>PVLD010001146.1:0-218751 GCA_004027595.1 Dinomys branickii
AAGCCTTCATCAGATGGGTCTTCAGAAGACTTTCCAGATGCACAGTGTAGCTGTTGCTGGTCGTAGAAGTGCCCAACTTTTTAAACTACTTTTTTCTAGTGCTGTGTGTCCTCAGGGGGTGTTGCTAATCATGTCAATTTCCCTGGAGTTTGGAGGGAAATAATACTAAACTCTTCTAAAGACTTGCTTTGAGCTGTACAGCATTCTAAGCACTTGCACGTACTTATGCTTGCTTTGGAGACGAGAGAACTGAGGCACACAGAGGGTACAAACTCCTTTCCAGGGCACCAAATCTGAAACTTGAGTATGGAAGAGCCCATGCTCTTAGCCACTTGAGATTGGGAAGGAAAGTTTTATTTTTATAGATCTATTTTTATTTATTACTGTTGGGGAGTGAACCCAGGGCCTTTGCACTGAGCTATATCCCCAACCCTTTTTGACTTTTTTATTTTGAGATAGGTTCTCACCAAGGTTCTAAGATGCCCAAGTTGAGTTTGAAGTCGTGATCCTCTTGTCTCAGCCTCTCCGAGTGCTGGAATACAGGCGTGTGCCACCACACCTCACAGGAAGGGCAGTTTTATAAAGACTCACATGTTTTTTGGATGAACCTCACTATTTTCATGATCTCTCCTGTTTTTAAACATTTTGGATTTCAGATAGATAGACTTGAGCAAAGTAGGACATCCGGGGCAGAGGTGCAGGCTAGAACTGCTGACAAGCTCCATGTAACCCAGAGCCTAGGTCATCCGTGGACCAGTGCGCTGCTCCTGTCCTGTCTCTGGCAAAGGCTGGAACCCAAACCAGGGGCATAGCTCAGCTACTTCAAGGAGCTGAAGGACAAAGGGCTGGAAGGATGCAGGTCTGCAGCAGAGCAGGGTGGCAGAGGTGACTGGAAGAGCCTGGAGCAAGGCCCTGGGCCAGTTTAAAGCAGTGCCACCATTGGTCCAGTGGTGACATTAGCAGTGAGAAGAGAGAAACCCGGGGAGACATAGCTTTGGCATGAAAAAATGTTCTGGAGTCTGTGCAAGACAAAAGGCAGTCATAAAACTTATTTTTGAATCCTGGTGTTACATGGGGACTACAGAAAAATTGCTGTTATGTAGTATCTACAAATCCAAATGTAGGGGGCAAAAAGGGTAAAAAAAATATATGTGCCCATAGATTCTCACTGTAGCACTACTCAACAAAATAGTGAAAGGACTGGAAATTGTGTAAATGTTCCACAATAGTGGAAATTATGAGTAAAACAAGAAAGTACCATCTGATTTAACACTTTCTCTTCATTAACGTGATAATTATTACAAAGGCTACTGAACATTGAAATTATGCTTAAAATATCACAAGTGAAAGAGGCTAAGTATAGAAATGAATCTCTCCTATGGCTATATTTAAGATTACGTTGGTAGGTAGGGATGGGAAGGCAGCACAAAAATATGAAAAAACGTGAATTTGGCGGAGGTGGTGAATAGTTTTTTTTTCTACTTTGATCTATGCTTTTACTAGCATACTACGGGGAGGGGCCAGGGAGAAAATAGAATACATGCCAAAGCGGAGTTGAAAGAGTTGCAGGTAGGGTCATGAAAACTTAACAAGTTCCAAACTGAACGCTTCTTTCCCATCTCCTTTCACCTAGCGAGGGAGACGTTATCATTCATCTAGTCCCCTGGGGTGCAGACCTGGGAGTCTTCCAGAAACGTCCATGGAGCACATATGTCCAGTCAGATACCCAGTGAGATTCTAACAGTGAAACCACCAGGAAGCCCGTCTCCTCGTCTTCTTCTTCATTGCTATTTCCGGAGGCCAAGCCGTATCAACTCGGATCTAGATACATTTTTGCTGCCGTCCAACTCCTCTTGCTTTCACTGTTTCCCCAACAGCACCAGAGCAGACTTTCTAAATAGAAATCTGGTCAGCTCAGTGCCTTCTTATAGTTCCTTAGCAACTTCCCTTCGGCCGGGGAGACCGATAGCTCTTCTGTTTGCCTACAGGCCTCACCTGATATGACCTTGCCTATGTTCTGCAGATAGGAAAAGTTTAAGAAAACAAAGTGTTGGTGCTTTGAGGTCTGGCGTTCACTGCTCTGTGTGCGTGGGACATAGTCACCACCCTCTTCTATGTCTTTATTTATCCCTAACATGGGAGGAACGAGTTTGGTTAAAGAATTCCAAGTTGGGATCATCTTTTCCCTCTACCTCCAAGGCATTTCTCCAATGTCTTCTCACTATTTAGGGATATAGATGAGAAATCTGACGTCATTTTGTGTTTTGATTCTTTGTGTATGACCTGATTTCCTCCCTTATTTTTCTCTGGAAAGTTTTGAGTCCTTTATCATAGGGATTCCATCATAGTGACAAATCCTGATGTGGGTTTGTTTTTTTTTTTTAATCATTTCATTGGGGGTATGGTAGGAACTTTTAATTAAGGAACTCATTGTTCTTAGATGCAAGGAAAGCTTTTTGTGTGTGATTTCTTTGATAACTTTCCCCTTCCCTTTTATTTTCTCATTGTTTCTTGAATTCCATGTCTTCAGATGGGAGGCTCCCTGTATTGCTGCCTTCATCTTTTTTACTTTCTTTGAAACTTCCTTGATCTTTATTATTTATTTTATTTACTAGATTGTTTTCAGTGCAGCTTCTAAACGTTTATATGCTCGAAAATATTTTTTTAAATTATATTTTTAATTTTCAGGAACTGTTTTTCCATTCCCTAAAATACCCCATTAAAAAAATCCATCTGTTTTTAATGTGTGGAAAAAGTATCTCCAAGGATATTAAGGGCGTTTTGATTTGCTCACTTTAGTTTAGCTTTACCTCACAATCCCCAGGTTATTTCTGATATTTCTAGGTCTCCTCTTTTCTGTTCGTCTATTTTGGTTTCTTTGGTTTTATTAGAAGTTTTCTGCAAATATCTGCTCAGCCCTTGAATCCCAAGCCTCTGTTCCTCTGGCGAGGATGAGACACTGCAAAGAGCTCACCAGAAGCTCTGTGATGGTGTTTTACGGGGTCGCTGGTAGTGGTTAAATAGGCTTCACTGTAGTGGGACTGGACTGGTCCAAATATCAATGTCAAGGGTTTTGTTTATTTGTTTGTTTGGTTTTTGGTTGTTTTTCCTAGAGAGGACTATTCCATTTTTGTACTCTGATACCCCAAGCCTAGCTACCTGCACACTGCAAGGGGATTGGAAGAAATGGGATAGGAATCCGCTACGCTCAGTATGGTACCTCGTCCTCACACTGAGGTAGCTGAGTTTTGAGTGTTGTTAGCTGTTTTCCTGGGCTGTGGTCTTCTCATTGCTGTTCTCCTGCAGAAACACACCCGCTCCCACTTTTCTCTGATCTGCAGCATCAGCTAACACATATTTATCCTTTGTCTATTTTTCAAGTTTTGCTGATAAACCTTATCAACAGTGTCTCGGCTCCCTTTACCCTTGTCTTTTTGCTGCTGTTGTTTGTATTTTTATATTTTACTATAAACGGGTCTGGCCAACCATTCTTGCTAGGTTTGGGTGGTGGCGGTGATTAAGTACGTGGATTCAATTTGCAGTATTCCACAAGTCCTGCTTTGACCCTTACAGTAGGCCACAGTCAGGTCTGGTGTAGGCCTGAAGATACAACAAAGAGGTGTATGGCCTTCAGCAATAATTTGTTGTGTAGAAAATTGATGGACTAACGGATGATGACTCGGTAACTTCTACATCCTCAAAATTTAAAGTGCCTAAAAACCTAGAGTTTGGGTTCTTTTGACGCCTACATTTTTCTTTATCAATCACAGCGGACTCTAGGGATATATCTGGAGAAAATAGCAATGCATTGGAAACAGCTTATACTCATGGAACTTTTGCTGTTGTGCATAATATTGCCCTTATAATTTGAAGTTGTGATAGTTAACCAAAATGAAAGGCACTTTGCACTTGAATCTCCAATATTATCTAGTCTTGTGACTATACATTTACCTCACACTTCTAGAAGACTTGATTACTATATTTTTTTATTGCATTTCATTTTTGTATGTTCTGTTCCCAAACACCTAAGCTTTATCAGATTTATAAGTTCTCATTTCTTTTTCCGTCCACCACAATGTAATGTTCTTGAAGGCAGCATGGAATCATATTCATCATCGCATTCCCAGTGACATACCTGGCATGCCACAGCTGCTCAATATTTACCTATAAATATGGAGTTAAAACAATGAGAGGTGGAATGTCAGCCAAGATAGAAAAAAGCAGCTGAGTCATTCATGTCATTCGTAATGACTTGCTGAAAAAATAAATATTGATGTTACTTATTAGGGAAAAAAAAAGCAATCTGGATGATTAAAGAGCTTTCTTTGATTCGTTTTTTTTCATAAGGAATTGGAATATCTATTAAGACTTATTTTATTCTGTTTGGTGTTAGTTAGCTGTGCACCTGCTTTTATAAGATTATAACCATCTGCGGGCAGAAGTTGTGTTCATTGTCTCTGTCTTCTCATAGTGCAAAGCACAATGGACAGGTACAGTTGAGCTCAATCCACATTTTCATATTTAAATTAAACTGTCATGAATTTGACACATATATGCAAAGATGGAACCTAGGCTAATGAAGATGTGAAGCTATCACTGATCAAAGAAAGAAATTAGCAGGGATTTGCTATTTTGCTGTGAGTTACTTTACTTTTGGAAACTGATTAACTGACTCCAATGAATATCAGCAAACTCTAAAGGATTTTATGGGACCAAGTTACAAGTTTGACACCCAAGTCAGTAACGTGTCAGATGCCTGAAGAAAACTGGTAGATGGAACCAATCAAAGCACGCAAATATTTGAATAATCTTAAGATTATTAACCTGACACATACTAGCTGAGCTGCACAGAATTAAAGTCCTGTTTATCTTATGACAACTCCATGGGCCAATTCAACTTTTTCTCTCACTTTGTTTGTAAAGAGGGATCAAACTGTGTTGAGCTATTGCTGCTGATTTGTTCAGAATGCTTAATGGCAAGCAGGGTGAAGTAACCCTGCAGTTCTGAGATGGTCAGTCTATGTGTGCAAAAACTACACCAAATGTGGTGTCATTATTCAGCTGTCAAGTATAGGGTAGCCTACTCCATGCAGTATAAACACAGAGCCTCACGACTTTTGGAAGATGTTTCTAGAACAATGTTATTAAGTTCCTTCAAACATTTATTTTAGTCACTGTAATCATAACATGGATGTGTGTAGTGCTTAAAATAATACAAATCCCACCTATTTGATACAAGTCATTGAGCGATGAAAATAGTTTCCCAAACTGCAAATAGCCAGGATAACAAATATATTTTACACTGAACATTTGGGTATCTTTTATATCAAGGAATAATTGAGTGGTGACAGCAAAAAAATTAAACTTCAGGTATAGGGTCTAAAGTTTAATTGGATTTCTGAACAGAGTTAATAGCACAATCTATAAAGTGCCAAATATATATATTGTGAGTTTTGGATCTGGCTATGAGCTGCTAGAAAAAAGCATTAAACAAGAATAAATATTAGTAATCCAAAGATGAGTCATAAATTAAATACTTAAATTTAAAGGCTTTTGGAAATTTAAGCATCTAAAAACATAGGACAATCCAAATCAGGACTCTGTAAGGAAGTAAGTAAAGCCTTGGCCAAGGTACAGATGAAAAGAGACCTCTAGGGAACCATGATCCTGGGTCTGTGGGTGTCATTCAGGTGTCAGCTTGGCTCCTGTGTTCTGACCAGTGAAACTTTTGCTTCTTCCTCCGTCTACCTATCTATCATTGTCAAAGTATTATGCACGTCCTAAATCTTCACCTCGTAGTTCTTAATTTGCTCTTCCAACTTATGTTTTCCACTTCAGCTCAATGACCAGACTCAAATTGTCATTTCTTACTACATTTAGTGACTCACTTTGGTTACACTTTGAGCCCATGAGGTCTTCAAGAACTCAAGCATGCAGGTCTAATTCATTTCTTGGGTGTTCCAAAGGTGTCAGGGCTCCTGATCTTGTCACCATGGATAAAGAAGTGACCTGAATAAATATGAAGTAAGAGATGTATTTTATGGGGAAATTTAGCTGGATAAAATGCAATCTATTTCTTGAATGATTTCAATTCTCAGGCACATACAATTAAAAATGATTTTTATTTCTCTTAGGACTCTGATTCTTCAGTTATGAAAAATTCACGGAAAAGAAGATCATTTTATAACTCTGTTTCCTTACTGTGATGATCAACAAATTAGTCTTTGATTCCTCAGCTTCCCTGACATTGCCCGATATTGGCCTTCCTTTAGTGGTACTTCTCTCCTGAAATTTCTTCCCATCCTCATTGCCCCCCCCCTTTGTCTCTTTCAGGATCTTACTGCCTATTTCCCAAATATGCTCAGTACCATATTTGGTCTTTCTTTTGATACATGCACCCCAACTTATGTTGGTTCAACTTAAAATTTTTTGAACTGATCGTGAAAGCAACACACATTTGGCAGAAACTCTCCTTGGAGTTTTGCTTTTGATCTTATCCTGGGCTAGGGATGGGAGGTACTGTACGCTCTCATGTTTCTGGGTAGCAGCAGCCGGTCACAGCTGACTCACCCACATGATCACCGGGGTAAGAAAATGTCGCACTACAGCGTATTGTTATTTGGATATTATGCTTTGTGCTTTCATGTTTCTATGTGTTTTCTGTAAATTAAGAGAGACATCTCACCCTTCATTATGCAGTAGGCTTGGTGTTAGATGATTGTGCGTAATGTAGGCTAGCCTAAATGTTCCCAGCATATTTCAGGTAGGATAGGCTCAGCTGATGTGTGGTAGGCTTGGTGCATTAAATGCATCCTCCATTTAGCAATATTTTCCACTTATTATGGGTATATTGGGATGTAACCTCGCCATCCCAGGAGCATTTACAGTTTGTCCTTTGCTTGATTTATCTACTTTAGCATCTACCATTGTCTCTCTAGTGACTTGAAAAAAATGGCAAGGTAAATATGAGTAAAGCTTATAAAAAGAAAACCATGGTAGAACTGTGGTAGAGAAAAGATTAGAAAATGAATCGAAAGCTTAAGCTTGAGTGATTTGGAAAATGTGTGGGAGAAAGTGGAGCTGTACTTTAAGAAATTTTACTCAGGTTGAGACAGGCATTAGTTTGATTTTTACACATGAGCAATTAAAGTAGAGTGCTATGACAGAAATGGTCTGAAAATGCAGAACTAAAGCTTGACTGAAAAATTAGTATTAGAGATGCAAAATTTGAACTAATGGAGGTAGAGGCTAGAATTTAAGCCTAGGAAGTAGATGCATTGGAAACTGGAGGTTTATATGCTCATTCACTCAAAAAACACATCCTGCTTTGTTAGTTTAACACTACATTAAGCCAGGAAGTATACACTTTACTATGGTTCTCCCATTCTGCTTTGACTCTAGGAATCTCTCATTCCTCCTTTAGGAATTGTAGGAATAGGAGGGGCTAAAGTTATGGGGGGTCAGCTGTATTTTCTCATCTTCTCCCACCCCGTCTTCATACTCTTTTCTTTATATAGTGAGACAGGGGGTGAGTTCTCATTGTAATCACACATCAAGACCTGAAGTCCCTCTGTGTGAGTGTAGCCTGTGAGCTTGTGGATATATTAACTCACCACTGTTTTCTTTTTGTTTTTCTAATGTGATGACTGAAGATAGCACCCCTCCTCCTCCTTCACAGGGACCCTGTGAAAACTAATAAGAACAACTTGGGGAGGCCCAGGGGATGCATACCTTTGGGTATTTCATAGTACATTCAGGCAGCTTATTGTCTTTAGTTCCAGTAAAAATAGCCCACTGGGGATAGGTTCAAAGTCTGTGGAATCTGGTGTTAATACAATGAGGCTCTTGATGTTGCAAAGGAGTATGCTTTTGAACTTCTCTGCAGAATTCGGATGTTGTATGAATACGGTAATGATGATCACGAATCTAATAATTATAAATAATAATTCTATGTGTGAGAAATTTGTCCCCCTGATGATATAATTGTTCTTATACTCTTCTTCTAACTTCTAATTCGAACATGATGCTTCTTTAAATTGGAAAGCATCAATAGTCTGATAAGACAGCATATACTAGAGTTATCTCCAGCTCATCCTCTCTTGGGTACATCCATTGTGCCATTTGCTTTTCTTTTTTCCAAACAAGGTTGATTTCCAAGAGGGAAATTTCCCAGATAGCTCCTGGATCCAAAGAGAAATTGGCAACTGATAAGATTCTTTCCACTGCAATGTTAGCATAATCTTCTGGGAAAGGCTGTACCACATGAGAGAATACGGTGATCCACAGGGAAATTAAAAAAAAAAAAACACTCTGATATTGCAAATCCTTTTTACTCCTGCAATCAGTGGCCATTTGAAAAGAACAGCACACAATTTAGATTGCCACCCATGGATTAAATCATAAGCAGGTGATTATAGAATTGTAATGTCTCTCTATAAATTATGTAAGAATAATTTACAAAATAGGCTTCAGAATGTACTGTTTTACTTCTTTTGGAGAGAACAGAGGGAATGAAACGTTACTGTTATTGATGAAGTACAGAAAAAGCTTAGCATAGACAGTAACATCTCTTATTTTTTTCTTTTCATTGAAACACTGTCTACTGAAGAAGTCATTTTTAGTTATGAAGGGGTAAGAGAAATCACAGGGGAAGCAGGCAGAGCTTAAGGTTACTTGCTAGTCAGCCCTAGATTCAAATTCTCACTTGGCCATTTGCTAGCTTTGTGGTTTTGAATCAAATATTTAGCATCATTTTCATTCTTTATAGTTTTTGTTTGATAAAATGGGGAAAAATAATGTCTCCTTAACAAGGTTTGTGCAGATTAACTCAGTGTGCTCAGGACATAGTAGATACTCTTATAAAAAAGGAGTATCCTTTTGCTTGAGGTTACAAAACTCAGTATGATTTCTTCTTTTGATAACTCCCCATTTTAGAGACTCAGCTGGCAAAATCACCAAAAGGACAAACAGCTAAAGAGTCAGTGTTTATTTAAATAATGGTAACATCATAGAGCAAATACACACTGCCTTGTGGTTGATCTCTCAAAAAGGTAACAACAAATATGAACTGGGGGACCATCCTACCGTATGTCCTTAGTCTCACCATAAGTCACTTTAACTTTCAGCTGAATTTTGAGTTACCTATCTCAGGAAATTTCTGACATTCAAGGTTTTTGAAAGAACCACCCAAATTCTTGGTTAATTTTCCAAAAGATGCCTAGATAAAGTGGTTCTCGCAGTACCACCCAGCAAAATTTTTTTCTGTTTGGCCTCTTTCCCCTTCGCTGTACTCAAACTGATTATGCTTCGTGTTTAAGAAAGGAAATTCTCTTTGCAGCCCTTCTGGGGCTATCTATAGAAGTGTTTTTTTAATTAAAAATTTTTAAAATTAAAACCTACTTTGGGAAAGGTAAATAAGGGTGGAAAACCTTGTGGTAACTTTTGTTGCAGTCACCAGCCATTTAGTTTCATTCTTCTGCCAGGGTATCTGTCTCATACTTTTAACTTCTGCTAAAAAAAAAAAAACAGTGAATCAACTCAGGAAGCAAGATTCCACTTTATGTGGTTTAGATAGCTCCTCCAAATTGCCTTGTAAGAGAGAAACTCATGCACTGAAACCGCCTGGTCTTATAGCTTATACCGATACTTGCACCTAGTATCATGTCTGTGTCTGTATCATTGTTGGAAGAGTGCTTGAAACAACAAAATGTAATAGAATAGACATTGGTACCTATTCAAGGCATCCAAGCGCTTTTCTTGATTTGTTACTATTAAATTATGTAATTGATCTTTACCTTTTGGGCTTAAAATACCCTTTTGATTCTAGATTAGTGGGTGTTAAACGCTGGTTTCTGGACTTTGACTATATTAGACTCACTCAGAATACATGTATACACTCACATTTGTGAAGCTCCCCTTTGTCTTCTGAAGCTCCAGGGTATAAGGTCAGGAATCTAGAGTGAGTTAATTAGTTAGTTAGCTAGCTAGCTAGTTAGTTAATAAGGTCCTCAAGAGACTCTGCTGAGTGTGCGGGGTTAGGAGCCAAGAGAACCTTTCCATGTATTTCCTGCTTGTAGATTCTAAGTCTCTGCCATCTTTGTATTTCCTACTCAGACATTTAAGTATTACGGGGAAGACAAGAGGCACTGTGGATCTGTTTTAGACAGAACAATTGTGCTGGAAGAAGAGCTCAGTAAAAAGAAACTTTGTGAAGCAAGTAATTTGATGTTATTGTTGGCAATGAACTCTCTCTTTGAGAGCCTCCAACGTTCTTAGATATCAATTCTTTGTCAGTTCTTAAGAGTGACAAATTACCTTGAAAATATTGTTTGAAGTTTTCTCAAATACATCAATATCAACAGTGCACAGAGGTCTTCACAACTGATTATATCACTCCTGTTAATGACACAAGTGTGCAATTGCTTTTCAGTTGTCTTTGCTGAAGTGATGCTTTCAATTTGGGGAGCAAGTTTTGTGCTACTAATTTTGACATGCTAAAATATTAATTATCTCAGCTTTCAAAAGGAAAAGAATGCATACTCATTTTAGAATATTTAGAATGTATAGAAAATTACAAGGAGAAAATTTCAACTACCCGTACTACCACTAATCAGAAACAACACTCAATACTTTCATGCAAAGTTTACCTAATTACACATACATATACAAAGTAAATATTTGAGATATTACTACCCAAAGTTTAATCCTGCTTCTCCCACTTAACATTTTGTGTTGGCTAATTCCTAATATTTTTAGTTTTCTTTGAAAACAAATGTAATACAAATGGTTATGTACTATTTCCACAATAAGAATAGGCCATAATTTATACAATTACCTTCTCATTTTTTATCATTGTTTCTAATTTATTGCTCTCACAGTCATGTTGTGATGAACTTTTCAGAAATAGTTATTTGAAATAGTTAATGTTTTTCTTTGCCTTTTCTCCTAAACAAAAATTGCTGAGATGGGTTGAATTTTTAAAGACTATTGATCTGTACTATGAAGAATTTTTCAGAAAATCAGTAACAGGACTGCATGAGAATGTCCATTTCTCATACTACACTTTATTTTTTGGCACTGGGGACTGATCTCAAGACCTTCACATACAGCCGTATTTCCAACACTCCTTTAAAAGATTTTTTAAAATATTGTGAAACATAGTTTTGCTAAGGTGCTCAATAGCTAGGGCTGGGTTTAGACTTGTTGTTTTCCTGCTTCAGTCTCTCAGAGTGCTTACAGGCATGTGCCACCACAACTGACTTATGATTAAACAGAATATTTGACAACCAAAAATTTTTGTTATTTATAGCGTGCATTTATCTGAGTGGCAGTAAAGTTGAATATTTTCTCCAGGTTTTTTGAGCTAATTATATTTCCTAAATTATCTTAAATTAAAAAAATCTTTTTTTATTAAACTGATAATGTTTTTATTTATTGATTTATAAGTGCTGAGATAGTAATCATTTTGGTTTTTAATGCCATGTTGTTGGCAAGTATTTTCTGGTTGATTGACAGGTATTTAATTATTGAGAGTAAAAATTTGATGGTCACATTTTTAATGGTTCTAGTAAAATTATGTCATTGCATTATAAATAAAGACTTATGGTAAAAAGAGATGGAAAGTCTATGTAATACAGGTCTTTCATACGTCTTAAATGTGTTTGTGTGATGCATTGGCTTGACTTTTTAGAGTCAAGGATTGTCTGATCCTCATCCCAATAGTCTAGGAAGGAGTTGAATGTAAAATCAGCATGTGCTAGGCCTTTGCATGTCAGGCATTGTTTTGTGTCGCAGTCTTACAAAGAAAGAAAAGGAGACATTATATTATACTTCTGATCAGGAATCTAGCATAAATTCTAACTTCTAGGTTCCCCGACAGAACTGTTGAACTGGAGTCTGTGGAGGCAGAACTTGAAATCTATGTTTTAACGAGTGTCCTCAATGATTTTTATACATCTAAGTTTGAGAACCTAAAGTTTGGTTCCAGGGAGTTTAGATGATCCACAGTGAGTTTCATCTCATACTAATGGCATCTTCAATGTTTCCTCTCTAATGCTCAGGTACTCAATTTGCATTACATTAGATTGTGCTCCTTACATGTTCGTTTTTAACAGTTTTCAAGTGTGTGCCATGAATCTGAAGCTGGTTAACCTGAAGTTAAATTCATTCAAGCCTGGAATTGTAGCATTCTTTTTTAAATATATCTTCAGGCCACTTTGCATAATTCTGTGAAAGCTATAGACTCACGAGAATTCAAAACATAAAAAACGGAGATGTTGATATTATAAAACTCTGAGTTTGTTCCTCGTATTAGAACATGGAAGTGGAGAATTTCAGTCTTTCAAAGTTTGCCATGTTTCCTCTTTTTTTACTTTTTTTCTGAACTTCTGAAAGATGAGGCTTGACTGATGTTGTTTCAGTGATATTTTAAACAATATTTTATAAGACATTTCCAAGATGTCTCTTTTATAGCAAAGAGGCATGGCACAATAAGTTAGAATCTTTGTTGTACTTAATTCAGTAAGAATTTATTGAGAATAGTATCTAATCATATAGAATTTTAAAAGTCTTGTTTTAGCCTACAGTTTACTTAGCTTGGAAAAGTGAATCTAATACAGTGATATGGAGCATGGTCCTTGAAGAATTTATTACATTTTGCTTAAGCATAATTTTCAGTGTTGTTTTACATGAAACTTCATCTAATTGTGTTTCCTATAATTATCTGTAATGTTATATTTCTAGAATACTGGTATTACTCTTTCTCTGTTTTAGTAGTACTGTTGCTAATTTACATTTTTATATAATTTTATGTTGTTTTTAAAGCATGTTTATCAATATGGCTTAGAGGAGTTTCAGTTAACTCAGTAATATATTATAATATAAGTAATATAATATATAACTTGATAATATAGAGAGAATTTTTACTGAGTGTATAATATATGTCTAACTCTGAGCTTCACATAAATGTTGTTCCTGGATTGAACATTGCTATGAAATAGACTATATTATTATCATCTCCCATTTAGCACATGTGAAAACAGCTGAACGAAGTTAAATTTGTTCAAGAATACAGTCTAACTCAGGGGCCCTGTTTGCCTCGTGAGCCTGAGTCTTAACCATTAAATACACTGAGTCCCTAGCAGCATCTGTCAGTCTACTTGTATTGCTCAGATCGAAGAGGCGTATTTGCTGAATGTGCTCTGTAGGGCTCAGTAGAATATGTTCTTTGCATAAATATAAGCTCTGGGCAGTGGTCAAATGGTGACTGGGATGCTCTCTCATTAATACTTCTAAAACTACATAATTTATCTTTATTTAGTTATAAATCTTTTATGTGAATGCACCAGGCGTCATAACTTCTAAATATGCAGAGCAAAACCTACCAAAACAAAAAGTAGGCAATATCTGCACATGTATTCAAAATTAGATCAAGTAGAAAAATCAAATGTAATGAGATAGAAAGGATTGTAATAAAAGATATGTTTATATATACATATATAATCTTACATACTTCAAATACATGATATATTTTTCACAATATATCTGGAATTTTCACACTATCAATTAAATAAATATCTGGTCAAAAGAAACTTAAAGGGGCTGGGGATATAGCTCAGCAGCACAAGTGCCTGCCTGGCAAGCACAACATCCTGAGTTCGATTCCCAGTACGTTAAAAAAAAAAAAAAAAAAACCAAAAATGAAAAAAGAAACTTAAAGCCAAAATGAAGATGTCATAACCCATGTTCTTGATAGCTAAGTAACTCAAAATTTATGGAACATGGTAAAAATTATTCCCATATGAAAGTTGCAGCATTAAGTGGCATCACTATTAAAGAATAAAAAGTGACAGTTTCTTGTACTCTTCCTAAAAATTTTTAAGTATGATAATATAAATTAGAATTGATTAATAAATATGAAATCCAAAATTTATAAAACAAAAAACCAACAATGATAAAAATGATATATAAATATAGAAACTAGCTATTTAAAAAAAGTAATAATAGATAAATTGCTCTTAAGCCTGATTAAAAAAAGGAAGGTGGGAACTGTAAAAGTAGAAAGAAGTCATAATTATAGATGTGGAAGAGATGAATAGGCTTAAGAAATGAAACTCTGTGGTAATGGATATGATAGTTGGGAGGAAATGGATATTATAATGTGTATAAATCACTAAAATTGATCTAAAAGGAGTACAAATTTAATATACTAATGCACAAAAAACACCAGAAAGGTGAATAAAATAAGCCACTAAAGAAATTAATAGGAGCAGATGTCTTTGTGGCTGTGTTTGATTAAATCCTCAAAGATTATGCAATTCATGTATTTAAGCTATTCCAGATCATAGCAAAAGATGTAAATCTCTTCACATATTTCATAAAGCTAGCATCATCTTAACACTTAATTAGGGTAGTGCCATTAAAATGTTATAGTCTAACTCATGAATGTAGTGGTAAAAATTCAAATGAAAATATATTGAAATGGAATCCAGAATTCTATAAAAACTACAAACTAAAATACACTATCACTAAGTAACACTAAATCCAGTAATGTGAGAATGAAATCAGGAAAATTATTAGCATGATTTCATATGTGGTAGGAGTAAAACCATGTGGTTTCACCAGTAAAAGTAAAATACTTTGAATATATTTGCTAAAATTTGTCAACTATTTCTAATAAGAAATACGTAGGCTGGATGTGGTGGTGCATTCCTGTAATCCTAGTACTCTACTCTTAGCACACGGGAGGCTGAAGCAGTAGGATTGCCATCAGTTCGAGGCCAACCTGGGTTACATAGCGAGTTCAAGACCAGCCTGAACAGCTTAGAGAGACCCTGTCTCAAAAAATAAATTACGCATTTTTTGACTAAAACTCATTAAAAACCAAGAGCAAGTAATTAAAATTGTTCATGTGAACCATTCCAAATATGAAAAGAAGATAGCAATATTGATCTTCAATAAGAAGATAAAATAATTGGTAGCAATTTGGAAAGGAAGAGATAAAATGACATCTTTCTGCAGAGAATGATCATGTACCTAGAAAATGTAAGCAATTTCAGGTCTATCAAACTGAAGTAAGAAGAAAATGTGGTAAGTTGATCGGTGTGTTAACTTTCTGTCACTGTGCTTCTAAAAATTTACTTGGCTCTGAATTTGAGAAGCTTCTGCCTGGGATCATCAGTTGGCTTCATTGCATCTGGGCCAATGGTGAGGCAGTACATTATGGTGGAGCCAGGTCAGGTACAAAATCACTCTTGGCTAAGAAATGAAAGAGGAAGAGGAAGGGAATCGGGTCTCACTCTCCCTTTTACGGACCCATTCCCAGGGATCTGAAGACCTTCTGCCAGTTCTTTATCAGGTGAATCACGGGGGTCCCTTACAATCCAAACTAGCAATCAGGTGCACTGCTTTACAAAGAATCAGAGAAGCCATGGCTTTTAAGATATCTCATTACTCTATGCACCATAAAGGAGGGAAAAAATGCTATAATGAGGATGTCATCATTACAGGACACATCGCCTATCTGAAGATGTTAAAATGTTTCAGGACTGATGAGATGAGACAAATATTAAAAAAGCAATAGCTTGTCTGCATGTGAGTAATAACCACTGACTGCAGCAACAAAAACAATGCAGTACCCATCAACACGTTCATCACAAAAGATACAAGTAGGTAGAAAACTTATAAGCTGTCATGTGAAGCATAAAACTCATAGTAAGTGGCTCAAGATGCCATATTTATAGACAAGAACTGAGATTTAAAAAAAAAACGATGCTTGCAAAGTTAATGTGCAAATTGAGAGCAGTGCTAATTCAAAACTCTGAGAGTGTGGGGTAGGGAATTGACAAGACGACTTAAAAATCATGTTGAATACCCTTTGGCATAGCCAAGAAAATTAAGAAAACAAGCACAGTGAGTATAGGTTAAACTTAACTGATATTAAAACATTCTACAGAGCTACCATTATCCAAACAGGGAGATACAAACACAGAAACTGACAAACTGAATAAGGCCAGAAAAAAAGATTAAAGGATAGTTTGTTTATAAATGTTGTTGGGGCTAGAATGGTAGCACATGTCCATAATCCCAACATTTGGGAGGCTGAGACAAGAGAATCACTGTGAGTTCATGGCCAGCTTGGGCTCTGCTGTGAGTTCAAGGCCAGCCTGAACTACATATTGAGATTCTATCTCAAAAAACAAAACGAAACGAAATAAAACAACAAACGATGCTGGTAAAACTAGCCTTCCAACTTGAAGAAAATGAAATTAGATCTCTCATTTTGGTCATATAAATTTCAGGGAGATTAAATCATTACTTCTAAAACATAGAATAAGGAAATGCTATACAGTGGATGATAAGTAAAAAAGTTAGTGTTTGAAAAAATATTGACAGCCTGAATGACAGATGAAATGCTGTTACTTGTAATATACAGTGAGAGTTTGCAAACCAGTATCAATAAGACAAGCAAAACAAAGGGAAATGGACAGAGGATTTGCCCAGAGAATTCATGAAGGAATTGAGCGTAGACAGGCAGTAAACAAATAAAAAACGGATTAGTTTTTTTTACTAGTCAGGGAACTACAAATTCAAGGAAAAACGAAATAACTTTTTGTGCATATCTGTTCAAAAAGTTACACAGGAAGATTGCACTGCTACCAATGGGAATGTGGGGAAAATATATTTTATACATAATTAAAAGAATGTATTATTGGGGAAGCAATCTGTCAGTATTTAAAAAAATAAAATACTGTCTTGGTTACTTTTCTCTCATTGCTGAGACAAAATACCCAACGCCCAAAATGAAGGAAGGAAAGGTTTATTTAGCTTACAGTTTGTGGAGGTTTCAGTCCTTACTTGGCTAGTTTTGAGGCAGAGTGGCACATGGAAGAGGGCAAACTGTTCACAGCAGCAGAGCACAGCAAAAACGACCAGCAAAAGGGAGGAATGGCAGCAAGCAGCCTCTTTTCTTCCCTTACATTGTAAACAGCCTACCCCCACCCAGGGCGAGTGTAGCTCTCACACAGTCTCCATGCCCTCCTCTTCCACAGGCTCAGGATGTATACAAAGTAAGCACCCTGGCTTCCTGCTGAATCACATAGTTAACCTTTTAACTTCCCAAATTAACACAATAAACAACATCCCAGAAGGGTAAGGGCATATCCTTTTTTCCCCAAGATTTACAACTGCTGAGTTACTTAGCCAAACCTCTAGACGCCCCAAGTTGACACAATGTATCAACCATAACAAATATAAAAAATTAAAAATAAAGTGTAATATTTAAAAATTCATGTCAAACTGATGTACACTGCTTAGCTCAGCTGTCCCACTCCCATGATTCTGTGTGTTAGAAATAAAAACATTTTATTTAAGGGTATTTATTCACCTCTGTTTCTAGAGTAACTGCTGAAAAATGAATTGAAGAATCAATTTTTGAGGAAGAATATGAGAGAACAGAATTCCAAAATAAAGCAACAAACACACAAATAATTCTACAAGTTTGGAATTAAACCCTCTGATAAGAGAAGATATCATTATGGGACTGGAATAAGTACAGAGTCAGACACTCTGAAGAAAATTTAGAAAATGACCAGAACCTCTACTTGGCAATGCTAGTTATGAATTAATTCTCATTTCCTTGGCAGAAATTGGAGGTAGATATCAGAACTCACACTCTGATCTTTACTTATAGTTATATATATTTGGAAGATAAATATTTTGGTGGTCTCAAGAAATCAATTATATCCTTAATTTAGTTATCACAAAGTCTGTCTCAATTTGGTAAAATGATAGCAAGATGGACTAAAGCCTCTACAAACTGTAAGCTAAATAAACGTTCCCTTCCTTTATTTTGGGTGTTGGGTATTTTGTTTCAGCAACAACAACAACAAAATAACCAAGACAACAATGTTTCTCTCAGAGTTTTAACGTGATCACAGCGTGTCATAGCTTATTTTGTAAGTTCCTGGTGTTGTCTAGAAATGAGAGTGAATATGTTTGTTATTAGTTTTCACTGGCTGCCTTTCACACAGTAGGAATTCAGTGAATAGTTTATTGAATTCCCCACAGTGTTTTCAAGAATGGTTTCTACCTAAATCACTAAATGGTGATAAACAAGAATTCCCAATCCCAAGGACCCTAACATTCCTTCTGATGCAGGACATAGACTTTTATTTCAGTGCCAAAGGATCTGCAAAATGCAGACTTTCAGACACAGTGAGTATGTTTTGCCTTCACTCAAGTGTGTGTTTGGCTAGTAACAGGTGATTAAACCTATCAGGGTATTACCATCCGACTGGAGGCGTTCACCATGTTCTTGCAGTTTCTAAGGCAACTGATTAAAGAATGTAAGAACTGAGTCCTCATTTAGACCAATGCCCTCGGAAAGGTAGAATTTCTTTTCCAGCAGTATTGGGAGACAAGGCTTATTTGTTTTAATGTTTCCATTCCTCTGAATTTCATAACACAAGGTGCTCAGATACCTTTTGGTAGAACCTTCTGGAAAATGTTACCAGTATAAATATGTAGCAAGTTCAATTTTGCCAGTCCAAAGAAACAGTCGGCATGATTACTGGTAAACAGGAGGCAGCTCAATGAAAACTCTGTTTTGCTTTTAGTCTCATTTTTTATTTACTTATTTGCAACACAAGCTGTAAATAGTCATATTGGTGGTTCAGGGCCAACACTTAGGTGAAGGACTCTCTTTTAGAAAAATCCATGGTGTTGGATGGGCCCAAGACAGATAGGCTTTTCATGTAGTTCTATTCAGCTTTGACAGTCACTGTAATAGACTGCCATTGAGATAAATTTGGTGGTTCTCTGGAATGAGCTCTTCTGGTTTACAAAATGGCTTTCAGGGAGAGTCAGGGCTTCTTTCCAATGGGAGCTAAACAAGATTTGTTTCCTTTTTCTCTTTTTACACAGCCAATCTGAGACCCAACCAGTAAATTGTTCTTATATTTCTGTGGTGCTCCCAGCCTCAGCCACTGCCTTGCTTTCTCTTTATGGACTCATTACCCAAACCTCTGAAATGAAGCAATATTTTTCATTAACTCATTGAAGTAGAACATGAGCTTTTCATTACCACATAAAAGTTACTACCTTTGTTCTTTTCTCTTGCAAAAGGTGTATTAAATCTTAGCTATCAGCTGCAAGAGGCAATGTTTGCTGCTTTTTGATGCAAGAATAATATTGATTACATTTCCATACATTCTCAGGGCAATGATAGTGGTTATGACTCTGAAGGTCTTGAGGTAACTGCAAAATGGCAATAAATTCATATATCTTATGGAATGAATCCATCATGAAAGGTTTGCACTAGAATGTAAACTCCGGGGCCTTAATTAGTTGGTTCACTGATATACCCTTAGGGTGTCTACAGCACCTGCCATATAGAAAGGTCCTTGATGACTCTTTATGAGTGAGTGCACGGGATATCTGGTACTGGGAGATAGGCACATGGAATGCCAGGCACGAAGGGCGAGGACTTGGAACTGTACTCACCTATCAGAGCAGGAAACGGTGAGGTAGACCTCACTAGAAGCTCTGGAGGAGATCATTCCATGGGGAAGAACACTATTTAGTTGTGTGGATTGACATGAAAACTGGTAATAATGACGGTAGGCGATTATCCACTTTACATATGTTGGAAAATCTTTTAATGTGAAAAATGAGCACCTGGAACCTTGACGGCTTTCCTAATATTACATAACACAGTCAGTGGTAGAGTTGAGATTAAAAGTCCTGGCTGTCTTTAAAGTCTACCCTCTTCGTGTAAGTGCAGGTGAATAATGGGCCTTGGATGTGAGCTTGGATTTAGCAGAAAGAAGCAGGAGAGCCCCAAATCTGGATCTCTCCAGTCAGCAACCCAGAATTTCAGTAATCCAGACAGGACCGTAATTCCTTAGGACCAGGGGAATGTTTTGACCAGATAGCAAGCACTCAGTCACTGGCCTGGAATTTTGGTAAAGAGGCAAGAGCATGTGGGAAGAGGAAGGGAAATTTCGAATCTCAGAGGACTTGGGTTACTGGACAAGCCACAAAGATAGTGTCTCAAACACAAGGTGTAGGGGCTTCTTATATCTGAGTGACAAAATGACCACATACTTAGCTTGCAGCAACACACTGTCCAGCTTTCCGGTATCTCACATAAAGCAGCTTTAAAGAGAAAAGGTTGATTTTGGCTTACAGTGTCAGAGGGTTCCATCCATACCAGTTTGTCCCGGTGCCCTGGGCTTGTGAGGTGGTGCAGCCTGCTGAAAGCACACAGCAGCACGAAACTGCTCACCTCCTGGGTCAGGAAGCAGAAGAAAGGCTGTGGTCCCCTATCCCATCCAAAGTTATGTTCCCAGTGACCCAAAGACCTCACACTACGGCCCACTGCTTAAATGTTCCATCAACTGCAGAAATACCCTGGGGAACAAGACTTTAACACGAGGAGGACCTTTGTGAGACATTTAAGACCCAAACTGTAATGCTCACAATGAACTCTCAGCTCTGCAGGTAAAAACAAGTCCAGGCAAGTTTCACTGGGTTCTCAACTTGGGCTGTGCTAAGACCCAAATTTATCAGGCAAGGCTCTAAGCTGGAGCTTCAAATTATGACTGTGATTCTCGGCTCAGTCATTTTGTTGGTGGGATTCATCTTGTTGCGGGCAGATGACTGAGGTTCCTGTTTTTTGGCTGGCTGTCATCTGGGACCACTCTCAGCTCCTAGAGTCCTGCGCCATGGCCCCCTGGTCTCTGCAGTGAAGAAACGCTCTTGTTTCAAATCCCTCTCACACGATGAATCTCTCTGGCTTTCTCTTCTAGCTTCTGGGTAAAAGGCTCATGCGATTGGAATAGGCCCACTGGAATAATCCCCCTATTTTAATGTAACTGATAAGTAACTTTAATTGCACTGTAACATCCCTCAATGTTACATCAAACAACATAATCATGGTGTAATTATCATCACATTCGTAGTCCTTGTGAGCAGGAGGGATGTTTTGGGTGTGCAGCTTAGAATTCAGCTGAGCAAGTGAAGGGAGTCACCAGGAGTGGAGCAAACATAATGGGTTTCATTGTATTGAGTTTCACTGTATTGACCTCTTTAAACTTCACCTGCTGGAGACCCATTAGCCCAAACTGTAGCCAGGCTAGCCAGCTGAGGTGCAATTGCCAATCCGATCCATGCCAAGTCTCATTCAGTAGGCTCGCGGGCAAGGTAGCTTAGGAGGGCAAAGGGAAAGCTTCCCAAGAACGTGTACATGTCAAACACTTTTCCTTCTGACGTCTTTGGGAAGAGTACAAGAGATGTGTGACTGCCTTTTGACTTTGAGAGTTTCGCTGGTGCAAGAGAAATGTATGATAATAATGAGGAGGTCTGTGTTCTTCTGGTCTTCTCTGCAACCTATACCTATAAATGAAAAAAAAAATGTGGTCCAAAGGCCTATTCACCTGTTTCCAGTTGTCATTTTAGTGTTCAGAGGCAGACAGGGGCTCTTGCTTGCAGAGTGACTTTGTAGCAGTCCTTACTAAACAATCTACTTCACAGCAGATATCCTGACACTGAAGAATGATAATTTATGAGTGAGGCCTTTGCTATTTTTATTTCTTTATATGACAGGAAAGAAAATTTAGTTTTTTTTTTTTCTTTTTTTTTTCCCCTCTATTTAGGCAGAGAACTTTTGCCAAAGGCAACAACTAAAAATAAAATCTTTCTTTCATGCCTGTATCCCTGGGCTTCCTCACTTAATCAGAAGATTCCACAGGGATGGTGAAATAGACAACAGCCCCAGAATATTTTAGAATCACTGAGTTCCCCGGTTGGTACAGAAACTGCATTGTATCGAGTGCCTCGCTTACTAATTTGTAGTATCTGATGTATAAAGCAGCCTGGATGAGACATTTTAATATTCTTGACAGTGTTAAATATCAGCATCAACCGTTGGGCAGAATTCAGATTTCCTTTCTCCACATTCAAAACATGCTTTTTTGGGCTTCTTTTTGAAAAGTCTTAAGCTGTGCATTTTCAATTGTAATCACATGGGATATATGGTTCCTCACAATGACTGCTAGTCACCCCTAATTAACTCAGAAGGGGTGTTAGATACATCGTCTGGTTCCCTGAGCAGATAGCAAGCTAATGGGATAGTCGTCACAAGCGCTCTTTGCCTGTCTGACAGAACGTGCATTGTTTTTCTCATGGCCCTGGTATTTAACTTCCACCACAGAACTAATAAGTATACTAAAACTTCTTTCTTTTCATGTTGCAAAACTATACTGATTAGAAACCAGCAATAGAACTCACACTGGGTAATGCTTTTTGGATACATACCCACTACTTTACTCTTTCATCTTTGTGAGAATATGAAAAGACAAGATCACAGAGAGGCTCTCCTGACACGATGCTCTGTGTGAGGCCTTGGCCTTCCCAAACAAACGTCACTTCATGATAAATTTTTACTCACCCAAATGTCCCTTAAGGAACATAAAACTTACAGGCTTTTAAAGAGAAACCTAACCGACGAAACATGAGCATGTTTTAGCACTTTGACTTTACATATCAATTCCATGTTTCAAACAAATCAGTGTTACATATTTAACTTCTTGTGCTATTTAGCTTTTAATAAATTGGCAAGTTCTTCTCTTTCACCGCACCCATTTCTGGGAGACCTGATCACTCTCATTGGAATCAACCTGGTGACTGTAGATGTTGACTGTTCTCTGCCAGGCTTTGATGAGTTTTACTCTGGGCCTCAGAAGGGCGCACCCTCAAGCTGTGCTACTGCCTTTGTGCCTACTGAGATGCGAATGGAGGTCTTTTACCCTCTTTCAATAGCATGAGAAAAGATACAGTGTTTTTGCTGACCTGCAGGGTGTCACTGACTTGTATATGTTTTAGGGTTGCAGTAACGAAGTATTAAACCCACCATTTCACAGTCTGGGGGCTAAAAACCAGGCCAGCAGTGGAATCATGCTTCCCATGGGGCCGAGAGAACCCAGGTTTGCCTCTTCCTGGTTTCTGGTGGCAAACTTCAGTCCCGGATGTTCTGATGTTTGCAGTGCAGCACCCTGTTCTCCCCTCTCCTAGCCTGACACTCTTCCTGCTCTGTGCCTGTGACTCCACACGGCGCTCTCCTCTGTCTCTGTCTGCACCTGAATTCCCCTCTCACTGTGAGGACACTTGTTGGGTTGGGTGATGGCCTGCTTCGTTTTAACTTGCTTTCCAAGCAAAGTAACAGGAACAAGTACTGAGAGTTAGAATTTCAGTATATCTTTTCTGTTGGGGAGGAACACAATTTAACTCAAAATAGTCACCAACCCGCAACTTTGGTACATAATGAACTGAGCCTGAATGGTGGTACCACAAGCTCTCTGTTTGATTAAGGGTCACTTTCTCCCTTCCTGGGTCTCTGTTAAGATTAGCAAAGACAAAGTTTGCTTGTTTTGGGTATGTATGTGCGTGTGTGTTTCTGTGTGTGTGAAAGAGAGAGATTGCAAAGGCTCATTCATTAAGAGAAAAGTAATTTTCTTCAATTCTACTTTTGGAATGAATAAAATAAATAGTCTGTAGGGTATTAATATGAATGATTTGTTTTACATATTAGAAAGCACAATTGACTTTAAACGTGTTGATTACATCTTCATTTCAGACAAGGTATTAGGAAGTTAACTAGTAACCCTGTGAGTTTCTTTAGTTTACACACTTAGAGGAGAGAAGAACTGTGTTTCTGAGTGTTTTATCTGGAGTCCTGGGCCTGTAAGTGTTCATTTCTGACAATGTGATAGGAATTTCTTTCTTTCTTTTTCTTTCTTTCTTTCTTTCTCTTCCTTCCTTCCTTCCTTCCTTCCTTCCTTCCTTCCTTCCTTCCTTTCTTTCATCTTTGAGATAGGGTCTCCCAGTGTAGTCCAGAGTGGCCCTGGCCTTGGACTGATTATGTAGCTCATGCTGGTCTTGAACTCCTGGAGCCCTTCCTGCTTCTGGGGCACTGGGATTACAGGAATGTACTACTACATCTAGCTAGGAATATATTTCTGCAATTGTAATCCTGGCCATATGTTTCTCTTCTGAGTCTGTCTCTCCAGTCTGTACTGGAATTCTTTCTAAAAAACCCCATTTTGTGATAACATGGAGGTTCATAATTTATTTTATTGAGGGTATTTACATGAGAGTCTCAGCTAAGGTGTTCATTACCCTATAATTCCATGTGTTTTCTTGAATATCTTTGGTTTTGTCAGGCTAAGCATTTGTCAAAGCTTTTAATTTGCTGAGTTTTCTGCATACGTATCGCAAAGCCTCCTCCAAACTCTGATTCCAGCCCTCGTCAGTCCCTTCCAACATGGTAGCAAACTGAGGTCTCAGTGTTTCCTGGAAGTGGCTCCCTGGGACCCTTCCTTCTCTGGCATAAAATGTGGGCTGGTTGCTCTCTCGAGTGGCGGTGCGGGCAACACCCTCTATGCGCCCTCACCTCCCTCCTGGGTGTTCCTCACGCCTCCATCCTCCACTGGAGTTTCTACCTGTTAATTTTTGCATTTACTCCCTTATTTTGATTGAACACTGTTCAAACTCTCCTTTGGTAACATCATATTTAAGGCAAGAATTGTGCCAATTTACATATCTGATAATTTAGTTATCTCTAATTAAAGGTAGAGAGTTTAATCTCCCCTCTCCGTGATTGATAGTGTGGCTAGGTACAAAATTCTGGGGTGAAAGTAATTTTCCCTTTCATTACGATGGTAGTGGTCCATTATCTTCTCACTTTCAGGGCTGTTGAGCAATCTGATTCAACAGTAAGTGTGATTCTTAAGATGTGCCTGACCTTAGGTCTTCTCGCTGAAAATGACATTTTCTCTTACCTACATTCTAAATGTCTATGAAAACATACATCTTCATATATATTTTTTACTCACTTTTCTGGGGACTTCCTAGCTCTATGAGAAAAACCACACTTTTAATTTTTAAAAGATTTTTTTTGGGGGGGAGTTGCCTTCATAATCTCCATACATTTTCTCTGTGGTTTCTCGCTGTAATTCCTTCCCACTAATCAAATGCTGGCAAAATACGGTTTTCTTACCAGTTTCCTCCACGTATCATTTTGTTAAGCTTTCTAGAATTCTTGAAGGTTATATTTTAATACCCTTCTATACTTTTCATTTCTTCATCATATTTTTAACATCCAATCACTCTTTCAGTCTCTAATTATATCTCTTTTATAACATTCTAATCTGACACTTGATTCATGGATTAAATATGTTCATTACCTGAGATTATTAATGATGTATTTTTGATTTTTAAATTCTCTTTATTTTAGTACTTCTTCTGCACTATTTTTTGGGGGGGGCTTAATTATTTTTATATTTTGTATTCATGGATGAAAGTCTCAATGTTGTTTGGCTTAATTTATTATGGCCTATTTTTATGTTAGTGCTTTTCTTTATGTATTTAATGATCTTATTTCATGCTTGACTAAGCCAATGAAAATCCTATTGAAAGCTCTGTTTTTGTGAAAAGTGTTTACTAATTGATGGTACATTTGACTGTAAAGTGAGCTGGAATTTAACAGTTTTATAGATAAACTCCAGGTGCTAGTGTCTGTAATTCTTTACTGTTGGGTTGGTCTATTAATCTAGAAATGAACCCATGGCCCTGGTTTGTAGCTTCTTAATTTAAGTGGCAGAGTCTCAACATTCAGTGCATAGATTTTCATGTAACCCTCTTGATTTAACATGGTGCTTCTTGCTTATTCTCAGCTTTGGCTGATATTCCTGTGTCCAGAGCCTGGGGCTCAGCTTTCCAGAGACTAGATCTTCAGCAGTCCACTTGATTAGGGAGAAATATTAGTTAAAAGGTTATTAGGAGAAGATAAATAGTTCGGAGATCTAGCTTTCAAGAATCTTTCTATTCTTATATACAGATTTAATGTAATCTCTATCAAAATACCAAGAGCATATGTTACAGAATTCGAGAAAATGATCCTAAATTTATTCAGAACCAGAAGAGACCTTGAATAACAAAAGCAATTCTGGACAACAAAGGCAAAGCAGGGAGCATCATAATCTGTATTTTAAAATTATACTACAAAGCTACTGTGATCAAAACAACATGATTGGCAAAAAATACAAAACAAACAAACAAATCCCAGACCAAAACCCAAACCCAAAATAGATCTAAAGATCAATGGAACAGATTAAAAGATCCAAAAACAGCTCCAAACACAGTCAGCCACCTTGTCTTTGACAAAGAAACCGTATGTCTTCACCGGAAGAAAGATAGCCTCTTTAATAAGTTGTGCTGGAAAAACTGATTTTCCATATGCTGAGGATTAAAACTAGGCCCATATCTTTCACCATGCACTAAACTAGAATCAAAATGGATCAAAGATCTAAATATTAAAACAGGAACACTAAACATGACTGAAGATAGAATAGGTAGAACTCTTAAAGACATTGGTGTAGGCAAAGCTTTATGCATAAAACCCAAGTTGCATGGGAACTGTCGCAAAGTATCAACAACTGAGATCTCATCTTACTAAGAAGCTCTTGCACAGAGAGAGAAACCACCAACAGAGTAAAGAGACAACCCACAGTGTGGAAAAATTTTTTTCAGCTATTCCTCAAAGGACTAATACCTAGAATATATAAAAACTCAAAAAAAACAGAACCCCCTCAAAAAAAATACCCCCTCAAGTTTAAAGACACAATCTAAAAATGGGCAACTGAAATAAATAGACACTTCTCAGGTGAGGAAATAGAAATGGCAAATAAATATTTGAAAAAATGTTCAACATCACTTGTCATTTGAGAGATGAAAATTAAAACAGCACTGAGATTCCATCTCAGAAGGAACAGCTATTATCAAGAAACCAACCCATAACAAATGCTTGTGGGGGTACGGGGTGAAAGGAAGGATTCCCCATTGTTGGTGAGAATGTAGATCGGTGCAGCCACTGGGGAAATCAGCGTGGAAGTTTCACAAAAACTAAAACTAGAGGTTCCATTAAACCCAGCTATTCCATTAAAATCACCATACCACAGCACACTTATGTTTATAGTGACACAGTTTGTAATAGAAAAGTTGAGAACAGCCCAAATATTCATCAACTGGTGAATGGATAAAGACGTTCTTTTATACAATGGAGTATTACTCTTCCATAAAGAAGGACATGCTTGAGGCATTTCTCCCATGTGAGCATGAACCAGAGCTGAGCCTGCTTAGCTTCTGAGATCAGAAGAGATTGGGTACATTCAGGGTTGTGTGGTAGTGAACAAGCTGGGGACATTTCAGCTCAATGGGTGCACCTTGAGACCACACTCTTAAGTGAAATAAATTGGACACGTGTAAATACTACATTGTTTCTCTCGTATGAGAAACTGGAAGCGTAAATAAGGACCAAAATGTATAACAGATATTGTGAAATATGAAAGAAATTGTTCACATGAGGAGAAGAAGGGAGGGGGTGGGAGAGAGGAAAGAAGGGACAAGAAAAATTAGAAGGAAAAATGAAAACAAACTTTTTATAAATAAGAAGGGAAAGAGGGGTTTAAGGGAGGTGAGGGGAATGGGAAAAGAAGAATCAAGATAATCATGTACATGTAGAAGTTCCCTATGAAAAATAGTATTATGTATATCTAAAATGTACCAATAAAATAAAGATAAGAATAAGAAAATAAAAAAAGAATCTTTCTATTTTTAGTATTATATCCCACTCATTGCCTTTAAGCATTTATCTGCCTTGGTGGCATAAAGTCATGCATAGCAAATGTGATTAATTTTTCCTATTTTGATAAACAAAATTCTCTCATTCCTTACTTGAGTTTAACTTTCTGCGCCTTATTAAATTAGCACTCTTCTAATTTACAAATCTTAACATTTTATCGAAAACTTAAATCTACTATCCTTTTAATTTATATCTTTCAAAATTATTGTATTTTCATTTCTGTGGTGCTTCAGATAAAAATGAAAGTTTCTCAAAACCCTCTTTAGAGTTCTACAAGCCTTAGTTTCCACATCTATAAAACTGAATGGGTTAGACCATTTTAACCAGCAGGTTAGTTTACCTTCCCAGAAATAGTGTGGAAGTGTTCTGTACTCCACAAATCTCCCCAGCATTTGTTATGGTTTGATTTCATGAGGATTTTCATTATATACAAGCTTAAATATCATATGGTTTGTCCCGTAGGAGAAAGCTAAAGTGTAAATAAATTAAAGAGCAAAATAAAAGACAGATAAAAGGTCAGACAGGTAGGTTTTTGTTGCAGATGAGAAGGAGAGCAAGAGGCGGATAATGAGAGGAAGGAGAAAAGCAAGGGAAGTAAAAAGTACTAAGAGGTCTCCTGTACACATACCACCTACCCACGATGAATGTAATCACTGTGTATCATAAGCGTGACTAAAAGCAACAAACATGCACAAGCAAAACTCCAGTAGGCTGATTGGATACTGGTAGATCAGATTGCCAGTTCCTACTCATCTAGAAATCTAGGTAGGTAGCAGGGGGCTTTGGCCTCTGTTTTTTTTAAAAAAAAAACCTTCAAGGTATTTACGATGGCAACAGGATTTTGGGACTGTTGGAGCAGTCGTCTACGATCCTGTGTCTGTCCCTGGATGAAATATAAAAATCCCTAATTTCCATTGACCACCAAGTGGGGAGTCCCTTCGAGTCCCATGGCCCATTGGAAAGTCTAATTTAAGCCCTTGTTAGCCACTAACTGCGTACCAAGCCTGGGCTCCATTCCAAGTTCCCCAGATTTCACGGGTTTCTACTTTATTTACAGGATTTCTTCTTAATTTGAACTTTCCTGGCACTCATCTCTTTCACATCCTCTAAAAACCAGTACACTTCAGTAGACACGGACACTGGAGGCAGAGGGCCTCTGAGGATTTCAGAGAGCAGGGGTGCCCTTCTTCACAGAGGTGGACCACAGCAGTCTTCCCACCAAGAAACAGAAGACAGACACCATGTCATCTGTGCAGAAAAGTGAGCATTTCTGATGCTTCTTTGGAAGTGTTTAGTCAAGGGTGACGTGATTGTTGCAATAATCAAGACAGCTTATCTCTTCCTTAGAGAGCCTTTGTTTGGACTTCTTAGGTAAACAAAAACATCCCATTTTATATCTCTTGTATAGATTTGGATGCTTGGACTTTTCTTTTTTGCAGTGTCTTGCCTTTGCCTTCCTTATAAAGTGTCTGATAAATATTTATGAATACACGAACCAGAGTCCAAACAGTTCACTGATGGAAATCCAATTTGTTTCTTATCAGCTCAATTTCTTGAAAGTCAAATCCAGGACTTTGGCATTTGTAGCAATCAGTACTTTTTCAAATACTATCTTAGGTCAGAAAGTTCAGTGAGGAGATCATTACAGACATTAACATTCCCATTTAGTGATAAAGTTCATTACACCTTGACTTGGGTTCTGCTATATCTTAAGGGTGGGGGAGTGTAGGTAGCGATTAATGTTAGTGATACTTAATCAACACCTTACTAATAAGAGGTCAGTTCCTAAGTATTCATTAAAAACCTATTCTTTCCAGCCCTGTCCTAGGAAGAATAACAGATAAAGAGATGAAAGAGTTGGGACCCTGTCCTGGTGGAATTTACAATCTAGCCAGACATATTTACAGCTAAGGAATTATAAGTTCTATGTTTCCCCTTCTCCCTTCCCGTTTTCTCTGATATTCCCATTTGCATCCTTCACTGGTTTCTCCTCCGTGTCACTCATGATTGATCACTTCAGTATGAGCAGTTCTCACTGAGCAGAAAGACAGTGGAGAGAAGGATTACACAGATGAAGATACTGAATTTAAAGCCATTTCTTGCCACTTGTTGAATTTTGGATCTTGGGAAAGCTCAGTTGAATTCTAGAAGGCTGAGTGTCCTCATCCTTAAAACTGAGATAGAAGCGTATGGTGGTACACACCTGTATTCCTAGCACTTAGGAGCCAGAGGCAGGAGAGTCACGCAAGTTTGAGGCCAGCCTGGGCTACATAGTGAGACCTTGTCTCAAAAATCCAAAACCAAATCAAACCACACCAAATCAAACCAAAGTGAAAACCCCAAATTGAGATAATAAACATCTTTGACATATATTGCAAATATTAGAAATGATTTGTAGAAAGTATATCATGTGTTATGTTCATAGGAACTGTTTAATAATCTTGAGTAGAGTTAAAATGACTGGAAATGTTAGACATTAGATAGAGAAGCAACCAGTAGAAAATAGCTTTTCAAATGCTAGGAAGGGCTTTAAAAGAGCATCAGAGGAACAGATCATTTGTATCCAGTGGAGACATTTAGCCTGCCCATGCTTATACCATTATTTTTATTGATGCACATTATTGGCTGCCTCTATCTCTCACTGCTCACAACTTTAAGAATTAGAAAATAGTGGGATGCTGCTTCCAGAAAATAACTATCAATCACTCTACAGCTGAGAAAGTAAGTTGGACTTTATTTATTTATTAAACAAATATTTACTGACTCCACACTGAAGGCAGAACAGGAAAGAGCAGGGACCTGGGGGAAATAGAAGGTGTTTGGTACAGTGAGTCAGAGGCAGAAAGCGATGCGAAACCAAGCTGGGGAGCTGGGCAGGGCTCGGGCCATGTGAGGCTTTGTAGGCCATATTCTAAATGTGTACTTTATGACAGAAACAAAATGTGACCTTAAAAGATTGTAAGTACAGAGGAATATTTTTGCCTTTTAGAAACATGGTTGCTGTGGTTGTTGGTGGAACATGGATCAGAGTGGGTAAGACCAGGAACGGCAGGGAGAGCTGGGGGGCTGTCACTGCAATCTGGTGAGAGGTGGTAATGGCCTTATTTAGGGTGAATGAAGGGCATGAGAAGAGTTTGAGAGCTATGCAGGAGAAGAAGATCCATCCCTGGGACTTGCTGAGGATTTTTTAAAATTAAAGAATCTTTTTGATATTCTTAGATGATACGATGTGTGTAAAATATTTTACATGATGGGTCCAGGGAGGTCCAGGGAACCATCAAGGCATCAAAATGGCACCGCAGAGTATAAGGCACAAATATTCAAAACAGAGATGCCTCAGACTGCTAATAACCCCCATTCACTTTCGGAAGGTTTTGCTGTCAAGTGGGTTATGGGAAATCTTTGAGTTTTTAGTTTTTGAGGATGGTAGGTGAATGTTAACAACTACTTGTATAAGAAAGATAGAAAAACAGAAGGGGAATTGCTGTTAATACTAGAGTATTTGCTCTGGGAACGAGATGGAGGATGGGACTTTCCAAATGAAATGCTCGTTTGTGGGCTTGAGGATTTGCTCAGCTCAGGTGTGAAGCAGCATCATTTATGGGACATTTAAGTAGACATCACGTAGCCGTTCCTCATGAACTAGGAAATGGTCATCAATGTCAGAACTAGGGAGAGAACATAAAAGATGAGAGCCTAGTTTTCTCCGGGATTCAGCCACTACAAGGCTGTGGGTAAACTCCAAAAGAAATTTACTCGTGTGTCAGCGAAAGGAAACACAAATGTCGTAGACTGGGGAATATAGGAAAGGCAAGACCACAGGATAATCAAATGCAGCTATATCTTTGAAATTCACTGCATATTTATTTGCTTTTCTGGTTAAAATGAGAATCATCTTTCAAGTCAATGAACATTAGAGTTGGTTATTAGTTCTAAAAATATAAAAAGTTATAAACCTTGCCTTTAACAATCTGGTGTAAGAGATAAATCATGAAAAGAATTAAATGATTAACTGCCTCAAAAGAAGAGTTTTAAAGACATTTTAAAACCAAAAGTACACATTGAAATTCCTGTGGAAATTTTAAAACACACCAAGGCTTTATCCTTGAACATTTTGATTAATTAGCTCTGAGACAGGATCAGGAATCTGCAATATCAGACGAGATTGGATGTGTTCAGGGTGGTATGGCTGTAGACAGGAAGCTGCAATGTCGAATAAATTCCAAGGTCATTATAAAAAGAGGTGGGTCAGGACTAGAAATGTAAATTTAGGCGATATCTGTGAAGGGGTGAGAATTAAATCACGAGAGAGTGAGCTGGAGAAGAGTGTACTGAAGAAATCTGAGACCACAACATGTATGTCTCCTGTTTTACTTAAAAGGGCAAATCGCAAGCCGATGTGAAATAATCCACACAAAGCTTTGAGAACTGTCAGTGTCATACAGTCTTGAGGTGGCATTTTGTAGAAGGGCTTTGAGCTACAGGAGAGTTATTTGAACAAACGACTTCTACTGTTTTTGTTTCCGATTACAAAAATATTATAGACAAGCATCACACAGAAAATGAAAATCCTTGCAGTCCCATATTGAATGGTAACTGCTTTTTAATTTCAGTGGGTACCTTTTCTGCCTTTCAGCAAATAATGGAAAGAATAACCATATATGTAGTATGACATATTTTTAGGTCAAAAAGATACTTTACAAATAAAGGTTTAAGATGAGTGGATGGCTTTTGAATATTAACAGGGGATGAGAAACTGTGGGAGCTTTCTGTGTGGAGCTGTAACTACTCTGAAAAGTGCTAGTGGGACGTGTGGAACAGAGAGTGGCAAATGAAAGTCCTTGGGCCAAGCTTAGCCCCCTGCTTGTTTTGTAAGTTGTACTGGAATCCTCAGTCCTACCCTTTGTTTATGTAACGTCTATGGCTGTTTCCCACTGTAACTCCAGAACTGAATAATTGTGACAGAGACTAACTGGTCCGTAAAGCATATGATAGAGTCCTTTATATAAAGTGGTTGCCTGATGATGCTTGGTGCAGATCAAATTTTCCAAACTATGTTCCATGGCATATTAGTTTCCTATGAGTGTTAATGAAAAGGGCTTTGTGTTTCAGTAAGTTTGGAAAGTGCTGGAAAAACAAAAGTTAACCACATTTCTTTATGGTTAGACATTTGGTAACCTTTAACATGCTCACTGATAATTGGTAAAGGCAGTACATCTACATTGTCTCAAACAGACCATAAGAGTTATTGGGTGCTAGAAACTCCTTTTTATTCCCCAGGAACATCATATAATTTAGAAAATCTTAAAGCAGTCTGTTTAGGAGGCTTTCTCCAGGTCAGAAAATGGTACAATTTTGAGCCCAGGGTGTTTTATTTCTACGAAGTTTATACAGAAGGCCTGATTAGTTCCAAAGATCAGAAAATCATCCTTTGCCAGTGAATCACCTGAGCTGTCTTTGTGGTCTGACCTCTGCAGAGGAAATTTTAGCCTGAATCAAAATTCCCAGAGTGCAATGCAGAAATGAAAGATAGAGTAAACACACACACACACACACACACACACACACACATGCCCTCCGAAGTGGTACCTGGGATACATGAAGCATTCAGAGTTTCGAAGTAGAATGTTTGGGGTGTTTTGTTGTTTCCAACGCCATGATCTGGCTTTTGTGGACACAAGGCACTTTTGCTTTTGTGCGACACGTTCCCTATAAAAAAGAGTGAAAATTATGTTTTATAATGGCACTGGCATAAAAACAAATCTAATCCAGGCTGAATATATTCATTTTTATTTCTGATTTGAAACATTTCATGGGTCCCCAAAATACCACAGGCCCTAGACACGGTGCCCACTGTGCCTGTGGGGCCCATCAGGCTTGGGAATTGCCAGGGCACAATGGGTTTCCTGTTAGGCTGAAACCTTCTTGAGGTTTATGTACTTCATACCTCTTAGCTTGCTCACTTAAATTACTTTATATACAGCGTTGGTTCAATAATTCTTCCATAAGGACTGAATGAGTGATTAAGTTCAAGTTTCTTATAGAAGTTACAGGATAGAAGGGGGCAGCCACATTAAAAGACACTGAGATTTCTTCTGAAGATGTGACCAAATTAGTATACATTACTACACGAGATCTTAAGTACCAGCATCTGAACGAAAGAGCACTTAAAGTTAGGTTTCTTGTCACTAAATACCAATGTAGCAAAACATTTCATAACTTTGGGCCTTCATTTCTTCATTAGTTAGAAAAATATTAATTACAATGAAGAAAGTCTAGACATATTTTTAACCAGAAGCCAAAGAAAACAGCTAAAATTTTCATAATAGTTAGATTATGAAATGTCTAACCAGTTTTAAAAACAGTCCCTGCATTAATTTCTGTAATTTATTTGAAAATTAAGCTCTTTCTACAATGTCAATCAGGAGGATATGGTTACAGATGACATGCTTTCAAAGGACAGCGCAGAGGCCCCTTCTAAGAGCAAAACAAATCAGAAAGTTCTCAAAATTCAATAAAAACCCTAATAAGTCACCTAATTTAATTTTCTTTTAACATAGGCCTCTCCTTGGAGAATATCCATACCTGCCTTTTGTCATATCCTGCTTGCAAACAGTCATCCTCTGACCACAATGTTTTGCTTTTACCAGGAATTTTATCTATTCTAACATACAATTAGTAGAAAAGAAGATGTACGGTTAATATATGACATAGTCAGCAACACCCACACAAGACGGAATCTGTAGAAAGATTTTAAAAAACAACTTGCAAAACAAATACGTAGGCTGTTATCCATTTGCTAATAAGTTGTGAATGAGAGGTACTATTTTACCTAATAGTAGTCTCCAACTGAGTAAAGACAACCCATCACTACAAAGAAGGGAGGCTGGGCCAGTTCCCCTTTAAATTACAGACATTTCTGTCATTTTCGCCAATGAAATAATACACAACACACTGAAAGGCCAGGGAACACTTCTGAAATATAGAAATGGATATATATGCTGTGATTTTCATCTCAAGAGTAAGTGGAAAGCCTGAAATTCATTTAGTTCCCTCCACAGTCTCCCTCCTTTCTATGTAGTCAGTGCTGTTCTTTACTTAGGAGGGAAGCATTAAGTGGGCTGGCAACGCTGTTTTTATTTATTTATTTATTTATTTATTTTATTTTATTTTTTTTTTTTGCGGTACTGGGGATCGAACTCAGGACCCTGAGCTTGCTAGGCAGGTGCTTATTCCACTGAGCTATATCCCCAGCCCCTCAACGCTGTTTTTAATACCCTCATCCACTCTCTGCACTTCTCTCCATCATGAACAATGGGAGACAGCAGACTTATCAGGAGGGATTAAATGATATCGAAGAGGACACTTTAATATGCCTCAGCCCCCAAATGTCATTTTTATACAGGTTCCCTCTCTGGGATGGAGATCATATACTTCAGATATTCCAGGAAAGTGTGGATTTTACCTATGCCTTTCCACTGTCATGTGTGCTTGCTGGTTTTGATTGAGGCCAAGGGGGATCTACACACCTTGGGAAACACCACAGTATATGTTTGGGTGCTAACCCAGTCTTGACCATGGAAGATTTAGGGAGAATGTAACCTTGGCCAGAGTCTGGGACGTTTTAAGAAAGAACTTCTCATGCATGTGATTCTTGGACAGGTTTACCAACTCAGTGCTCAATGAATATTATTGACATTATCCATTTCATGTAGACTCAAGGCAATTTTCCTTTAAAACACCCAAAGAGAATCTAACCGAAGTACATTGTTGATGTAGAAAAGAACTGCATGCAAGGAAAAAATGCTGTGTAAGAGAAGCTGCTCTGAGTGGATCCTTGACCCTGTAATCAATATTATCTTTTTTCTCTTTTTCATTTTGTCAAGGAAGAAATGGTAACAATTAAAATGTTTTCTAGATTAGATAGCAGGTGTTGGGATTCAGAAGACGTTTATTTCCAAGACTGATTACTTTTCAGTATCAAGTACAGTACAAAGTTTCTGGTTTTCGGCCTTGACTTCCCTGGTGCTCCATTGTTGTGCCTGAAAACTTCCCTCCTGGGGGTTGAGAGCACTAAGTCAATCCAGCTCCTGCATCTGGGGCAAAGCTCCATCTCAAAGGTTAGGGTATAATGAGGTGGGAAGAACCAGCTTCTAGGTAGGTGTAAAGTCCTCCTAGGCAGTATTTGAATGGTGCTCACATCGATACTCTGAAATGAAACTTTCATTTACTTGTCTTCTTTCTCCTGAATTCAGTCACCTAGAGATCAGCATCCCTGGCATTGAAATACCCAGTCTGCATAGCCTTTGGTGTCGCCACAATAGAGTTGGGCTGCAGGGAATGTAACGAAGAGGCTTCAGTGCTTGTGGCTTTAACTATGTCTCCCAGCTGTGGTGGTGTGGTGTATACGACGCGGCACGTTGAAGGCAGGGTTAGTGATGGAGATTTTAATTCATTGTGTATTATCGATGTGAAACTTTCAAAAAGATTAAAATGTGTAAGATCTGTAAAAGAAATTGTAGGCTACAAAATAAAAGAAACTTTTCTTTCTTTTGTCTTTCTCAGGCAGGGTCTCACTATGCAGTCCAGGCTGGCCTTGAGCTCACTTCGTAAAATGAAAGCTTCCAAAACAAAATTGTAAAAATTATTTTCTGGTTTAAAGAAAACTACTCTATTAGGATGAGACATAGATGGGTATGATAGAGTTGGTGAAGGCCTGGGGCTCCTGAAGCTCTTACTGTGGCCCTATGGCCTGCAATGTGGTGGCAAGGCAGTAGATACTTCTAGAGTTTAAATAAAACCCCCGTTTTATCTGTTTAAAGTTTTATTATTTCGGGTTTTGTCCCTTAGCAAGAGATGCTGTAATACTGGATCCGATAGAAAGCAATTCCTTATGAGAGCGACTTCACAGCCTCTGGAAATTCTTACCATTGTCAGACTAGGTGTGATGATTCCGGCTGAACCTTTCTCTTAATAGGATTGCCCCAGTGACCTCTGAGAGGACTTTTAGCAAAACACTGATTCTAATCCTCCTAGCAATCTTTGGGCTCTCAACAACCCTTTGTGTGGGCTTTCCCCTTCCCCCTTTCAAAACTGGCAATTCACCTCGGGTAAGGAGGCTTTTTATTGAAATTGTTGAGGGACCCATAATTTAAATGTACGTCGGGAAACAGCAGAGACACAAACTAGGAGCTTTGCCAGACACCTGGGACCAGCTCTGTAGTCTCACAGATGCTTCAAGTTGGAAGGGGCTTTAGAAGTTTTCCTGCCCAGCCCCAAGGAAGGAAGGCCCAGATGAGCAGGTACTTGCTCAGAGTCTTAGCTGTGATTTGTGGCGGAGAAGGGATTAGCAAGCAGGCATCTGATCTTTGCTCTTATTCCATCTGAAACTGGAAGGAAAAATAAAGTCCATTTTAGTGTAGAAATGCTTTCTACTAAGATTAGAGGAGAATGAATCACTGAATCTTTATTTTTTTCATCTAGGCTTTTAAAAAATAATGATTCAGAAAAAAACTTCAGTGTGTGCATGATCCAGAAGGGTCCCTGATCATGGGGCTAAGAGTGTATATACTATATGTGCACAGATATAGGTGCTGCTGGTTTGACAATAAATATCCTTGATCTTAAAATCCCCCTGGGTAAGTTGAACCTTACAGTAAGTTGGGTACAGTATTTTGCTTGTGTACCTATCCTGTTGTACATAGGAAAGAGCTGATAAATTTTTTTACTTACAGAATCACCAAGATGAAAAGGCTGCACTCACTGATACTGCATTATGAATTATTTTTTATGTAGTTTTCCTAAATTTAAATTTTTAGTTCCATAATAATAAAAGTCAAGTGTGTGCAGACACTTAAAATCCTTGTTGAGAATAAAATGTAATAAGAGAAAATATTTTAATTTTAGGAATCTGAGTGAAAGATTTGAATATGTGGCTTTCTGGATATCTGTCTTGGAGCCATTTCATGATGCAGAAAGTCTATAATCCAGTGATTTGTTCCAGTGGTTCTGTGCTTTTCCTAGGAGAGGTTAAATTGGTGTGGATCCTGATCTTTCTTAAAAGTATTTTTAGATTTAAGTGATGGAAAGCTCAAGAATTCTTTGAAGGGCTATCCTCTTGCTCACAAACCCCACCTGTTATGCAGGTGAGGAAAATAACATAGAATGGTGAGAAATATAACTGACGGCTGACAGTTTGCTTTCCAGAGATGCTGTTTTCATGGTATTGACAGAATGCTTTCAAGCTTCTGAGCAAAGCACGAAGGGGTGTGTTTCATAAGAACCAGAGCTGTTTCTTTAGAGGCGCCGCAGAACACCCAAGTTATCTTTTGCCGACTGGAAGGTAACAGTTAAAGCCAGATAAAAGGCAGCAAGTAGCTATTTATCTACAATGGCTATTACTTTTGCACTAGGAATCATTTTCCACTAAGCCCAAGCATGTTCCAGGCGACTTTTTGATCTTTTCTCCCATTGGATGAAATCACAGGCCTGTTGTCACCAATGTAATGGCACTTTTTTTTTTTTTAACAACAGTTTTTTGTATTCTTGTCTCTATGGAACTTTGCTTTAGCACAGTCATGGCACAGTTGTGTTCTTAAAAATCAAACTTTTCCTAAGTTGGTGGGAACCATCTAAGTTTTAATTTACTCCATAAACAACTAAGATAATAAAAATCACCATTTTTGTCTTCTCGAGGGATCTAAGGTCTTTTGATATCACTGTCTTTCCATGTGACCTTCATTTCAATTTCTTCATTTAGAAAATGCTTATTGGGAAGACTAAAAGAAAGTAAAATATGTCTGATAATGTATATGGTAATTTCCTGTCTCTACAGTAAGTGAAATAATGTACAAAAGTGAAATCCATGCTAGTTTAACTTCATCCCTGGATTATATGCTGATGAAACATTTTAGCTTGTTTTTTCCATAGCTCATGCTGCAGGTTTTTAAGCTCCTAAATACACACATTCAATATTTTTGTCATTATCTGTGCCTATTCTTGAGCAGGTCTGTGTTTTTACTATTTTCTTTCTTTTGTAGTACTTGGAATCAAACTCAGGACCTTGCACTTGCCAGGCAGGCACTTAGGCCACTGAGCTATAACCCCAGCCCAGGTCTGTGATCTTAATTCTGTTTCATATTTCATTTACAATTATCTCTAATCACAGAATCACAGTTTCTTTTACTGTCTGTGTAAGGGGAAATGAACTAAAACTTCTACGAGGTTCATTTATGAAGAAATAAAAGAAAGTTGGCTTTCAAATAAAACAAAGTAAAATGGTAAAATCAAGAGGCTCGCTTATTTAAACTGCTTATTATCTTGTGAACAAAGATAAAAATGATTTGATAGAACATAGATATTGAAGCAACACTTTAAGCTGCAGTTTGGAGCCTAGATGGGACCTCACCTAGAAGCAGTTTGGGATAGATTGAATTGAACTTACTTGTTGACTCATAATCCAGGCAAAAGACTTTTAACCTGTCCTTTTCTGTATTTCACTGTTATACCTGGACCACGAACTATTCTGGAAAGCAAGTAGGCTCCTATGGTAACCAGGGAACTACGTGGACCCCGTTGCCAGGAAAGGGACACAAAACAAAACCCAAACAAGACGCACAGGAAGGCAGGGGCTTGCCCGGTGGCTGCACTGAGAGGTGTCAGGGAACACATCACAATGCAACTCTGAAACTTCTCAGTGAGATGTTTTTGTATTGACAGTGACAATGAAAATAAAATATATATTCAGGTGTGGTAAGATCCACACCCTCCCTTTGAGTACTGTGGTTCTGATTACGTAAACACAGATTTCTATGACACGTTTCAATCACTAAGATCTATGGAGAACTGATTATATGCCAGGAATTGTACTTTCATTTTCAAAAACCTTCACACCCACCTTGAAAACGTATTTACGTTACTTTTATAGGTTCTTCTGAAAGTTTAATTATCGGCTATCCTTCATGCCCACTTAGGCCCCTTGACCATGTGTGTGGTCCAGGAGGATCATTTCTGTAGCTCTTAGAAACATTTGTAATTATGCAATTAGTGACCTGAATCCTTTATGTTTAATGTTCACATTCTCTGCGGGCTTGTGGAATGAGATAAGGACCATGATTTGTGCAGTGACCTATTCCAGGAGCCTAGCACAGTGCCAGGCACTCAGTCATTGCTCAGTAGACACTGGTGGAATTGCTGACATTTAAGAAGACTACAGGCCTACAGGCTTTGCTCAAGGGTTAACCTGTTGGAACCACAGCTCGAGGCCTTTTCACTAAGCCCTCTGCCTGGGGAGTTGTTTTTGTCGAGGGCTCAGAATACATAAACATTACTACTTTGGGGCATTAATCACATTTCAGTAATTTAAAATGGAGGAATACTATCCCCCATTTAAGTATGGAAAGACAAGTTCAGTATCTTGCCTAAAATCACACATCTGTAATAATAAACAGGCTGTTGAGAATCATTATAACAATGACATAAAACATGGCAGGACTGATCTACTAACTTCTAGAGTTTCATAATTGTTAGAAAAAGATTTTCCAAACTTTCCCTTACATTTTTGGCTGATGAAAGAAAGAAAAATGGGCAAACTTTTCTCATGATCCCTTGTACGTTTGTTGGGTTTTCTTTCCTGTTTTCCATTAGACAATGAGCACTTTCAGGACAGCAGTTTTATCTTTTCTCTATAGTGCCAGCTTAAATCTTGGCACTTTCATAATGGCAATTTAATAGATATGCCTTAAATGAGTCACATCACCATTATCTTTAGGACTGTTTTCTGGCTTATGTCCTTCTATCCGGATGTGTCACTATTGGCCAGGCTGTGTTGTGACGACAACTGTAAAATTTCAGGTTATTTCTCATTCATGGTGTCAGGGAGAGCCTTACTTATCATTGTCACACAGGGGCTAAGGTTAAAGGATATTCTTCATCTTAGGACACTGCCACTTAATCTGCAAGCTTCAGGGTTTACCACTGCAAGGGATGAGAAAGAGGGGAAAGCAATGCTCAAGCCATGAAAGCCATGGCCCAGCCTGTCATTCCTATTGCTTTGGCAGGAACTGGTCCCATGGTCACCATCTAACCTCCAAGAGGCCCAGAAATGCGATCCTGTGTCTAACTGAAAATAAGGGAGAATTACACATTAGTGAACAAATAATACCTCTCGTAATCATCGTCTATAACCTCAGGCTTTGTAAAAGGATGAAGGTAGATGGCAGGTGGGTCACAAAATGAAAAGACAGGAACAAGGAAGCAAAAAAGATAGTGGACAGGAGAGAAAAGGCTCAGCTGGCAGAATCTTCTGGCAAGTTTGCTTCTGTTCCACGGTGGAGTTAAAGGCCTCAAGGCAGCCAGTCTTGTCTTCCCAATGCCTCTTTACTGACCATCCATATAGCTCATCAGAAAATTAACGGTTCTTTTATATTGAGGGCCATGTTTTGCTAATGTTCTTACAGAATTCTTGGTCAGGTATTGTTGGGAAAGATAATCACTAAGGTTTTCTAAATCGTGGGATATAAAAATGGGGTGGGATATAAAGATGTCACCTTCACCTTGAGGTAGGTGTGACAAAGAAATGAAAGTATTAGAAGAAGAAGTATCTGTGACTCCAGGACGGATTATTACTGTCTGGCTCCTCTTTCTCCGTCACTAAGGTCTCCTAGTGTAGTCCCTCCCTGTTGGGATTAAAAACCAAAAAGAGAAGAGCTATGGATGTCTTATTTATGGTTACATTTCAAGTCTACAAGCATCAGGCACATAGTCAGTGTTTCATAAATATTTATGTATTGGTGGATTAAATTGGACAACTCGGGGTGAACTACAACTCTGATAATTAACGTTTAATTTCCCAAAGTGAGCCCTTTGGGAAATCACAGAAATATGAAGTTACTATTTATCTGATTAGTTTTGTTTGAGGCAAGTTAAGTTGTTTTTAATCTTTGGGTTGGTCCTTGGCAAGATCTTCATAGTCATTTTCTTTCTAGCTGGTAGTTTGGAAGTCCCAGCAGTATAGCTCATGGCTGGCAGTCAATTAGTTGTGAATTTATTTTTAATCTTTAGCAAATGTCCCTTGTGAACAAGTACGAGATGCATCATAATTACCATCAATTCCTGTCTTTTCAGCTCCCCTGTGTGCCTGGCAAAGTACTTTGCAAAACAGACAAAGTATAGTTCTAGTTGAAAAGATCTGACAGAATAAATAAGGATCATTAATTTTTTGCTATATTTAAAAATAATTATTTTGTGTGGGAGGCTGATTTTATTCTTCGATAATGTGATGTGTAAAGGACTGGATTTTTTAAACAAAAGTTATGAAAGAATAAGGAACAATGATAGAGTATGCAAATGACAAAAAAGAGTTCTTTGATTACTGTAAGTTTAATAATTAGTAAATAATATGATTACTGGGAGGTGATTATAGTTTATTGAGAAGAACATTGAGAAGAACATATTGAGTAACATACTTTTATCCAATTACTTTACAATAGATGGGAGAGCTAGGCATGGTGGTGCACACCTGTAATCCCAGCACTCAGGAGGCTGAGACAGGAAGATCATTGTGAGTTTGAGTGCAGCCTGGGATACAACGTGAGCTCAAGGTCAGCCTGAAATACACAGCAAGAACTTGTCTCAAAAAGAAAAAAAAAAAATAGAATAGATGAGAATATATTTGATACAAAGTTTATAACTCTGAGGCTTTTTTAAATCATGGAACATTTGTATGTAAAAGTTGGCAGAACTGTATAATGGACTCTCATGTATCCATTGTCTATGGCTAGCAATATTCATTTATGAACAGTGAATTCTATGTTATATCCTTACTTCTTTCCATATTATTTTGACACAAGTTCTAAACACTACACAATTTCATTCATAAATGTTAACTATGGATTTCTCAATGACAAATATTCTTGGTTTTTAAGATGATAGCCATCATACTACCACATTTTCAAAGTTCCCAAATTTAAAATAATATTTTACTTTTATCAATTTTTATGCCTGAGTACTAATTTTCAATTGTCTCATTGTCATTTTTTAAACTGGTCAAAGTTCAGTCCCTACCATGTGATTGGTCCATTGGCCTTTTATGTTTTTTTATCAGTTTTCCCTCCACTTTTGTCCCTTTTTCCAGTTTATTTTTACAACTAACTGGGTTTATTTATAGCAATTCCTATAGTCTGGACTGTGCTTATTGTAGTCTCTGTGAAGTACATTAACAGGTTACCTTGTTTGGCATTTCTTGTAAGTTGATAGTTGCTTTCTGAGTCTGATCCAGTTTGGGTTAAATTTATTTATTTGTTTGTTTAGACAAGTTCTTACTATGTAGTTCAACCTGGACTTGAACTCACTATGTAACCCAGGCTAGCCTCAAACTTGCAGTAATTTTCCTGCCTCAGCCTCCCAAGTAGTGGGATTACAGAGGGACATCACTATCTCAGCTCTTGGATTATTATTATTTTCTTTTTTTTGACATGACTCTTTCAGAAGGATGCTATGGTTTTCCCTCAGGAGACATGGAACATTGGCTGGCTCCCTCTTTTTTGTGCTGTCTGCTGCCATTGGTGTTCAATTCATGTACCATTGATTCATTACAATTTATAAGACTGTGTTATTCTAATTGTATGATTTTTATTTACTTACTAGTAGAAATATTTTTACATAGTGACATTTCCCTTTAATTATTATTTAGAAGTTGAGTTTACTTGGAAAACTGATTTTTTTCCTTTATATATCAATAAGTATAATTACACTCCATGAATTTAAACATATTTGGTGTTATGTTTCTTGTACCTTTTAAAGTTATGAATACTCAATTTGTCCCAGTTTTGTGAGGAAGAACCCTTATAAGGTGACTCTTTATCCTGTTAATGTGAACCCAGTGGTCTATAATAGTTTCCTGGGATTTATTTGACAAAACTCTCCACTTACATGTTGAATATTTCCTGATCCGGAGCTTTAAGTTTTGAGAATGATATTGGAGATTACCATTTGGGTCTAAATATGCTAATTTATGAGTAGATACTTACATAAATGCACGTGTGCATATATAGATATATGTTTCTGGTAGTAGATATCATGTATATATGAAACACAGAGAAAGATAAACTATTTATGAGTTCATATTGATACCACCAGTTCAAATTTAGGAACATTTTTTAAATTAATTTTTTTAAATCTTACACCTTGATCTCGTTTTTTGCGTGCTTAGAATCCTTGTTCTCAAGGTCATCAAAAATGACCAACATATTGCACTAATTTTCACTTGTTTCATTCCAAGATACTTATATAACAGTCTAACATTAGCAATCCCCACACCACACTGTGGTCACCTAAAACTACAATTTTTTTTTTCTTTTTGGCTTCTGGTGTATCCTATTAGGGACACCAATCAAATGATTGTTTTAAAGTGACCTAACAGTGTCTTATGTGGTTTGGACAGTAACTAGATGTGGAATTATGTTGATTTTGTATTTCATTTTTTGGAATTGCTTTAAAAATTATTGGTAATTACTGAAAATATTTTATGGTCTCAAGTCAAGTACTCGAGCTAAGGAGGATTTAAAGTGGGTTAGTTTCAGTTCTGAACCCTTAAGATAATTAGTTTTGCTTTTGTTTTATTTTCTGCTTGCTTTTTATAAAAGCAGATAGGTGTATATCCACATTCCACCTTTTGAAATTTCCTCCTTTCTTATGCAGTTCACATTCTATACAAGTTCCACCATCTCACCTTTTCACTGTTTCCCTTGGTGGTCCATTTGAGGCTTCTATTTTTAAATTTTTTGCTTGGTACTTAGGTAAGTTTTCCTTTTGCTTTAATAGTTGTGCTTTATTAACATTTTGAAAAATACTCATTCCGCCTTCACTCTCTGCTTTAGCTGTCTTGAGTTTCTACTCTGAAATATATTGATGAAATATATTGATGAAATATACGATAGTTATACTCTATGCTATAGATATTATGCTATTCATCTAATAACTATAAGATACACAGAAAACTTATTCAACTGTTCAAGTGGTCTCCCTATTCTACTTTAAAAAACTAACCATATACGTGGTCACAGTATCAGTTGTGCACTACTTTTTTTTTTCTTACAGCCTTTGTTTTGCCGTAAGACTAGAAATATGTATGGTCCTCTCCTGCTCAGATTTGGGGATTCAGCCTGCGTTGGTGGTATAGTGGTGAGCATAGCTGCCTTCCAGATTTGGGGATTCAGGGGATATTTTGTTATTTAATTTTGTTGTATTTTGATGTTTTAATTGCTTTATTTTTAAGGAAAATTTATTAAGGGAGATTAAAAAACTATGCCACTACCACCTTCTTAGAATTCTCAAAATTGCATGAGTGGGGAGTGGTTTTCTCTTATCTATTTAATTTATATAAGCTCTATTATTTTTAGCGCAAGCTTTGCAGGATGTGTTGTATTCCAGAAGCTACATCAGAAATCACTGTTGTGACAGCATTCTAGAATTAAATAAAACATTTTGAAAGACGCAACAGTAATGTAAAGTGCTCAAGAATTTATTATTGAGAATGATTTCCACGATGTTTCCAGTTTATCTTACAGAGAACGATTATCATTCGGGCACGTTGACATGAAATGTGCAATTACAAAAAAGGAGGAAGTGGAATAGGAGCAGGAGAAGGAGAAAATGTAAAGTAGCAATAACCTATGGTTTACTTGTGACCTTAAACTTTGTTCAGATAATTCATCGGTTCTGGGATAGTAAAGCTCTAGATTTAGGGTCATTATACCAATAATGAGATTTTTTTCCTTTAAGCAAATCCCTTATTTTAGAAGAAAAGTAAAACGTTAACTACTAGGAATCGTTGTGCAATAACAAAAAGAGCAGTAAAATTTTATAGCAGTTGACCCCGCCCAATGACTTCGTGGGTTGTGAAAAGTTCAGTGAAAACTAAGCAAATGGTTCACATAAGGGGAAGTTTCAGTAATAAAAGAGATGAATACACCCCGCCCCCCACCATGTACATAGTAATTTGTGGTGATAGTTGCTTTTAATTATGTCATTGTGTGCATTAGACACATAGACATAGAGCATCATAAAAGTGCACATTTGTTGTAAAAACTAAGAAAATCTTGGGGCTTTAAAAGAACTTGGATCTCATTAGACATATTGTTTACTAATGATTCACATCTTTGCTCCTTTGGTGTTAGAAATAAAGCTGAAATAGAATAATGATATGCACCATGTGTAGGTTTTTGTCACAGAGCTAAGAAGAGTTGGACAGTCTACATACAGACATCTTATCTGGTCTTCTCAACAGCACTAGGAGGGCCCCAGGTAAGGACAGTGGTATGCAGAGAAGTTACGTGGTGAGGCCAGGTTAGACTGACCCTGCAACTCTGCCCTTAGCTAGTGTTTAAAAATGTCTTTTAAAAGCTACACAATTTAATATGCAGGTGAAGCCTTTAAAGAAGTCTCTTTCTGTCCAAGCTAAGTTCCACTGGAGAGCCAGGGAGAGTGCTCCCTTTGTGGGAAATACAGTTCTTACCTGAAGACATCCCAGTCCTCATTCAGTTGACATTTAGAAGAGGGTTAGTTAGCTCAGTTGCTGAGCTGGTTCAGTTCAGAAAGCTCTTCTAAGTCCCACACAATGTCCTGGACTTCAGGGACATAATAACAAATGGGACATATTTCTTTCCTTGTACCTGTTAAAGGCATAGTTTACATAAACTGATGTTTACAAAACAAGGTGGAAGCTGAATTCTAGAGAGTCATAGAGGATCATTTTGAGCTACCCATCAGCATGTGAGGAAGAGATGGTGACAGTGGTGACAGGTTTTCTAAAGGGGGTCCATTCCTCCTGGTTTGCTTGGGTCTTTCCCAGTTTTAATACTGAAATTTCCACATTTTTGGAAACAGCTCAGTCCCTGACAAGTTGAAATAACTGTTCCTTACTGGGAAATATACCAATTTCCCAGTAAGGAACTAGTGAATTCCTACTCAGCCCTGACAGGGAACTTGGCATTTATTACTCTCATTGTAAAAATGATGTTCAATCTTCTGTGGAAGATTTTAGTGAAGTGAGCTGACTTTGTTACCTTAGTCAACATGGGAGTTTAATGAGTCTGTTTTGGTTTCTTATCTGTAGGAAACCATGTTGTCATCGAGGACTTTGAAAGCTCAAGGATGAAGACAAAGGCAACCATACGCGGAGCCAGTCAAGATAATAGGTACACGCGGAGGCCTGTGAGGGGACAGGGTGTTTAATCAATAAGGAGCTAGGTTAGACAGACTCTATGCTCAAAGGTCAACTGGCAGTGTTTCAAAGACAACATCACCATTAGGACAGTCCTCAGTGTGCAAACACATACACCCTGAACAGGGTCACCAAGTTTCACAAACCCATTTACAGCTCATGAAGTAGAAGACTTACTGGATATTTCACCAAGGGCAACCTTTTATTCCTCTGAAACATATGATATAGCGTTGCCTTACTCTCTTGTGGTGAGACAGGTCCCTCATATTAGCCTTGTGCAAGTATCCAGAACTTGAGAGCTGCCTGCTGAAGAACTGTAGAGCATAATAGAATTTTGTCGTTAATTCTTTCCTCTATTTTCTCTTTTGAGAACTAATTTTATGTCTGTTTTCCTCTCTTTTCTTCCCCTATGTTCTCCCCCCCCCCCGCTTTCTCTCCTTCCGTTCCTTCTTTTCTCTTTTTCTCCCCACCCATCCTCTTTGAAGGAACGGAAATTTTGATTCTCTTCTGATGTAACACCCATTCACCACCACACCAGTCTTCACAGATAAGGTGATATGCTGGGAATTTAATCAGTGTTTTGTTTCCATAGCTTTAGCAAAATGCAGTTATTGGCCAAGTGACTAAGACAGGTATTCCTCCCTGCCTTTTGAAAGAATGTGCTAGTCTGTGGTATTCCAGGGCCTAGGATCCGCCTGAGAGCTAACTTCTAGTATTGGTGTAGGGAAATAAAACAGCACGGGCTCTTTTGTTTTGAAATGCAAGAGGAGATGGTAGAAAAAAGGAAATAAAAGTTTTGTTTGCAAAGGCAGCGAGAAGTTGGGGGAGAAGGGACAGCTAAAAAGGCAAAATTCAGAAACTGGGACTATTTTAACGCTTGAGTTCTAGGAGTAAATTAATCCTGAAACTAGAGGTTCCAGAAGTTCTAGAATCACTGACCCAGATTCAGAGCCACATCACAGGTTTTTCTTATGAATGCTTTAGAGCAAGTTGTTTAAGGAAACTCAGCCCACACCACATCTAGGAGAGTATTAGCCGCTCTGGCTGCCCTAATACAGGACTGAGTTATTGTCTGAACTGTGTTTCTAGAAGCTCATGATCAAGCATCATGTCCTTTGAAGATTAAACTCAAGCAACACCCCAGAGAGACCTCTCCCTGACAACTAGACACTGAGGGGACTGCAGAAGGGACCTGCTTACTATAGTCTGGGGGTAAAAATGGAGCCCTCTGTATATCTTGGGAGAAGAGCACGACCTTCTCAATATACCGAAAAGTCACGAGAATGGGACAGAGAAGATTTGTTATCTGCCAAGCATGTTAGGAATATATGGGTAGCCAGAACCTAGAAATGGAAAGAGAGGAAATTTTAGTTCAATGGCCCTTCAGTAGCCGCTAACTTCCCTGGTGAAGGTGTCAACTAACTGCAACTCTTTGGTCTTCAATTACTGTTATTACTTTTCATCTGTAGTATGATCTCTTTGAATTACTTAATAATTCATGCTATTCTTTAGGAACCTGGTACACTTTTGGGGAAAATAAAAATTACATTCGATTTAACCTTTGGATTCTTTAGACAAATTGTATCTAAAGCTCCCACTTCCTGTCTACCCACATTTCCGACCCATGGATGTGACCTGACAGACTCCAGATGATAAAATGCATCCTGTGGACGATCCACAGACCTTACGGGAAAACGTGTGAGCAAGGAGAGCTTTCACTGTTCTTGTCATGTCACTACCTTCACGTTCTGCTGTGTGGTTCAGGAATTAAGAAAATCAGAGAGATGCAATAGGACAGAAATCTTTTTCTTTTTCCCTAAGAAATTCTATCATAGGTAAAACTCCCTGTTCCTGACAATAGTAAGGCTTCAGTCCAGTGGTTTGGCTTACAAAACAGGGACAGTGAAATACACTAACATTAGGAATAATGGGAGCATACCAACTATATGGCAAAGCTTAATTTTAAGTCTTTGTCCAAGAATCTTTAAGTTTCTGAGTTGACAGTGTGACAAATATTAGGCAAAGTAAATAGAGTAACAAGGATACGATATTGATTTCCTTCAAGTAACTTCTAGGGTGCCTTCTGGAGTACTATGTGTGTACCCAGATTTCCTTTCTGCCTATGTCAGCTAGTAAACTAGAAACAGATATCATCTCACATTTGGTAGAGAAAATGGAAAACTTCTTTTTCTGTCTGTCCTCTGAGACATTTTTCCCTGGGGGCACGTGCTATCCAATTAAAAAAGAGACCCAAATCCAAACCACAGCCTGTTCTGAGATGCTATGGACAAAGTATGGTAATATAAGCCTTCCACTGATATTCTCAATCCAAATATTTAAAAATTCAAATGGATATTGTACTGCTTAATACTGTGTCTAAGGATATGACATATATTGTATACAAAAGTGTACTCTTAAAATTTTGATAAAATACTGAACACTCATTCTACTGAAAAACACTATCATTCTTTGCTGAACATTATTTCTTGATGTACCTGCTCTGTATAACCAGTGTTGTATAAACGGTAAGGGATCTGTTAAGGAACGCTAAATAATGGCAAAAATATCAGAAATATTTCCTTAAAATCAATATTTCCTTAAAAGGTCTGATAAAAATTTACAAAGGGTACAATTTCTAGGAATGCACAAATAAGGAGCAGGTAAATTATAGGGTTTAGGGATTTCAGTCTTCTGTTTTTCAGCACAGGACAGCACAATGACCCTAAACTTCAGGGAGATGGAACACAACTTTTTATTTCAAAGTGTGAAGAAATGCTTTTAGGGCTATCACTTCTTTTTATGCATATTTGGCAAGAAAAGAAATAAATTCAATGGCATCTCATCATGCTGCAAAACATACAAAATATTCAACAGTGGCTTATGATGGGAAAAGAAAGGACTCCTTCCGATGGCAACATATAGATAAGCAAACACAGTTTGAAAAATGCAAGTGCAGTTAGGTAAAGAAAACAATTCTTGGTTTTGTTAATGCTACAAAAATTCATAGTACTATGTACTCTTGGAGGAAAATGAAAAGGCACTTATGACCTTATGAAAGGAATGGCTCAAGAAGGTAGAGAAAGGTAAAAGTGGCTTCTTTCATTGATTCTTCAACAAACACTTACCAAGTGTCTGCAATGTGTTATGCTTTGTGTCAGGTCTGCTGTGGGTGAGGTTAGTTGGGGCATTCCTTGTGTACAAAGGCAGAGATGAGAAATGTCTGGAGAGAATGTGTGGGGATTGAATACTGAGAACACTCAGTGTCAGGCTAAGTTATGTTCATACCTAACGTTCCTTTAGTATTTGGCTCTTCTAAATGCTTTACATATGTAGAATTAATGGATTCCTTTCAAGTACCTCATGAGGTAAGTGCTTTTATAACATTCATTTTATAGGTAAGAAAACTAAGGTATAGACAGATCAGCTTGCCCAAGGTCATGCAGAGGTACATGCCAGAACTAGAAATTGAATTCCAAATAGTCTGTTTTATGTTAAATACTTTGACTCATGATGCTGCACTGTGAGTTGATTTCAGCTTGATTCTGTGGGCAATCAGGAACCCTTCTGGTTTTTGGCTCCTTTTTTTTTTTTTTGTAAGTCAGTTCCCTCACCTGTAAAAATAATAATAAAATAACTCACAAAGTTGTAGGGTGGGTGAAATAAGATCACATATGGGAAATTGCTTTGAAAATTTACTGCAAATTGTTTTGAAATGAGTCACATGGCACTGTGGACATTTTATTCAAGCAGTCAGTATAAAACAAGGGTTACAAAAACCTTAAATCATTGCTGTTTACCCATGTGTACAGCCTTTCAACATTATCAGCTGAGAATCACCCTTGCTTGAATGAAGGAAAACACGGGTGAAGGAAAGCGATTTTAATGAGAGCGGATGCGGATGGTATGTTGACAATGCTGCTGTGAGTTCTATGACCCGGGTAGGACATACGGCAGAAGAGCTGTTGTATAACAGGACCTTAACTGATTTCTGCGTGTGCCCTCATGTGCTTGTAGTTTATGGCCATTGTGATTTGTAGCCCACCTCACAGCTCTTGACCTGTCCTCAAGCCCTTATCCCATTGGATGCTATCATTTCTTTGTGTTTTTAAATTAAGTTTATTGGTATAATTTAGATATATGTATTCATCACACTCACCAGAGGGAGTTGGTACCTATGACATGATGTATATTGATTCCTCTGTGTCACATGGCCGTCCCCTCTCTGCAACCCCTCTTCTCCTGATTTACAAAGCTTGGTTTTCACTTTGTCTTTCTTTTCTCATTCTTTTCCTTTCCCTTCTTTCCTTTCCCCGTCTCCCCTCCATAGTTCCCCTTTTCTTTTCAACCATTACCTCCTATTTCACAGTATCTTTTATACATGGTCTGTATAAATACTGTTTTATACATGGTCCTTTTTTTGGTCCTTATTTATACTTTCAGTTTCTTACTCCGGAGAAACAATGAGATATTTACACTTGTGTGTCCTATTTATTTCACTTAAGAATATGTTTTTAAGGTGAAGATGCTATCATTTCTTGAGAAATCTGCATGAGGGTAAAATTTTTCTCCTTTTCTGAATCAGGAGTTTGAGACTAAGAGAGCTTGAATGTGTGGGACTCAAACCCACAGCGCTCACTCTCCAGAGCAATGTTCTTCCTGCAAGACGGGGCTGTCCTGGTCATCTTCATCATCATCTTCCTCTTCCTCCTCCTCCTCCTCCTCCTCCTGGAGCACCTGCTCTGTGCTAGACATTGTTAGGAATGCTTTACACTAAGTAGCTTGTTCAGCCCTTGTAACAGACCTCTGCAGCTCGTGTCCTCTTACTGGTCTGTGAAATAGCAGGCTGTGTGCGTTGCGGTAAAGCCACGTCTACTAACACTTACTGAGAGACTGTTCTTGGCCTGACATTACCTTCTCCGAGGACATTCAATTTTATTGTTAAGGAATCTGCAAATTGTGTGCATATTGTGGGGTGGGTGCTGAGCTAGAGCAGGCAAGTCTTTCCAAGCTAATGTGACAGAGATGGGGAGAGAGTGCTTCTCCTCCTAAGGGAAGAGGAAGATTAGCCCTTCACGCAGGTTGAAACACTCCTCGCAGAACCGTAGCTTTGTGCTCCTTCTGTAGCACCAGTAGCCTGTCCAGATTCCTGCAGGATGAATCTCCTGGCTAGGCCGGACGATTTCACAATCAGGAGGTAAGAAAGCATCACAGCCCTTCCCTGATAGACTAACTAGCCTAGCTCTAGGGCAGGGCACAAAGAGCAGAAAACGGAAAGAGTGATAGCACTCAGCTGGAAACTGCAACAGGCAGCCTTTGACCTTATTATCGATAAATGTTCTTTTTTAGAAATAGTACGACTGTTCAAGGGAATAATGAGAATGGATACTTGATGCCAAAGATAATGAAAGTTAAAAAAACGAACTCTAGAATAGTTACGAAGGCCTTCACAAGGGTAAAGGTCCTAGCTAGGATTTAATAACAGTCTTCCCAAGGCACTTAGTGGAAAAGAGAACTCGCTGAGATGTTAACTTCTTCCTTGTTAGTTCAAATTCCCCAACCCGGTAACCCCAGGCCTCAGCCTTGGAATTTGGAGGTCACATCAGGTGACTCAAACTGGCCTGATGATTCATGCCTTGTCTGCTGATGAGAATTGAGAATTAAATAGTGATCCACCCAGCAAAATGCTGTGCTGAAAGGAGATATTTAATTTGGAGAATCAGTAACTTGTTTTTTTTTTAAATTTTATTTTCTGAATGGTATGTTCTCTCCTCACTCGTAGAAGACTTTGGGTGTACATGTATCTCTGTGCCTGCCCAGTGCTGAAGGGCGTGGGGATGAGATGGGCTGTGAAGAGCAGTTCTCTTCACTTCAAGTAAATTTTTATTTTATTGATTCCATCATTTAATTTATTTAATTTTTTCCAGGATATAGCGTTCTTTCTAGGAAGCAGTGTTACTGAGAAATCAAAGCAACTGATTAATTGTGTTTGAAAAATCTAATTTATTCAGTGTATTGACATTACAGAAAAGAATGATAAAAGAAAAGAGAATACTTTTTACCAGCCAGAAACCTCTCTCTGAAGTTTTAAAATGTGCTACCAGTCAATAAGCTCTAATAACCGAGTGGGACATTGTTATGTTTATTTTTATACTCCAGGTGGATAATACTGATCATTTACATCATAAATAAAGAGATAGCCCTGTAGCCAACAGGATGTAGAGCAGTTAATTTGAATTTGAATTTAAAAGACAAAAGAGAAAACTTCACAAGTCTGTGTCTTTCCTGGCTGCTATAACAAAATACCATAGACTGAATGGCTTAACCAACAGATGTTTATTTTCCTCCAGTTTTGGAGGCCGGAAGTACCATCTCAGAGCGCATTAGGGCTGGGCTCTAGGAAGGGCCGTCTTGCTGGCTTGAAGGCAAGTGTGTTCCCACTGTGGGCTCACAGGAATTTTCTCAGTATGTAAACACGGAAAGGCCCAGTGAGTTCTGGTGTCTCTTCATGGAGATAATTAACCTAATAATCTCCCTCAGTTCCACCACCGAATACCACCAGGCTGGGGTTAGGGTTTCAGCACATGAATTTGCTGGAGAGGGATGAAAACTTTCAACCTGCAGCATTCTGAAGATGTATTTTATTATGAGGAAGAAATGCTAAGTGGATAAATAGAGTGAAAGAGCTTATGAATCCACTTCTGTTTCCTCTGTAATAAATAACTAGTAAGAAAATTTTAGGACAATAGATTTCCTTGGACTTCTGTGTATGCTAAAGGCTCATGATCCTTGTCTTGTCTCTAGGGATTGAACCATAGTTGTGGCTTGTGGATGTTTCTGATGACTTTGCAGTATCTTTCCCACCCTCCTCTATTATGTGGCACTAGTGCAACTTAGCTTCAGCTCGTGGGTGAACGCCTACTCTCAGCAAGTAGAAGATTGGGGCTTTATCTATGCTATATTTATGTTCCCAGTGCCTGATATGGAAGTTAAATAACTTATGTATTACAAATTTCATTTCAGCATTTAAACATTTCATCATTTTCTTATCCAGACAGTTATCTGTTCAGGGTGGGACTCATAAGCTCATGATCTCCATTGTCTAAATAGGACCAAAGCAGCAGTGTTGGTCCACGACAAGAGAAGAGGCACATATCATTTGCCAGGAAATACAGAAGGGGGAGCATGGCACGCAGTCCTGTTTACCACTGGCAATCGTCAATTTGGAGAGAACAAAGAATGTACATTGTGATGATATTGTTGCCTGACTGATTAACCAACTGTGATGCTTGTACTTTCCGGACTTCCCTTTACTTAAACAAATGAGTTTGCTTGTTGGATTTTCAGTTAATTGATCAAAAAAGTGTTCTGTCACATGCGCAAATATTACAAGCCTTGGTAATGAACATAGCAGAGTTAAATAATATTTTAAAATTATGCAACATTTATAATCTTTACACAGAAGACAAATAAATATAAATCAAAAATTTGAGTCAAAATTTCATCTTGAAATATAAAATCAAATTTTTAAAAAAATTTAAACTTCATATGTACTAGATTTCACGCTCAGCAGGTAAAAGACTGGGGGCATTATCTGTGCTATATTTATGTCCCCAGTACCTAATATGGAAATTAAATCATTTATTTCTACCAAATTTCATTTAAGCAATTAATATAATATTCATTTGTATTTACATATGTAGCATTTTATTATGTCTGTGGATGCAATTAGTACACAGAATTCTCGGTGTGTGAGATCACAACTAAGTAGAGAAGAAAGACTGAAGAAACGTTTGGGTAATTTCACCCTTAGGAGCTATGTCATAGTTTGCTTGATAAGAGTGGGGGCTGAAGTGGTGCACACAGGGGCTTCTAGGCAAAAGGAACAGAATGAGAAAAGCCCAGTTGAGTGGAAAATCATGGCATGTTTAAGAAAGTGGAAGTCGGGTAACATTTCTGGAGGTACAGAAAGGAATCAATATTTGTTGAGTAGCTAAACTGAATTAGACTCAATTTCAAAACATCATCTAACTTAATTCCCAAGAAACATTTCGTAGATTAGGAATACAAAGCTCAAATAGGAGGAGTAGCCATTTCTCTGCAGTTAGTAAACAACAGAATGAGGATCTGAATCTGGGTTAGTCTGAGCTCATTGTCAGGCTTATGCTCATTACAGTGCGATGAGTATCTAACTCTTAAGGAACACGTAACCCACAGCTGGAGATAAGGCTTCAGACTCAGGGAACGATAGATATGAGAAGGTTTGTGTAGATGGTGGCTTGGCTAGTGCACAACTGGAAACACAGACTGGAAGTAGTGCTGATTTAGCTAAGAGTCAGTTAAGAGTTAATAATGTAGGACCCCTATTTCTACCCTTGTTGGTAGCTAGTAAGTGGTGGGTGGCTGCTACTAAAAGGTAAATATTCTCACTCAAATTTATAAAAGCATTCTTATACCTAAACTGGTCACCCAATAAAAAGAAATATTTTCCCCAAATACTGGTAATAAGAATGCTACTGGAATCTCAAAGTTGGGAAAGACTGCAAATAATTTCTGTCTTATGTAACAGATGAACTGATCGTATACTTGCCTATCCAAGTACACTAGAGGCTGATTCCTGATATCACCAAGGTTAGAACTTCAGAGGTCAACACCTAGATTTTTTTGGCCTGTTACCCTTCAGAATGCTTTGTTAATAGCAAAAATTTTAACTCTCGTATTTCTGTCATCTTTATGATGCCTTATAGGTTTTAAGATACTTTTTCACATGTACTTATAATTTAATTCTCTCCATAAGTCTGTGAATGAGGCTGGGAAATTAAGTATTCCACTTTATAGATTAGCTAACAAAGCTTCATCGAGGTTAATGCAAATTAACTTAGGGTCTTTTAGAGATTAATTAATGAGGTCAGAAAAAGAAGTCAGCTCTGCTTCCTAGTCATCTCTGAATCACAGCACCATTAGGTAAATGATTATGTAATCTTGTGTACTTTTCTCTTTCGTCTGCTCTCTTTATTTAATGTTTTTCATGTAAAGCTTGTTTTTTCAACTCTGCAGCAATCCTCAAAGACTGAGTCCCAGATTCCCATCTCTTCAGGCTGCATCTCATAGTAAAGATGACCCATGACCGAAAGTCCTCTGCGTGTCAGTTGCCTGTTATTTGGACCCCATTCTCCAGGCTTTAGGGTAGATTAAGAAAGAAGTGGTGTTTATTTAAGTGAGTGAACTCTCCTTTATAGCTGGATAAAATGGGAACAGTGTTCTATTTTCATAGCATTTCAATGAGAGATTAAAGAGTCATCTGGGTAATTTAACCACTATAGAAAATAAGTCTGGATATTTCAGGCCTGCTGAGTAGGTTTCCCTGTGGTGTGAATTCTCCATATTGTTCTCTGACCTAGTCAAACTGATTAGACAGCTGTTGAGTGTGACCTTCACAATAGGCTGCAGAGAAGATGCCACTGAACAAGGGTACCCCACGCCCTCCAAATAAAACAAAACAAAAAACAAAAACAAAAACAAAACAAAAAACAAATAGAACAAGGCACACAAAAATTCACACCTACAGATGGATGTGACTGTATTTTTCTGACTTTTTTCCCCCTTTCTATAATGCAAGAACAGTCTTGCAGTCAGATTTCAAGGTTTGACCTTTAGATGCTTAGAGATACATAGAATTCATAAATGGAAAAGAAACACTGTCCCCAAATGCAACTTCTAGGGATAGAAAGTTTCTAGGGACTCTGTCTCAATAGCTGTGCTTGCAGTTTTCCAGTTGGCTTTGGCTCTTTTCACCTGGGGTTCTCCGTTCCTGCCCCATCTACTCCTTTTCTCTCGAGCAGCACTGTCCAGATAGAAGAAGACAAGAGTGACAGGTTGGGAGGTAGTAGGCGAATCGAAAGGACTGGGTTTGTTCTGTCCCCCAAGTCTGGGCTGTCCTGCTCTCCTCTGCCACACTCACTCGGGGAGGGGAGACAGGGCAGGGGTGAGAGCGAGAGAGGGTGAAGGGGAGAGTGGCAGGAGAACAAAGCAGCTGCTCAGGCCTCCTTTCTCCTCCTTTCTTCTTGTCCTTTTACGGATATGTACAAAGAAGGTCCACAGCCTCTACACAGGACAAAACATTTCCCGCCCGTTCTGTCTTATCTCGCCTTTGCTCGTTGTCCCTTCCTTGACTTTGCCTCCTCTCCCTCGTTGTAAACTCAGCGCACCAATAAATTCGAGCTGCTTGCTATCCCCACTGAAGCTCACTCTTTTACTGCACACCCGCAACTTAGTTTCCCTGAGCATTTAATCTGGATGAGGAAATATCTGCAAGACCATTTGGCAAGACATGAGATTTTCCATTCTTTTAAAAAACTAATGAAAAGGCAATTATTGCCTTGCACTCTTCCGTGGAAGCCACAAAGAACCATTTCTCCACCTCTTGAACAGAATCCTTGGCTCCTGCCTTTTATCTTCAGCGACTCCCAATTTCTTGGCCTAGTGTTATCTGATCAACACTGGGAAAAAACCTGTCTTTGGGTCTTAGAAAATGACTGCATTTCTTAGTTGCAAATGTCCATTATATGGCATGAAAACATTTGTTGAATGTCTGGTGTGTGTCAGAAATCGAAGGATACACAGGCAGTTGAAATAGTACTTGCATTAATAAATGCCAAAATTTCCATTTGTGAGACTCTCAATCAAAAGAAGCATAGAGGGGAACCATTTGTACCTATCTTGGATAGTGGACAGGGAAGACTTTCTGAAATGTCTGAGTTCTGTGTGGGAGGTTTCAGAAAACATGAGTCTGTCAGATGGGTAACAGGGAGAGTGGGGTTCCTGGGGGAGGGGAGAAAAGGAAATGCTATGTGTAACAAAGGCCAAGGCCAGTTCATTACAGGTCTTTGGTGAAAATGATCATATTTCTAGTTAAAAATATTACTTCAGCTTGACTTAAATAATGGATTTGAATGCAAGTTTGGGGAATGATTGGGTATCTAAATTATAGCTATCTAGCCCATTTCAAGACCAAATCTGGCTCAGTAAGTATCTGTTTTGGTAAATAAAGTTTTATTGGAATACAAGGACAGTCACTTGTTTATATATTAAGGGTGGCCTTTCACTCATTAGGGAAGAATTAAGTAGTTACAACCCCACAACCAAATATACTTACTATCTTGCCATTACCATAAAACTTCGCTGATTTAAATAGTGCAAGGGTCAGTGTAATAGAAAATGATGATTTAAAATAAACCCTGATGGCCCTGAATCAAGGCCAGCAGTTTCCTGTAGTTGTTGGTTTCAAGCAGGAGCCTAAAGCGGTATCTTTCTAAGGTCTGTTGGCCATTTCAGAACTTTAGAAATGTAATGGTCAATTCATTAGAAAGAAACAAATAACTAAATAAATTTTATGAGAGGACTTCAAGATGACGACCAGGTAGGCAGCAGAGAGAGAACCTCCCAGAGGAATGTCACTCAGTCAAAGGAATATAGGAATATAGCAACATGTGAGACAGAAAGGAAAGAGGTGGGTATCCTAAACTCAGGTAGGATCTGAAATGGGAATTGAAGACTAAGCAAAACCTCTTCTGGAGGAAGGGATTGGAGATCCGCTATAACACAGTCAGAGGGAGAGGAGAAGGAGGAAGTCACTGCTCCAAACACACCCTCGGCCCACGCCCTCATTCCAGCGTTTGCAGTTTCAGCTTCGGACGCTTACGGAAGCCTCCTGACTCGGCCAGGGGAGAGTGGAGTTCCAAGAGCTGGTCCAGGGCAGGAGAGGGGAGGGCGCAGTCAGGAAAAGAGGCAGTGGCAGTCGGGAGCAGTTGTCGAACCCAGAGTGAGAATGAGAAGTTATGACAGCCACTGAGGCAGAATCCCCACCCTGCGGTAACCTTCCTAATCAGCGCCTGGAGAGAATCAATGCAACTAGTACACAGCCCACCATGCCTGGCTCTCTGCCTGCCTCGAGGCAGTGACCCCCTGCCTCTCTGCTGGGTGAGCCGCTACCAGCGGGGAGCAGCGGGGAACCTCAGCAGCGAGCTGTGGAGACTCCCAGGGATCTGGCCAAGGAGCGGATGGGGGCTCCAGCACTGCAATGGGAGGGAGATGCAGATGGAGGTGGATCACGTGGCTCCACACCCTTCTCACTCCAACATCAGGCAGGAAGCACGAGCTGGGCTGCCGGAACTCAGCTCCCACCCTGAACTCTCTCTGGGAGCACCTTGAGTCTCGGCGGCTTGAGCAAGCACCGCCTGTTCCTGGCAACAATGGGACAAATCCACGGTCTTCAGGACTCACCCCAAACTATTAATGTGAGCACCAAGAGGGTCTCCTTACAGCTTGCACATATGAACCTTGCATGAACCCATAGCAACAAATTAGGTGAAAAGCAGCAGACTGGGAGTCTGAAAAACAACAACATACTCTATACAGCAGACCTGAGAAAATCCTCCAACTCTGTTGTAGAACTAATCTTTAAACTCAGTTCATACCCTGAACTAACACAGTGAGAACGGGCCGGGGAGATTTCAAGCCCTTATACCAAGCATCGTAAGTTCGTCCAATGCCCAGCTGCAAGGGGTGGGGAATGGTAATACTGGAGATCAGGAGGAGGGAGGAGGAGAAGAAAGGGCCTCTGGCATCGAGGCAACAGGACAGAGCCAAATGTGTCACCGAGGGCACCCCTATGGGGGCACATGCCCTGTGGCTGCTCTGCTGTGGGCCCCATGGTTGCTCTGCTGTGGGCCTTGTGCTGCTCTGCTGTGGGCCCCACAGCTGCTCCACTGTGGGCCGTGCTGAGGGCGCCCCACGGACTGGACCTGCCCCCACCCATAGCATGGCAATGGGATGGAACTGGGCGGTCCACTGTGAGCATAGGTGCTTTTCCACCTCCGACCATGGCAGTTTGTATACACCCATGTATGTTATAGTATAGTGTGAGGCAGCTGTTTCTCTTCCCAAGGCGAGAGTCTAGGGGTATAGATAAACCCAGGAATACAGTTATTATCACAGGGAAGATGACTGATTGAGTGGTAGGGCAACGGAGATGAGGGAGGAGAAAATTGAATGATCAAATGGGCCATCATTTGTGTAACTGAGTAACAAATGTGAAGGTAACATTTGAGTAACAAATGTGAAGGTAACATTATATAGGACAGCATCCAGAGCTAATTCCCTTCTATGTTCTCTATAATTTTATATTTCCTCAATCGTTTTTGTGTTAACAGAAGTGAAGACAAGTTTATATTATACAGCATCCAGTGCAAATTCCCTACTATCTTCTCTATAATTTGGTATTTCCTTTAATGTTTATGTGTTAACTAGTGTGAAGATAACATTATGTAATACAGCATCCAGTGCTAATTCCCTACTATAATCTGTATGGTTTTGTATTTTCAGTATGGTTTGTGGCTTGTTCTAGTTCATATGTCTCCATTCTTTTGTCTTAAAAAAAAAAAAAAAAAAAGGAAAAAGAAAACCCTGAGCAGTGGGAATGGAGATGAATGGATGATACATACAAAACCTAAGCAGGAGGAAGTGAGGAATTTGGTGGCTGCTTGAGGTAGAAGGAAGGGCAGAGATGGGAGAGTTATCAGGGTCTTACAAGTTTTCTTTATTTCTCCATTGATATCACTTCAGTATCATGTCCAGTACAAAGATGTAAAAGACGTTGTCTTTATCCTTAAGGAATTTTTTGTCCAGTAGAATGGATAATTTATGCACTTAAAAATCTTTAAAACAGGTTAAAAATAAAGAGGTCATGGAATGAAAGCACAGAGACTATGAGTTTACTTGAAAGTTTGCCCAGGCAGAGTAATCTGGCAAGGTAAAGAGATAAAGAGCATCTAAGTTGGAGAGGAGGAAGAAGGTGAAAGTGCTACTGTTGCAGAGGACATGATCTTATATGGAGAGAACTCCAAAGACGCCATCAAAAAGTTATTAGAACTAATAAACAAATTCATCACACAAATCAACTTACAAGACAGCAAATGAACACATATAATTTTATTTCAAATTAGGCAATAGATTTAAACACTTTTCAAAAGAAGGCATATAAATGACCACCAGATATGTACCAAAATGCTTAACATCACAAACTCATCAGCGAAATGCAGATGAAAACCACAGTGAGATAGCACTTTGCTCCAGTTAGAATGGCAGTTAAGGGGCTGGAGGTACAGCTCAGTGGGCTAAGTGTTTGCCGCTAAGCACTAGGGCCCTGAGTTCGATCCCCGGTCCCGGGGAAGAAAAAAAAAAAAAAAAAAAGGGAACGGATGTTTCCTTCTTTCGTTTAGAATGGCAGTTAATGAAAAAGACAAATGGTAAATGTATTTGGAAAAAAGGGAGTTTTAGGCACTGTTGATGGGAACATGCTTTCATATGCTCATTACACAAAGCAGAAGATACTAAAAAAATTTATCCAGCAATCTTATTACTGGAAATACAAGCCAAAGAACTGACATTGGTGTTTTGAAGGGACATCTGTCCTCTCATGTTTACTATAGTACTTTTTACAATGGCCAGTAAATGACAACAAGATCATTGTTCATCCACTGGTAATGTCTAAAGAAAATGTAATACATATACATGATGAAATACTACTCAACCATTAAAAAGGGGAATCCTGTCATTTGCAGCAAGATGAATGGAACTGGAGTTTGTTAGGTTAAAGGAAAAAGCCAGGCACAGAATGACAGTTGGCATGATCTCACACATTTGGCACCTCAAAAGTGCTGATCTCCTAGATATTGAGAGTGGCATAGTGGTTACTAGAGGGTGGGGAGGGGAGGGTGGAGGGCATAGGAAAAATGTGGCCAAGGAGCACTAAGTCATGGTTAGTTAGGAGAAATAAGTCCCGGCATACTATGCATTTTAGGGTAGCTACAGGTAGCATTACTGTATGTCTCAAAAATTGTAGAAGAAACTCTTTTGAGTGTTTTCACATGACGGGATGATAAATACTTGAGCAGATAGATATATTTACCCTAATTTGAATATTACACTATGTTTACATGCACTAAAACATCACAGAGTTCTGCATAAATATTAATAATATTTATGTCAATAAAAATACATAAAATTAACCAGGTGTGGTGGCTCAAGCCTGTAATCCCACCACTCGCTAGGCTGAGGTAGGTGGATTGCCCTGAGTTCAGGGTCAGCTTGGATTATACAGTGAGTTCAAAGCCAACCTGAAGTACAAAGTGAAACTTGCTCTTAAAAAATAAAACCCACATAAGATTAAAATTTATTAAAATTAAATTAAAAGAAAGAAGTTCAGTGAAATTGTTTACTTGTCAATAAAAGACAAGAAACCAGGGCTTGTGACATTTCTACAGGAAATATGTACAGCAGTTCAGATGTGTCTAGGTTTGTCTCCTATTTGTTTAAACTTATTAAAAAAGTTTATTTACTTTTCTAACAGGAAAATCAAAATTATGTACCTTTACCATGAACAATATGGTCTTTTGAAATATGTATAAGTTGTAGAATGGCTAAATTACACTAATTAACATATATATTACTGTATGTAATTATGACATTTTTGAGCTGAGAAAAGTTAAAACTACAGTCTTAGTGATTTTCAAGAATACAATAAACAAGTACAACCATCTCTGACTCCTATTTGACTTTTCCTTCTCCACGTCTTTGTTTTCTTATCTGAACATAACAACTGTGACAATTTCTACAATTAGTACCAATTGTTACTATTTGGTGTGATGCTTAAATGAATTAATATGCAAAACAGTGCTTAGTAACTGGCAAGTGGGGTTTAGTAAATGTTATTGATTATTATTCTTAGTTCACAGCTCAGTGTTTGAAATCTAAGAGGTTTGGTTGAATGAGGGAACTCAAATGCCTAGAATGAGTGAATAGTTTGAATGTATTATTATAGATTATCATCATAGCATACGTGGGGAAGGTATTATTGCTAATTTTAGAGACTAGAAATGGGTCCTAATGGTCTCAGCACATAGAGACCTACCAGCCCCGTGTACGCAGGAGCAGGTGGGAGAGAGGGTATTTGAAGTGATGAGAGTAATGGATGGAGTGAAGCTCTGGAGAAATCAAGAGAAAGACCAAGTGGAAAGTGAACATATGTAACTTCTTTCCTGAGTGAACAAAGAGAAACCATGGAGTCCAGCTAAAAAGTGAAGTGGAAGGAGGCAACCATTAGCCACGCAAAAGGTGGCAGAACAGGAACCCCAGGTCCCTGAGCTTATATGACTAGAGGAATCATTTCTAGAGACAGAAACAGGCAGATTTGCTTTTGATGGTGTGACCGTGCAGAGTGAGTTTCCGATATAAAGTGTTGGATTCTCCCCAAACATTGAGCAATCAGTTGGAAACGTACTGGAGTCTGTGGGGGACACGTGGGGACTGGAGATCAACATGTACAAGGCATCTGCCAGGAGGTGAGGGTTGAAATCATGGTCATAGTAGCCAAACAATAAATAAATAAACAAATAAATAAAAGAAGAGAGACTCAGGCCTATAGACAGGTTCTTGCCTGAGCATGAACAAGGGTAGGTCAGCTAGCACCCCGTGGCTGACCCCTGGTATATGTTCTGCAGTGATCTGTGGCCTTGGGCTTTTTCATTGAGCAATGACTATATGGCAAGTGAGTAAGGGCAAAGAGCCACCTCTCAGAGTCTTTCTGGGTGAATGAAAAGTTGTAATTAGAGAGAAGGAAAACTAATACAGGAAAAGAGAAGATGGGAGAAACAAAGATGGGTCTAAAAACATTGGCTCTTTCTTAGCTCTTGGGGTTGGCTACAGACCCAAATCTCTCCCGCCTGTACGAGGCACAGAGCTTTTGGACATGAACTGAATCTGCTTAAAACTACCCTCTGTCTGATGGAGAATCCAGTTTAAGTGCATGTGTTTGATGAGAGAGGGTCATAAACACATCATAAAATCTAACTGTTCCAAGAGGGGATTATCTGTAAATAACTGTGGTTATCTCCAGGGTGTGAGACATAAGCCTCATGAAGGGGTGAAGAGGAGATCTGTGCGCTCAGCTTCCCGGGCGTCATCCTGAGAGGTGAGAGGCAGAGGCTCACGTATCAGCTTGGGTAGTCACATACCCCATTTCCTCTGGCAGAGCCACTGTTGCTTTCACGGGGCTCCCTCCACTTTGCTGAGCAATGGAATAAGGCTAACGGGAAAAGAATATTAAGGTTTCTGTTTCTAAATATGTCACTGATGAAGCTTCTTTTGAAATATTAATTGTGGCAATGTTGGAAATGCATAAAAGAACTGACATTCATGCTTGTTCAGACCACAGAAGGTTTAATTTCAAAATGTGGTTTTCAATCGCTATTTTTTTTCTTCTGCCTGTAAGCAATCAATTCATCAAAATCCTTTCCTCTTAGTAAAAGAAGAGCCCCTAATGGTACCCATTCAGTGTCATTGATGTGAAGGAGTGAGCGAGACGAGAGGGAGAGGCCTGTATTATTTATGATGAGCTGATTTGTGAGTCAACCACACTTCAACTGGAGCTTCTAACTGATAGTGAGGACATAAAAGGTACAGAGAGGAGACAGTGCAAACCCGCTGGAAGGGTTGCTAAGAGATCCATTTCCTTGGACTTCCAAGATAAATAAAAATATATCCTGTTTTCAAAGTCTGCACATGCAGAGATTACATATGGTTGCCCAGTAACCTCCGCTGATAAAGCCTCTTCTTGTTTATGAAATCAATAGTTTATTCTTTGTAATTTCTCTCTAGCAATTCTAAATACATCAAAAATTGGAATTATGGGATCATGTGCCTGTTAATTTTGTAAGCCTAATGCCACAAGCTAGAGATGTCATGTATTTTATTTGACTCCAGTACTCAGAGAACCTGGAAAATTGTGCCTATAAAGAAAATGGTGGGACTTGCCTCTCAGTAGGGGACTATCATGCTCAACCAGATGAAAATTGGTTTTGAGAGAAGGGGTAATTTATCTTACCCATTACAGTGTGTTCTGGCTCTGTAAAGGTCAAATGCATATGACCAAAGTACATTTCATAATGCTGAATCAGAAAAAAATGTCTAAAAGGATTGGGGGGTAAATGGGACTTTCATTAATATGAGAAAAAATATCACTGAGAAGAACTACTGAAGAGCGTGTTTTAGATTCAGAAAGACTCTGTGCAGTTTCCAGCCCTGACTACCAAATGTAGCTAAAGTGACCATATTACACAGATGATTAACTTTATTTATACTACCATCTCATACTTGGCTTCAGACAGAGTGCCTCATTCAAAGAAGCTCTTAATAAGAATTTATTGAATTAATGCAGGAAAGTACAAATGGTTCTTCTTTAAAGTGTTGTTTCATGATTGAGGTCATAACAGTGAAACTCTTTAAGTTTTGGTACTCAGCACATTTGAGGCTTTTCACCCTTTCCTTCCCCAGCGTCCTCTACACAGACTTCAGAGATGTGGACATGAGAACTAGACAGGGAAGGTGACTTTTTTTTAACATTGTAGAGCAAGTCTGTAACCCTGCTAAAAATTAAAGCTGGTTCTGTTAGCTCCAACTGAGCTTTATTCAGCTAATTATTATTAAGGATATTTTCCCAGAATATTCATTAAATTCTCTGTATTCTTCGAAAGAAAGTTCATGCATCACTGAAGCCATATCTAAATTGGTTTTGATCAGGCACCATCTGGATGCACTAAGTACAATTCATAGGCTTGGAGCAATGATGCAAGTTCTCTGCCCTGCTAAGGAGAGGATTTTGAAAGGATTTTGGGAAGCATCCTGTGGGAAAACTGACAAATAGCATCCTCTCCAGTGCAACATGCAGGAAGATCAGGAGGAGGACGGACACTCTGAGAAAAGCCAGGTATCCCTATAGCAAGTAGCTGAGTTGGCGAGGCTGTACCATTGGTATGCCACTATTAGGTTTAAATATGAAGTATCCTGCAAAGACTTATGTATTGAGGGCACCAGTCTCATGAATGGATTACTTCACTAATGGGTTCATACTCGAATGAGCCTAGGAGGTGGGCACAGTCAGAGGAAGTACTACAGATCACCGGGCTGTGACTTCAAAGGGAATATATTGTCAACTTGACTGGCGTGGGATCCTTCTAGGGGAATAGAAAAGCTTACTTCTAGCTGTGTCTGGGTGCCCCGTGGAGGCATGGCCTTCAGCCCCTGCTGGTCCCTTGTCCCTTCCTCTCTGACACTGTTCTCCTGCTCTGATTCCTGGCCTCCATACACTGAACACCCTGGTTTCACTCTACTCTTCTACCACGACGGTGTTTCTCATGGAGCCAGCCGGTGATGGGCTGACTCTCTTGGAACCATGAGCGGAATTAAACCTTTGTTCCTTTAAGTTGTGGGTATTAGGTGTTGTCTCCTAGTGACAGAAAAGCTGACTGATACAGTACTGTTCAGTGCATGCTGCAGCTATTTAACTTTTACGATCCACTTGCAAATAGTTTATCCACTGTCACAAAAATATTCAATGGCTCAGAGTGTGCTCAAGCAAATTATTTATGACTCCAGAAACTATGGTTATTAAAAAAGAAGAAAACTCTTTCATCAGCCACCAGAAAGTACACAAAGATCACCCCTCTGTGGAGTGATTGACCGTAGAAGCCAGCAGCACTGAGCAAAGACTCAGCTGCTGTGCTGTGACATCTCTCTCCTCTTTTACACAAAACTTGTGCCTCCTGCAAGCTGTTCACTGCCAATAAGGGAGGGTAGCAAGGAGAAGGCAGGCCAGGTTTGGCTTCAGGACAAATCATCCTCAGGCTGCATGACAAACTCGATGCGCCCCCATAACCTTTCATTCAGTTCCTCATTCATCTTTCGCTCACTGGGTCAGAATTACACTGAGTGACGGCTCTTCTGGCCCCTCCCTCCCTACTTCTCCTCATGGGCATTTCCTCTAATAACATGCTTGCATGTTTTATTCTCTTGAAGCCTGCTTCCTGATGGTTCCGTTGATCCCATGCTAAATACTTTCCCTATTCCAAGCTGAGATCTGTAACTTGTTAGTCTTTATTAAGTATTTCCCCTAGATATTCTTTAGGTTAGAAGAGCGTGTGTATTCTCCACCCTTGTTGGTCTAGGACTTGACACAAGTAAGAGACTTATCAGAAGTTCATGTTTCACCTTATAAATGTTTGCCCAATATTTATCTACATTGTAAGATACCAAGCTCCACTAAGTCAGAGTCTGTGACTGTTCCACTCACTGCTCTGTGCCCGTTGTCTAGAGTAGTGACTGTTGGTGCATAGTAGGTGATTGATAAATAAAGATTGACTGAGAGGCAAAAATTTTAAGAATTATTTTTCAAATCCATAACATGGTCATATTAACTTGATTAAAATAAGCTTTTATACTCACCCAAACTGGAGTTTCAATATCATTTTAAATGCAGTGCTTAACTTTCACTCTTTCAAACATCAGTACATTCTCTGGGGATAAAGACATCTTTGTCTAAAAGTTAAGAGGGAACTGAGCTGCCCCCAGGTCAGCATTAGGAAAGGAACCCAGACCTTTCAACTTCTAGTTCCGGGTATTTTCTCTTCCACACACAATGTTCTTTTGTATTTATATTTTACTTGTTCAATCCAACTTGAGAACTTTCTCCCAATTTCACATTTTTGGGATTCCTTCCTATGTAATAAGCTTTATTCAATTTGTTATTTTTCTCTGTATACTTTCTGTTCTTCATAGCTATACTTGATTTAAAACTACTTTTCTAAATTACTCATGAAATCATGGTCTATCCATAAGATTAAATTCTTACCTTTTAGTTTGGCGTTATCTGGAAGCTGGGAGAGGGAGGATTATGTGTAATCTTTAATATCACTGGGCTCTGAATTATTGAGCATAGATCTTTCACTCTGACTTTTCTTTCCTGAGGATGGAGTTTTGTTATTGTTAAATTTTGAAGAGGACTGGGAATGTAGTTCAGCTGATAGAGTGCTTGCCTAGCATGTTTAAGGCCTTGGGTTCAAGCCTCAGGAGTAGAAAGATAAAGATTCAATTTTGGAAAAATGCCTTTTTTGGGGTACAAGAGGTCATATCACACAGTGTTTAGTTACTATGTCTCCTCTGCGTAGATCCTAAGGCATAGACATACTCAAAACTTTCTCTCCTTCTCTTAAATAAGGTAAGCTTTAAAGAGATAATTCTATCCTAGCTTTGGCTAAAATCTCAGTGACATATTTAAACGCTTCTTCTCATGATCTGCATCCAATCTCTCACTATTTCCTGTTGGTTCTATGTTCAAAATATATCTAGAAACTGACCAATCCTCTACACTTTCTCTGTGGTCTTTCTGGAACAAGACCCATGTCCAGCTTGCATTATTTTAGCAAACTTCTGACTGGTCTCCTTACCTCACTGGGGTCCTCTTCCAGGCTATTCCAGACTGTTCTTTGTCTGGAAGGTTCTTTCTGTAGATAGCTGCATGTCTTGTTCCCTTCCTTCCTCCAGGGTTCTGCTCAAATATCCTTTTCTAAGAGAAGGCTTCTTCGCTACCCTTTTAAAAATTATAATCCCTGAGATTCCTGGTTCTTTAAAATCTGTGGTCATCTGAATAAATACATATTTGACCTATTCACTTTTTAAAAAAATGTTAGTCTTATCTCACTGTAATAAAAGCTTTATGAAGGTAGGAATTTTTCGTTTGTTTATCTGGAATTCTCAGTCTCGGGAATGAAGTAGGCCCTGAAGAATTATTTGTGGACCGAAAGAGACTCCTGGTTTTTTCTCTACAAAAATGGTAGATATTGTGCCTCCTCACTCAGCTTTCAAGCCTCACTTGGAATGCGAAGCTCTCCTCTGCGGTGTGGCCTTCCTGGCAATTATTCCAGCCACTTTTCCTCTCCTTTCAAGTGGAACACTTTTGATATACATGTTTCACAGCATTGATCTATGATGAACTTCCACACATTTCCTTGACATTATTGTCTCTATACTATGAGTAACTTAAAGGAAGCAATGGTATCTTGATTTCTCTAACTCTAGCATTTAGAACAATACCTGGCATACCGCAGTGATTCAGTAAATACTTTGTAGATGAATGAGTTAATGAACAAAAGGCTCAAGTGAAACACAACTATTAACAAATGTGTTTGCCACTTTGAAGTGGTCACTGATACTACACAGTTATTACCACCATCAGTATAACAGTGATGATGTTATGAGACTGGAATGAAGTATTTTAAAAGCTTCCTTGAATGAAAGTGTGATTCGAGTTTAGGTTCTTGGTTTCCATCTCTTTATGGGAGGTGGTTAGAAGGCTAAAAGCAGGCTTTGGTTCCACTGGATAAGATAGCTCCTAGTAAATCCAGGGGTAGGTCAGGTGGAGACCATAGGAAGCAGACCTGAGCAGGACTTAAATTAATCAATTGGCTTTTCATGTTCATTTGTGAATCTCTCCAAGGCCTAAGCTCCTCATCTGGAAATGGCGGACTCAGTTAGGGAACTTCTGTGAGTCACTAATCCCTACTAAAACCTGTAGTGGTGGATGAAGCCAGAATACTTATCACAGCCAAGGACACCTGGATCATATCTCAACTAGGTAAAGACTATAGCCTCAGGCACCTCATTCTTCAGTGGACTGACTTAATACCTTATTTAGAGAAGTCCTTGAGGGGTTCTACCTTCTTGAGTACTCCCTCCCTTCTTCTGATAGCCAAATAAATATGGGCGACCCAGAGAAGGCCTTGGTCTTAGCCCTGAGAGAATTAAGAATTATGTGAGAGGGATTTGCTCCTCCTGGAGCCCTGAAGTCATTCCATTTGCCTCTTTTTATTTAGCCTTTGCCATATACTCATTCAGGAGATTGTGGACCTGATCAGCCTGCAATAACTAAGGATATTATTAACCCCATATATACCCTGTGAAGCAAAATTAGAAGCTTTGCTAATACTGCATATATTATAATTCACATATTATTATCATATATATTATACATCATGTATATTATACATCATATATTATCAAGGTTGGTAAACCATAAGAGCATTAATCATGTTCCTAAGACCACTGAGGAAGCTATTTAGCTTAGTATATGCTATGGTCTGACTATTCGACTGAAAATTTATAATTTGAAATTCTAACCCATAAGGTGAGGGTATTAAGATGGGGTCCTTTGGAAGGTAATTAGATCTTAAAGGGAGAAACCTCATGATTGTTATTATTGCTTTTATGATTGACAGCTAGTTCACCCCTTCCACAACATAAAAGCACAATGGAAGATGAAGTCTTTAAAAAGATGGGCCTTCTGCATGTGTAAGCAATGTATTGTCTCACTGGTGTAAGAACGTGAAAGAGTGAATAAAATGAGGAGGTATGATAGACATTGTGAAACAAAAGGAAACTGCTCAAAAGTAAAAAGCAACTGGGATGAGGGAAAAAAGAAAAGAAAGAAGGAGAAAATTATGTATATATGTATACACAGGATAGCTAGCATAGTTGTACTACTGACTTCTATCGCTTTACTGAAAGGATCAGTTAATGCTTTGATCAATCTTACATGTCTTTATTTGTTTTCCTGAGTAACCACTTTGAAGAAATCAGTATATAATACAGCAACCATTGTTAATTTCCTATTACCTTGTCTGAATCTCAGTATTGCTGGTATTGTTATTGTGTTATTTTGTAAATGTATGTGTGTTTGTTAATATGTTTTCATTCTTTTCATTTTTAAAATTAAAAAAAATTAAAACAAAAATAAAAAGATGGGCCTTCATCTGACCTTGAATCTTCCAGCTCCTAGATCTTGGACTTCTCAGGCTGCAGAACCCTGAGGAATTCATTTCCATCACTTATAAGTTACTAATTTTATGGCTTTTTTAATAGAGGTCTGAAATATTTTAGATTACTCTAAAGGTAATTTCATTTGATGTTATAATTTCAAAGAGAGGCATTTCTCTAAAGAAATAAGGTTTCAAAGAATGTTGTCTGTTATTTTTCTATTTAGAAAAGATTTTTCAGTGACACACATATATATTTAATGGGTATTCAAAGTTGCTGTGGCCTAAGAAAGGACAGGAAAATAAAGGGTCGAATGTTATGCAAGTACCCGTCCCCTCATCTTTGGCAGAGTCACTGGCGTCTATGTGGCAAAGGCAATGTCTCATGTCTATCTGCCAGGGTGGCATAAGGCTGGGGCCGTATTTCAGCATAAGTGAGTAGGAGAGGGTAAAAAATGCCATTTTGATTTTTGTGGTTCAACAGGAGCACATAGTTATCTGGCTTTTACAAATCAGGTATTTGCTAAGTCTCCCCAAAGGGATACCAGAATCTTTTCCTTTGCAAAAGGTAATTCCCAAGGTGGAGTTAAGATAGACCAGAAGCCGATCAGCAGAGGAATTCTGTATTTTAATGGTGCCCTACTTTTCCATTTTCTCTTTATTAAAAATTTAGCTTCAGTTGTGCACAGAAAGTGCAGACATGCCATTGCACTGATGTATGTACTGAAGTGATCTTTAAAACAAAAGCATAAGTTGACCTGAAAATATCCCACCAAGTTATGAAAGCACATGACTTCTTGCCAAGCGCCCATCCGTCATAAATTCAAGAAAACTTTCTGTGGAGTTCAGCGTGGACATTAAAATCTGTGTTTTAAACAACAAGACATGTGTGAGTGTGCATGGGTGTCCACATGTCCATCTCTTTACCATAAATGGATCTTTGCTTCTTATATTAAAGAAAAGCAACAATGACAAACATTACCAATAAAGATGCTCGCGCAGATGGCACGTCGACTCCTGTGGATAAGCGCTGCTGAGAAGACTCCAGCTTTCCCTGTGCTCTGTGTCCTCTCTGCTGGGCCCCCTGCCCTTCAGTGACCCTTGCCGTCTCTGGTTGTCCCTCCTGCTTGTGCAGCTGGCTGCTTGCCTCCCCATCTGCAGGCTTCATTCGCTGCGTGGATGTTATTCCTTCCCTGCTTGCTGCATGCCCAGTCGGATGCGCGGCTGCCACTTCTCAGCAGTGACTGTGGTGTATCTCTGGGTAGCTGCCCGCTCTCGTCAATGGTGACACTGCCCCTTCTGTTGACCATTTGGACACTGTGTGACACCGAGGCTGAAGTTAGCCACCTGATTAACGAGAGGCATGGCATGGAAGGACACGAATGCAGTGGCTCAGTAAGTTGCTTGTGAATTTGGCACAGTATTCAGGAGTAATAGTCACATGCTACACAAGAGTTTCTTGGGAGACAAAGAAAAGAGATTCCTTTAAAGCCTTCTTTAGGAGCCACCATTCCTTAAGAGAAAAAATTGGAAGTAGGGAGAGTTTTTTCAACTGGGAAAGTGGACAAAATATGGAGGGAGAGAAGGGACAAGGGATTAAAAAAAGAATTGATAGGAAAAATAGAAATAGAGCCTTTGCCAGGGGGAAGGAGAATGAGAGTTGCAGGGTCCAGGAGGGAAAAAGGGGAAGGAACACAAAAAACAGTGAGATGTGCTATGTACGTGTACAAACCCCTGTGATTAATGTATTCATCATGCGCCGCAAACCTGTGCTAATAAAGTAATTTACAAGAAGCATCTTTCCTATGCTCCTGCCTGCTATTGCTAATCTTCTTAAAAACTCAGTCAAAAATGACACAGTGCTCTACTAAAAACAAAACAAATTTATCCATTGCTGGCTGAGCTCTTTCAGGCTGGCATTCAAGGCTCTGCAACAAAGTGAGCTATGTGGGTTTTATTGGGCTTTATTAATTATAAAGAGCATTTACTTTCATTGTCACAACAAGCTTATTATTTTCATCCATTGTATGAGGAAACTAAGTTTTAAGATATGCTAGCACATGTTTGGGAGCCTCGTCAGGCTTAGAAGATTCTGCATGAACATTTGGGAATTCTGAAGAGAAACAATTTGGCGTTCGTTTGTTAGATTTAAGGACTTTGAACAATAACCCAGAGACCCGAATCTTACCACGCTGGGCCAAGGGTCTTCATTCTTTGCCCAGCGTTGCTGAGTAGATCAAATACTCTAAACTGATTACTGGGGCTCTCTTCCCTCCCTTGGCAGTGCGTACAGACTCTGGGGCGTTCTCTAAGTTTTTTCTCATTTTAGGCATCATCAGAACATCATCCCTATTGAGTGCTGTGGTCCCTGGAGGCTGCGGTTTGGCTATTGCGATGTGAAATTTCTGGGTAAAAGCAATTGTTTCAAAGTAATCCCAATGAGGTTACGCTATTATTATCTTATCACCATCTTGCTAGAGCCATGATTACTTGCTGCAGTTATGAACAGGGAAAGAAACATTTTAATAATGGACGTAGATCCCATTGCAGTCTTTTACTGGAAGGAAAACAACGATGCTACTATTAAAACCATAGCATAATGCAGAGCACATTAATCACATAATAACTATTTCTGGGCTTTGGAAACAGTGGAAGGCATGAAACATTTTCTCTTGTAACCAGTGGTGAAGGGCAGGTATCATTGTGGGCCGGAACGCCTTTACTATGTGTACTCCCGGTCCCGCAGTACCCAGGACAGTGTTCTTAGTGTCACAGGCTTCCCACTCCCGGGGTCCAGTCTGAGGTAAGTTTCAGCGCTCTCATTTTGTCAGTTTCCCTGAAAGGTTGCACATCATATGAGCAAAGGAGAATGCAATAATGTCCACAGAGAAGAAATGTTGTCTCTGTGATTTTCAGAATCTGTAGACCAGCCAGTGAATGTGTTCTGTGTATCAGCCATGGCAAGTATTACTTCTTTGAACTGTGACTCTTCCTCAAATGCAGCTGGGTCAGATGATTTTCTTTGATGTACAGAGAAGGATGCTAAAACCTATACAGGTTAAGGCATCTGTTCGTGTTTGCAGAACTGCCGAGTGGCACAGTTAGGACTTTGCTCACCTCTGCCTGGTGACAGTGCCCATGCGCTCTGCAGTGTGCCATTCTGTTTTGGAGGGTGGAGGCAGGGAGATAAAGGAAGTAAATCTCAAGTGTTACGTGCTACAAAAAGGTTGAGTTGACCTTAACTTCTCTGCACAATTGTAAGAGGTTGTTGTTACTATTCCCATGGGTGGATGTTGAACTGAGGCTTAGAAATAGTAACTGTTATCTTGTGATCATGGTATCTCATCTGCCAGGTGTCATTTTTATTCTTTAATTTTTTTTCTCTTTACAATAAAAAAGTAAAAAAGAAATAGTAAATATTATCTGATTTTTCTATATTAAGATTTTACTTGGTGATACATTTTAAATAGCTATAGATTAATTGCCTTGTTATGCCACACCATTGTCTTTTTTCTTCCTTGAACCTAAAGATACTCAACTTTTTGAACTACAGACATGCACAGTCTATGTTGGGTAGACTAGAGAATTTATGAAATAGTAGAAAATATGGAATTACATAGTGATCGGCAGGTTCATTTCTTTTTCTTTCTTTGAGAAGGATCTTGCTATGAAGTTCAAACTGGCCTTGAACTCCCTTTGCAGCTCACGCTGGTCTCCAACTCACAACAATCTTCTTGCCTCAGCCTCCCGAGTGCTTGCATTACAGGTGTGTGCCGCCTTGCCCAGCTTGGCAGGCTCTTTTCTAAAATGTTCTTTGGGTACCCAAAACTTAAATGTGCATTGTTGAATGTAAATGAAGTAGTTCTTTATTTTTTAAATTTATTTTTAATACGCCTTGAGTTTTCTTTATGAAAAAGAAACAGAATGAGACAATACATGTGTGCTTTTCTGGAAGTAGATTTCTGGCGCGTCGGTTTGAGTACAGACTGATCTGGCCCTTGCAGGGTTGTTTTCTGTAGAATGGACTCTCTTCAAGTCAGCGCTTGCAGTGGAGCCTTCACATCTGAGAGGCGGGTAGCACTGCCTTTGCCCAGCTCTTCATTGATGCTTTCACCCTGTAGAAGCTTCATCCTGAATCATTAAGTTAATAGCTTCGCTGTCACCTTGTAATTTATCAGTGAAATTGCTCCTCTGAGTGCAGAGTATATAAAAGGGTGGTCAGCTCATAACTCATGCTGTCCCATAGTAGTAGCCATCAGGGATTAGATGAACTCTTCAGAAGGCAAGACCATTAGAACATAATCATGCTTTCTCTGCTGCAGGACACACCACAATATGGTCTCATGGATGTGACATCAGCTATTCAAATATCATTTAGCCTTTGTACACAGAGAATGTGTTCATGGAAATGTGAGAAATTATTTGGCCTGTTGAATTTTGCTCTCTGGCATATCATAGTTCTTACATTCTGCATGAATTAGCAGGTTGGAGATTTAGTTTGGGCTTTTAAAAAAGCAGATTATGTCTTTTCTCTTTGCAGTGACATTGGATTAGAGGCTGACATCTAAATATGCTTGAATAATAGCAATTCAGAATTTGGGAGGAAGCCTGGATTATAATAAAGCTTTCAGACTACTCCAAGCACCTTGACAGCAGCCCAAGGATTTTCAGGGCCGTAGGACACATGGTAACACTCCATTGCTTTTCTCTCTGGTATATAGGTTCTGAAGGAGCTTAAGGATTGAAGCGGAATACCATCAAAAGTTGTTAGGGTTTTCATACTACTCTCATTTTGGCTTCCTTTAGATATCTAACAGATTCTAGAGAGAATCACAAAGGACAATAATGATTTTAAGATTAGAGAGTACTTAATAATATCCTGGTTGCTTATTTGTAATTAAACTTGGAACTCTAGATGGATCTCTTAGCATGTATTCGCTGTCAACATTGTGGCACACCCATCTCTTCATGGAAAAAGACTTGCCCATTGTAAGCCACCCACAAATACTTTTCTTGGTTTGTTCAGGACTTTTGCCTACATTTATATGTTTTTCTTGTACAGACCACACAGCATGTCCTGTGGGTCAAGAGAAATATGGAGAGCAGAGCACACTTGCTTCTTACTGGAATGTGTGTCTCCGCTCCAGAGTTAATTCAGTTGCCAATGTCTAATCATTTCCATTTCTTGAATGTATTAGAAAAGACTCACCTAAGAAAATGTCAGGTTTCTTTAAACAAAACAAAACAAAACAAACACTTCCAAAGGATACCTACAGGGTGGTTGGAATTTTAATACAAATCATTCTTTAACATACATTTGCTGAGTGGATTTAATAGTACAGCTACACTGAGTAATTCTCTCTATTGTGGGGATGCAATAGTCTATCTTGGCCCAATTCTATCGAATTGGTGGCTCTTTTAACTGACTCCACCTGTTTTGACTGGGTGCCTATGTGTGCTAAGATGCCTTCATGATGGCTTCCAAATTATCCCCATCTTGAGTATTTTCACCCCTTTTTAAAAAATTTTATTTTAAAGACAAAAGAATGGAGACATATGAACCAGAATAAGCCATAAACAATACCGAAAATACAAAATTATACAGATTATAGTAGGGAATTAGCACTGGATGTTGTATTACATAATGTTATCTTCACATTAGTTCACACAAAAACATTAAAGGAAATATCAAATTATAGAGAAGATAGTAGGGAATTTGCACTGGATGCTGTATAATACAAACTTATCTTCACTTCTGTTAATACAAAAACGATTGAGGAAATACAGAATTATAGTGAACATAGAAGAGAATTAGCTCTGGATGCTGTCTTATATAATGTTACCTTTACATTTGTTACTCAAATGTTACCTTCATGTTTGTTACTCAGTTACACAGATGATGGCCCATTTGATCATTCAATTTTCTCCTCCCTCATCTCTGTTGCCCTACCACTCAATCAGTCATCTTCCCTGTGATAATAACTGTACTCTTGGGTTTATCTATACCCCTGGACTCTCACCTTGGGAAGAGATATAGCTGCCTCAGACTATACTATAACATACATGGGTGTATACAAACTGCCATGGCTGGAGGTGGAAAAGCACCTATGCTCATAGTGAACCACCCAGCTCCACCCCGTTGCCCTTTTATAGACCAGTCTCTTCCCCTTTGGTGTAGGATGGGCCCAATAGCTATCTTTTAACAAATAGAACATGATAAAAGCGATGGTATAATACTGAGATTAGGTTATAGAAACATGTGATTTCTGTCCAGTTTGTACTCTCTGGATGTCTTAATTGCTCTGATGAAGGCAGATTCATCTTAAATTGCACTGTGGGGAGGTCCGAGTGACAAGCAGGTCAGGGTGAGCAGACTCTGGCAAGCAGCCAGCCCATTGCTGAGGGCTATAGTCAAACAAACTGCAAGGAATCAAGTCTAGTCCAGCAAACAGCCACTGAGTAAGCTTGGAAATAAATCCTGCTCCTAGTTTTCATTGAGATGATTATGGACCCTGACCTACAAGTCCTTGTTAAGCCATACTCAGATTTTTAACTTACAGAAACTGAAAGATAATAAGTATATTGTTATAAGTAGCTAATGAGGGGTAATTTGTTAAATAGCAATGGGTGATATGCTGAGCAATGAACCAATTCTACCCTTTCATTTTTTCCTCCATTTTCCCCACCTCTCCCTCTTTCAAATGTTGATTAAATGTCTTAGATGTAGGTCCTGAGATGGCATTGTGAAAATAGTGCTGGACGGCTATGATATGTCATGATGGCTGATTTGTTGGGCACACATGCTCATTGGGGAGATCAACACTGCACAAATGCCCTTGTGAGTGACATAAAAATGCAGTTAAAAAATGCTCTCCAATGCAGGAGGAGCCCCATGTGGTGACCCACACCTGTAATCCCAGAATTTAGGAGGCTGAGGTAGGAAGATTACCCCAAGTTCAAGGCCAGCCTGGGCTATGTAGTGAACTCAAGGCCAGCCTGAACTACACAGTGAAATCCTGTCTTTAAAAAAAAAAAGGAAGAAAATTCAGCAAGAAATTTTACTGATCATCTACTAGGTTACAGATGGAGAGTAGGTTGAGAAAGTTGAAAGAGCAAGCATAATTGCTGGTTATTTTGTAGAGGAAAAAGAAAACTGCAACATTTGAAAGAGGGAGAGGTGGGAAAAACGGAAGAAAAAATGAAGGTGCAAAAGTCAACTAATATTAACTGTGAAGGATGGTTGTGTCACAGCACGTAGTTGAGTTATGAGGCTAGAAGCCTGTGTGTATTTGTTTTCAGAGCATGAAATTCAACCTATGACATCCTCATTGTCATACCCAACAACCTGGAACTCTGGCATTCCACTGAAACACTAGTAAGAAAGGGCACAGCAGTCCACTTGGATTTAAAACCCTTGAGAAAAGTTCCAGTGAAAGAGCTTAGAGGAAAGGTATGGGACAGATATAACCAGCACAAGCAGTAAAATGTGATGAAATGATACGCTGAGAGGGATGTAAAAAAATGAAAAGATAAAAGCTTACTCAGCTGGAAGACAGAGAAGTTTTTAATGAGGAAAAGGGCAGAAAGTAGATAATAACACAGAGGTGATCCCCGAAGACCAAGCCGACGAGATGCCCTAGAGTCAGGTAGAGTAGCAGAGCTGCCTCAAAGCAATCTTGAAGGTAAGTGTGACAAGGCACATCTCCTGACCTATCATCTCTGGGTTCTGGCCTGCAATGCAAATGAGAAACACAAACAAGCAAACAAATGAAATCGAGGATTGCCACATTCTGGATTCGGATGGTCACCTTGGCAGAACCGTGTGAAAAGAAAAGCTACAGACAGCCATTCTCACTCCTTCTGCTCAGGATCTGAGAAGGTCTCTAACGCACGCTGGCAGGTGATTGCTTACAGAGGGAATTGATATGAGAATATAAGTAGCCTATAACCACATGAAGACAATAAAAAGGAAGACAGTGTTTTTAGCACACAGAAAATTCTAAACTCCATTAAAAACCTTTTGATATAATTCGCTGTATTTGTCTTGGGAACTCAGGGAAATGTTTATAACTGTAGGAAAATGTGGTAGACGAGGCCAGTGCATGAGTGCAAAGCAGGCGGCCCCCTGTTGCCATGGTTGCTGTGTAACTGTGGTCAAGGTGATGGGTAAATTTATTAGCAACAGTTTGGTTGCAAGTCACAGAGAACATGACTTAAATTGCTGAGATTAGCATATTTTTTTTGTTCACTCTAAGGCCCAAAACAAAAAACAAAGCAAAGATGAAGGGAGAGCTTGGGGCCCAGCGGCTCACTTGTAACTGGCTCGGGGCTGGGGATGTAGCTCAGTGGAATAAGCACCTGCCTAGCAAGCGCAGGGTCTTGAGTTCGATCCCCAGTACCGCAAAAAAAAAAAAAAAAAAAACAAAAAAACTTGTAACTGGCTCTTCTCAGTGCAAGATGGCCGTGTATTCACATCCATCAGGGAGACCATGTCAATGGAAATGTGAAGTTCTTCTTTTGAGAGAACTTCAGGTCTTGGTACTGACTGCACTGGGACACAGTCCTATTTCTAACTAAATGAGTATGGACATGAAAATGGGCTTTCTTGATCAGCCAAAGCCCTCAAGGCCCATCCTTCAAAACAAGGCAGAGACTTTATGCTTGTACAAAACCTGCATAGATGGTAAATGGGTGCACAGCACCAACACCTATGTTATGGGCAACAAGCTCATTGGTGTGGGGATAGGAGAAGTCTGCATCCCTTCAACTTCTTATGTTAGGGGCCAGGAGAGTGGAAGGTCTGACCTCTTATGACAGCCTGGAAAAGACAGTATTCTTTTGTGTCTAAAAGTGGGAAGGCAGCCTAAGGGGTGGGGAGTGGATTTAGGAAGTGTCTCATTTCTAAACAGGTGTGAACACTAACACAACATATGACTGGAGACTTTTGACTCTCCAGGTTTCTGGTGTCAGGCGGTTGGGGCTTAAACACCTGGTCTTCCTCTGAGACGAGTGGGTGTGCACAGCATAGGTATGGACTGTCTGCTACAAGCTTCAGCGTACGTAAGAATTTAGAACTTTTCTGTCATTTATTCTAGCTATGAATAACCCAAATGACTGGTGAAAGGAACCATAGGCTATTATTTCTTCCATAAATGATTGAGACAGGACCATAATTAATCAACAGTCATGCAAATGCCAAAAACTGGTAAAGTGGTTTAAATAGGAGGGAAGAAATCCTCCACACCAACCCACAGGTGACCTTCTACTGAGAAAATGGGTTTCATGCCATAAATAAACATAATAAGTATAATGAACAGGAAGTGGCTCATTGTTAAAAAAGGATCATCTGATTATCTCTTGCTGATTATATAAATGCCACAGAGCAATTTTAAGTATTCTAAAGATAACTAGGATAATTTACAAATGCCTTCATACAGAGTAGCGAAGGAGCAGTGTGCACATTAGACAAGCATGGTGACCTTGACAAACGACCTTTATAAATTAACCTGTGGAGGAGTGCACAGGTTCTGGTTACGTCATCTTGTCACTGACCAGCACTTGAAGCAAGAATTGGTAGCTGATTTTTGATTTCTGAATAAAAAGACATTGAACCCTTTAGGAGAAAACAGATGCAATTATAACAGAGAAATTCATTAGCGCATCCTGACAGTCTTTGGGCTGCCACAATGAGTTTCGACTCCGGAGTGAAATATTTTGGAGATTGGTGTCAGCTCCAGAGCATCAGATCTTCAGGGTTTGGCAACCAGTGAATGCCTCTATGCTTTGGTTGGTGCGTCATGAGAAACAACAGCACCTACTTGATAAACTACAGGAATTAGCTCAGGAGAGCACCTAAAACACGAGCTGTAATAAGTGCTTAACACTTGTCATCTCTTGAAGGGAGTGTTTTCACTTTTCTGACTTCTGTGCAATAAGTTGCAGGGAATGGCACACTTTAGAAATCTATGCCAGAGGTTACCCAGCCACTCACAATTCACTTCCACTTACTCAGTGAACAAAAGTACAGCACCACAGGTGTCATTCTCTTTGCTTTGTTCACCAAGATTCCTGGGCTGCCCAGGAGTGAGCCTCCCCAGAGGCAGGTAATAAAGATCCAGGATTCATCCACTGACCCATAGGTCATATGGGTGGCTGCACAGGTGCTCTGTGATTCTGAGAGGTCCCTGTTCTGAGCAGAAGGTTGTGTTATTTTATAAGTTTTCCTTGTCTCTGTGCCTGGTTTTGACCAAGTCTATGTGTTCATCTTGGTCTTCTGGTCGGAGGCCATGACATGCATCTGCTGCCCTTCCATCACTCTCTAGTTCCACGAGCACGTTACTCCAGATATCCAACATGGAGCACATATCCTTCAACCTTTCCTGGAAGATATTTCTACGACTACAGAATAGAGTTTATGAACTTTTAAACCAGAGGTCTTTACTTTCAGATGATGATTTTTTACACTTTTATTCTTTTTGCCACTGGTCTCTGTGGCAAAGGAAGGAAGCTGGCATCTCTGAGTATTAACAAGGAGGCAGCACCATGTTAGGTGCTTTTACATACAAGACTGAGCACTCTTCATAAACTGGGGGATGTACCAAGTATTAATATTTTTATTGTATAATCCAGGAAACTGTAGATCAGAGAATGTGAGTAAATTGCTCAAGGTCACAGAGTAGCAAGAGTACCAAGTGATTCAAACAGAGTTCTACAAGGTCCCAAACTTGTGCTATTTCTACCTGATTCTGTTCCTCCTCTGTATTACAGGCTTTTGATTATTTTCATCGCATACGTAGTCATCTCAAAGCACAGGTCAAATGTTGCACATTCTTTTATGCCAATGTTTCTGACTTTGCTAAAAATAATTCCCTTTTTTAGTTTATAGATTTGACTAGGATTCCAGAAATAAAATGAATCTTGTAATAACAGAATGAAATTGTATCACAGAGTTCCAGAGCAGAGCATAGAATTTGGACTTAGACAAGATTATTAGAATCCTTGGAAAATGCATGCAGTCATCTCTTTTTGTCTCTTTGTCTATAAAATGGACATGTTGATACCTAACTCCAAAGGGGTTTTGAGGATGACGTGAAGCAATGCATACAAAACACAAAGCACAAGAGCTCAAACAGCCTGATACCTTCAAGAATCATGACTGTCATGTAAGCAGCATATGGCAGGTTCTGACACTTCAAATTGCATGAGATTCTTAGGTCTCTACTCCGAGAAAAAAGGGAGTAAGGTATAGCATGAGAGGAGAAAAAGTACCCAATCCCAAATTTTTGGTTTTGGTACCTATACTTCTTAGTAGTTTCTTCTGGATTGCAGATAATTTCACAAGTTTGAACTTTATGGCTACCACCCTACACAGAACTCATACAATGTGAAAACAAAGGAATAAGCATTTCAACAGCCAATGAGGCTAACTAGTCTTATTCAGTTCTAGTTTTCTTTATCAGCCAGGTTATCTAGTACTGATGATGAGCTGTACACAGGCTTATCTATTTTCATAAAAGTTGTTTCATATGCTTGACTTTTTTCTTTGTCTTTTTGAGACGAGGGCTCGCTATGCAGTTCAGGCTGGCCTTGAGCTCACTTTGTAGCCCAGGTTCGCCTTGAACTTGCAACAGATCCTGCTGCCTCAGCCTCCCAAGTGCTGGGATTACAGGTGTGCGCCACCATGCCCAGCAACATGCTTGACCTTAAAGTCACAAATGTCAGTAGAAAAATACGGTTTTTCTTCCATAATATACAGTAAAGTGTGTCTATATCTCCAATTAAGAACATCAAGAGTCCAGAGAGATAGCTCAGTGGGACAGTGCCTGCCTGGCAAGTGTAATGTCTTGAGTTTGATTCCTGGTACAAAAAAAGAAAAAAATAAAAAAACCAAAAACAATCAAACAAAAAAAGATTGAGAACTGCTTTTGAACAAAGACATAGAAAACAATTATTTTTATTTAGAATTTGCCTATAGCAAGAAAAGAGACAGAAAGAGAAAATACGCACATTTTTGCTTTTAGTTGTCTATTTGTCACATGAATTTCTTTCAGTCATTTTATTAGCTACAATGTTGGAGGCAGAGAGAATGAGAGGGAGAGTGAGAGAATGAGAGAGGGAGAAAGAGTGAGAAACAGAGACAGAGACAAGAAAGGTAGAGAGACAGAGAGACAGACAATTTGGGCAAACGACAAGCATATTCTTCTTAGCACAGAAAAGAATACCCTTTTCCTATCAGCGGGTGATCCAGACTAGTTCTGGGCTTTAACAAGAAGATTCACTTTCTGCAAAATGAATCTCTTTCCTTGGAATGTTTCTTACCACCAGTCACACACCCTGGCTTGAGAAAGCCCTGTTCAGCTTTTAAAGCAACTGAAATGTACCCTCTTCTTTTGCTCTGCCCTGGCTTATGCCCCAGTCCAACTTCCAGAAGAATAGTTTCTTGGTGAATCTGCAGCCTCCCGAGGCATCACGTAGGAGTCTTTAACACAGCTCCTGACAGGAGTGTCTCTACAATTGCGTGGGGCCCTCCTAATGCAGGAATTCTATTCAGACCTCTATCCCTGACCTTAGCCTCAGGATTTGATAGAGCTGTTTAATACACTTCACCCAATGAACAGGTAAAATATTCACTGATTTCGTTATCTACTAATTTAGCTGTTTCCTCTTTGTTTTAGGAACTGGTTATTTTAGTTATTTGCTCAGGATTCTATTTGTTCAGCTTGTGGAAGGAAAACCCTTCTGTTCCATGTGACGTGGCTGGAGTGGCCTCTAAGAAATCTGGAAGATCTCAGCAAGTCTCAGCTAAGGCATAAAAGATGTGGGGCCTATGTGACCTTCTTGCCTTTAGATCTCCTGGGTCTTCTCTCCACGTGGCCTCTTCTGCTACGAGGGTAATTGACTTTGTAGTGGTTGCTTTCTGTTCAAGTAGATAAAAGTGGAAGCTGTAAGACCTCTTAAGACCAGAACTGATACTTTCTCTTGATTCTGCTGTTCAAACAAGTGACAAATCCAAACCAGATTCATGGAGTGGCAGAAAACAATGAAAAGCAGTGGAAGAACTTGGTGGCCATTTTTTGTAGACAATCTGCCAAATTCTGCACTTACCACTTCAGATCTAAGAGTTTTACTGAGAACCAGTACCTACACATTTGTCCCTAAATTGTTTTCTTATATACTGAGTTCTTGTGAAAGAATATTAGAAATACTAGTTATCATTTGCCACTGTTGTATGTGGTATGTATGCATGTGAGCAGGAATATTATTGTGGTATTTTTTTCTGAAAATCTCCTGTGATAAGATTTCTGGGTTAAGGTTATTTATGAAAAGAAAAAAAATACCTTTCTATTATGACTATTTCCTTACATAGATATCCTTGGGCTTTTGAGAATAGTGAGAATGTGAGAAATGATATGAAATAAACTATGCTTCAAATTGTGATCCAATAAAAGAATCTACAGTAAATACAGGTTTGGCACTATACACTTACAGTTCATGTTTATTATTATACACAGTGAGATTCTATCTCCATCAAATAATCATGATATCCTTTTCTTTTAAAGAAAAGTTGTCCTGTAGTGTCTTATTTTTAAGTAAAAAGCTACAAAAAATTAATCTGAAGAATGAAGAAAAGAGTGACACAATTACTCAAGTATCTGCTTAAGCTATCTGTTCCCCAGAGTTTCTTAATAAGATGATTTCTTTATAAGCAGAGGAAGCACTTTAATAATATTACAGTTTGGGAGAGAGGCCCTATCATCCTCGTGCCCAACACCCTTGTTCTATATGTGAGAAATGACACTGGAAGCTATATCTTGCAAAATATGAAAGTCAGAAAAAACCATTACTTAGAAAAATGTGTTAACGTGAAAAGTCACAGAAACCTACCTTGGAAATGTCATTTAACTCCCTGTGCTACCAGCAGTGCTCTTGGGGAAGAAAGAGAAAGAAGTGAATATGAAACCAAATAAAATACACAGTGGCTAAATAAAAACTTCAGCCAGGATGCTTAATATTCTATTGCTTTTTAAAAAAAATAATAGCTAAGTGTGAATTCATTGTCTGTTTTAAAGAATTAATTATGGTTTATTCCCTTTATAAAATATTACAAAATTTTTTTATTTTAAAGATAAATAAAAAAACAACAATAACAATGATACAGAATTTCAAAACAAGATGCTAGGAAATGAACAGTGTGTAATTCGGAGATGTCTGTGATTTGCAGAAGTTATTTACAACCTAGAATGACTTCAGAGAGATGGCCAGTGTGGAGAGCAGAATCTGTAAGCATCTGTGTCTGGCCAGTCATTAGCTTCCTAGACTGTTGCTGACTCTTCCACTCATTCGCTACACAAATGCTATGAGGCTCCATTAATGTACCAGGCGTAGTTCAACCCTGAGCAAGACAGATGTTCCCGTTTCCTATAGTGTAAGTTTACATTGAAAGGGGAGGCTTAATATCTTCTTACTTTGGAATGAAGAGTGAGTGAATGTTGACTATTCAATTACTTCAACATCTCAGAGTGTAAGTGCTGTGAAATGGAAAACTTCACTCTCACCCACCCTCTGAACTTGTCTAAAACTTCTCTTCTCCAACGGTACCATTCTCCATTTATTAAGACTTTTATTTCCCCTCAACCAACACTATACAACTTGTGGTGGGCTGACTATAAGTGTTATTATAATCATTGTTTATCATTCTCCCAGTAGAATTAACTCCTATTAAAATGGTACAAATTGTAGCTGAATATTTGAAAGGTAGCTCACAAGTTTATAATGAGCACTTTCCCCTCTTTTTAAGCATTAGTTTATTATTCAAATTTCCCTCAGCATTTTACTTGCACTTGTAGTACATCAGTGAATTAATTCCCTTTTGCAGCTTGTTATCTGTATATTTGTATCCATCACTAGAAAGTGGGTTCTGTGACAGTATAACTATACTTTATGCATTCCTTTATCTCCATGGAGGTAACCTAAGTTACTTAGGAAATAGTTATGCCATTAATGTTTTATTTAATATTTGTCTTCATCAAATAAGGCAGGTAGTTATAGATGTTATTTGCATTTTATAAGTAGGAACTTGAAGTCACTAGAAACTTTTATATATTCCAGGCCACAGTGCTTATTAGAATTGGACAAATAAGTTAAACTTGTGCCCTATGAGCTCAAGTCCAGTGTTGTGTCTCCAACAGTGCATTCACTGCAACCTTCATATGTCTGTACTGATATCGTCATGGTTGTGTCTTCATCAGTACTTTGGATATTCTTATTGTTCTCTGATTAAATTTTTCTAGATTTGATTAAAACTAAATTGACTTTTAAAGCTTTCATACTGATTCCTTCATGGAAGAGATATGAGAACAAACTAACTTATTTTATTTTTCTAAGAGGTAAGCCATCAGTTCAGTTTTGGTTTGATTCCTATGCTTTTGTTAAATTTTAAGCAATAGTTACCTAAGAGAATTTCAGAGCTAAACCTACTTATAAAGAGATTCATTAGGGGACATTTGTAAGATAATGACACGCACATACACATAAGGTCACCACACATACACACCTAAGTTCTGACATGCCAGATTTAGTTACATTTAAAGTAGAGGGAAAAAATAGAGAAGGAAAGAGATTGAGAAAAAAACAGGGCAAGATGAATTAAGATTTTACGTTTTATGCACTAAGATCAAAGTGTGGCCATTAGACCATCCAAGGTTCTGGATGGCAAATCAGGGTGGTATCTAAATACTTGTCATACTAACTCATCTGATTGGAGTCAGTGGCATTTAAGAATCTACACTGTAACACAGTTTCAGGTGATTTTTTGTGTGTACAGTACAAAAAATCCTAAGAATCAATAGACAAAGGCAGTGACTTTTCAATTAAGTATCAATGAATTTCATGCAAATCACCTGGACATCTTGTTAGTTTGGGTTCAGACTCAAAGATCAGAAGCTGGGCCTGAGGGTGTGTGGTAAATATGTCCCCAAGTGATGCCAAGAGTGCTTGTCTATGATCAGACTTTCAGAAACAAGTCACTAGGCATTGGGGTAGCTGCTGTTTATATGTGGCACGGAAGATGAGACGGAGAAAGTGGATTTTGAAAACTTCACCATGATTTATGACAGATTTCTCCTTCATCAGCTCATTAGGAAATGGTGCTAGAGCTTTCCAATTCATTTTCAGTGTTTTTGTGGGTGGGGTTCTCATTTGGACCGGCCAACAAGAGAGTTGACTTTACGGACTTTCAGCTGTAACATTCTGCTGAAAGACTGAGAGGGATTCAGTGTATTTCTGATGAAACCTCCTGCCCTGCCTTTTTCTAGTTTTAAATAGTTCAAAAAAACAGTAAATTTTTCTTCTACTTTCAAATAGTTTGGGGATAAAAAGTAAGTTCTTTGCATAGCACATCATCTGGGCTAGTTTCTTAATGCTCATCTGTTTTATTCCTGCCAATTAAGAGCAACAGCTGTCTTGCAGAGCTGGTGGTCGTTAGGAAGAGACACAGCTGTGGGATTTAGATGAGATAACAGTTGTACGGCCAAGCTAAGGCATCACTGGAATGCAAACTACCATGGATTGATTTACAGCACACATCCACGAAGGGAAAAAGCTTCAACTGAAATCAACTAAAATAACAACTCACTCAACAGGGAACACGGGAGTTTCAATGCAGTCATGTTCAGCCTCAAATTCAAGTTTTCTCAGACTATTTTCAAAACAAGATTTGAACTAAAATTGACCAAGGGAGGTTCCAATTACGTCAGTTGTCTACATTGCCTACATTTACAAATTTGTATCTGAAATAGCCACATTTCTACAAAATCGGTCCCCATGTGGATCATTATAGTTTGACATTTCCAAATAGCTAAGCCTTATTTCGTGACAAAGAATAGGGACTTGCTGAAAACAAGAACAGTGGTCAGTGACAAGTTCAGTGTTTGGAAAGTTGTTTTATCACAGTGAAACAGTCCTTTTAGCAATATAATAACCCAATATTTGCAACTAATGAACTCTATACAAATAACTATCTTTTGCAGTATGGGAATAGAATATCATTATACTTGTGTATATCAAAAGTGAGGTAATAGTTGTAATATAATTATTATTATAATTAAATTCTGCCACAATATTTCTTGTACACACCCCATGATACTTCATTATTATTATTATTATTATTTTGGTACCAGGAATTGAACTCAGGACCTTGTACTTGCCAGGAACCCATAATATTTCAGACATGTCCATTTTTGTTAACTCTTTTCCTCTTGGCATATGTCTTTTTTTCTCATTTCTAAACACCTAAACCCTCCTTATCTTTCATAAACTATATTAAATACAAAGTATTTATGAAGTCCTTTGGGATCCTCTCAGTTGAAATGAATATTTTTCTAACCTTGAGTCCACTTTACATTTTAGCTGTACATTTCTATGACACCTTTATCTTTGTCATTAGAATTATAGTCACTTATGCATATGCTTTATCTTTGTAACTAACCCATAAGTCCACTGAAACTGAGCTCCACATCTGACTCACTTTCTGGGGTCTATTTTGTCCTGTTAAATGAGTGCTGAACTTACAAACTTGTTGATATTTTCCCTTAGAGAGTCCGGGAGGGGAGTGCTCAGTAATTCAATTTTGATCAACATAAAGAACTAGGATGTAAGAAAGATGAGCAAGAGAAGGGTTAGAAGATAAGAAATCTTGCTCAGTCAGGAGAAGTACGTAAATTATTAAACCTGAAATATTCTAGTATGTGTCCTTAGTAGGAATAGAAGCCATCTTGTTAGAATTCATTTATAGTCACTTCCCAAATTTAATGTGAGCCTAAATTAATTATGTAATATGCTAAAGCATGTGAAAATTGCTGTTTATCTGATTTTAAGGGGGGAAAAAGCGCTTTCAGTGTAAATAAGAAGGCTTCATTTATTTGCTAATTCACTTAGTCAGTTGATAGCTATTGAACACCTGAGTTTGAGGTCTTTGGCCACATGGAGTTTAAGATCACATCTATAAAGGACTTACTGAGATGACTGATGTATTTAACATATCTCCTTGAATCTACTAAACAAATGTTTACTAAATGTTTAAATTATTCTAATAATTAGTTTCTAATCTATAAGAACTGGGATACTACCATTTGAGTGAGAAAGTGCAAACAATCAGAGATACATTGTCTGAATTAAGCTAGGATTTAAAAAGAGCTGGAGTGGAAAGTAACCAGAATTGGAAAATCTCCTCCCTTTTGACTCCATAATATCATGTCACAAATTAGGGCACCTTCAGTGGTAAAATAAACATGGAAACATATTAAAACATATTAAAATGATAGGGTGTTAAAAGTGTAAAAAAATAATTTGAGGTAGAGCAAAGCATCCGTGAGATTTCGAGCCAGAGACACAGTGGAAATGCTGGTGACATTGACATGACGGGAAGACATAGCTTTTGAAGTAGGTTCACAAGGAGGGTAAGGAATTGCATTCAGACCAGTGAGGTGGAGACATTGAGATTTCCTGGTGAACACTCTCCGAGAGTGGGGTGGGTTGGGACCTGGGAGTCACCTGTACAGGCATGTGATTAAAACTACTGGATGAATTAAGGTACCTTGGAGGCTTATACATGAAGGACACGGGCAGAGCAGAGGAAAACATATTGAGAAAGAGAAAGGAGGACAGAAAAGCAGAAGAATCCTGCATGAGCAGAATTACTGCAACCACAGAGGATTTTAGAAGAAAGCAGCTTCACATCCTTGGGAAGGCTTGAAGCAAACAGCAGTTAAGGTCTGTTGGAATCAGCCCTAGCATACCACTGACAATCACTAAAAGAATGATTTTAGAAGAGCTGCAGAGGTTAATAGTGTTAAAGCAGTGAGCATGGACTGCTCTGAAAATCTGAGGAATTGAAATTAAAAAGCAAAGTAATGAAATTGTTTGTGCTTAAGGAGAAACAGAAGTGAAGAAAAGTACTCAGAATGTCGGAGATCTGAGCTGGGATCTGCATTTGAGGTATGAGGGTTTAGTTTTATTATTTGGCTCAACTAAATCATCTGGAATGGAGAGTTCATGAGATGAAGTTGGAACAAATGTACTGAAAACCGTACCGAACCTGTTGCTGTTCTGCTTTGTTTCAGAAAAATAACACGATTAAATTTCTAACTTGTCTAAACTGGCTGGAGGATGGTGGACTCTAACTCTACTGGTGGCCCATTTTACTCACTAGCAATGGTGTACCTTGACAAGACAGAAAAGCCTCATCCTGAGTTCCTCCTAGTGACAGCAAAAAAATACTAAAAATCACCATGTTGCACATCGGTAGTTTAGATTGCCCATCTTACCAGACCATCACAGAAAGGTCCATTGCTACATGCATTCCTAATTTTGATCTATTGACATGAGAATTACTGATTCCTGTTTCTCTTTGGAACTGAAAGCAATATTCTCCAAAGTAGGAAGAATGTGCATTTTTATACGTAAATTAATATATGTGTATAGTTTATGCACACACATACACTCACACACACATATAAGTGTGTATGTGTGTTTCAGTAGTTTCAGTAGCTATAAAATATGAATCAGAGGGATCAGTTGTAATCATCTTATCAGAATTATGATTTATGCATTTTAATACATTAGCTGTTATAAATTAAAACAAATATTTCTGCTTTTTAAATGAAGACACTGAAATTTCAGACATGAATCCAATCCCGCCTTGCACAATGTCTCCCTTTTTGGTACATAAACAGAAGACAAACAGGGGTGGTGTACATTTTACATGGCAGAGAAGGAAGCTATTCCTGGAAATTGTGTCCCGCATCACACTGAATTCATGAAGTGACCTAGTTTCTTTTCACCTTGTATGGGATTTCTTATTGCATAAAGTTGGAGTTGGAAGATAACTTACGGAGTTTCATTCCTAGAAGCTGAAGCTAGAGATTTGCTTAGCATGAACCAACCTGTTTATGGCACAGCCATGACTATAACCAAATATTCTATGTCTAAATCCTCAGCCTACTATTTTACATCTTCCTTAAAAAACATAATCATAGGAGAATCTATGGCTTTCTGAGTGATTTTCTGCCATCATTTAAAAGACTTTTTAGCATTCTAAGCAAAACATTCTTGTAAACCTTGCTTCCTTTTAGCTCATTGGATTTTCTTCTGCTAAAATTTTTTCACAGCAGAATTCTGCCTATTATGTTTTTGACTGATATTTCATTTTTCTTTAACAAGTTGAAAGATATGAGGGCTCTGAGGTGCATGGTGTAAAAGCAGTTGTTAAACTAAAGAATGATGGCATGTCAGAGTGATTTATGTTGTTAATCTAATTGGAAATGTTGCCATTAACATAAAACACTCCATTTGATAAGAGTTTTATGTACTTATTAAATAAGAGAGTAAGCTTTCCACATCATTGTCAGCACCACATGAAAGATGATCAGTGCTGTACTTTTTCAAGCAGTAAAATTTTATTAAGGTAGCACTAGTGGTGATGATATTTTAGGGTAGTTTTTGTTTGTCTAGAATAAAGTCTCAAAGCTTCTCAAAGAAATCTCAGCTTTTCCCCTGAAACTGGCATTGGACTGCTATTATATAAGGCATTAATGTGCCTTCCATTGTGGCTAAACTTTAGAAATAGATGCTGCAGAGATAAAACACCACCTGGGATACTTCTCTCTTAAAGCAGGACAGTAATTGTAACGGGCTTGGTGTTTTGTGAGTTTATTTTAAACATTTCTAAAAAAGTAGAGTTTGTAATTTTCCTTCAGATTACAAGCTGACATTTTGAAAAAAAAAAAAAAAAACCTAGCAGGGAATGCAGCACTTCTGTGCGGTGGCAGCTGATAATTACCATAGTGTGAGTGGGACTCGATATAACCCAGGCATTTTAAGAAACATGGCTGATTACAGTGCTGTAAGAGTAACTCAGTTCAGAAATTTTGCTTTGTTAGGCAAATGGAACTGTCTTGCTTCACTGATCTCATCTCACTTCCTTCTCCTGCTTTCCTTCCAAGTGTCACCTTTATGTCTTCAATAGCAAGGCTGCTGCTGGGAAGAGTTATGTGTGAAACTCAAAACCAAAATGCAGACATCTTCTCAAGGGAACGAGTCTGAAGCTGATTCTCACCTAGGGACCCTCCGGAAAAGTTCACTCTCCAATAGTGTTTTGCATCATGTAAAATGTTTACACTTTTTTTTTTGCAGAAAAAGTAGAATTATTTTGCACCCATGTCAAAGTAAGAAGCCAGCTACTTATGGGTTTGGATGTGTGCACTCTCTGGGACCGTATGGGAGAGCGTTAATACCGAATGTATGGGCGGGGATAGAAGGGTGGTTCCGCAGAAAGGAAATTATGAACATTCTAAGCAATAAATTTTCAACTATAGTTAGTAAACATACATAATTGACATTTTAAATGAATTGCACAGTTGGCTCGCCAGTTCTGAATGCAGATGTAAAAATAAACATGTGGGGAGGTGTGTGTGTGTGTGTGAGAGATAGAGAGAGAGAGAGACAGAGAGAGAGAGAGAGAGAGAGAGAGAGAGAGAGAGACAGAGAGAGAGACAGAGAGAGAGACAGAGAGATGAATATGTGACCAGGACATTTCTGAGCACTGTGGTTTGAAAGTCTGCTGACTCTTTCTGGGAGAGACTGTTACACCAGCATCACGTTCTTAATATAGCATGTGTATGATTATTTGTTTCAAGTAAATATTTAGTTTTAAGAATTTGGCCCAAGAAGTGTCCCAAACTCCTCCCCCTGAAAATGTTTGAAAATACTTGCAATCATAAAGCAGGTCCAGGTTTTGTGTCACCCAAAGCTCTTCTAAAGAAAAGGAACACAACACTGTGAATATTAAATCAGATCAATAGCCTGCTTTAATACTCAGGCAAGGGCCTCTATGGAAGAACCTCTATGGATACTGAAGCTAAACCTCATTTGCTTTGTGGTAAATCTACCTTTACTGGGGAATTGGTTTTTGCTGAGGACCACCTTGATGTGGTACAAGCAGGCAATAATTAATATTAATACAGTTGCATAAAAGTAAATTGAAAGTCTGTCCTAGGCCTACGTGACTTGTGGTGAGGCCCTTGGCTGGCTTAGGGGCAGATTAATCTTTAAGCCAGTGGTCAGAGCTGAGACTAACAAGTAGCCTGTGAAGTTCTGGTGCCTCAAAGCAAGATAACATGACAGCTGAGGACTTGACTCATGCAGATTCCATCTAACTCAGTAAACGCAGTTAGCAGACCATCAGCTTACCAGTTAACCAGGATCTGCTCCTGTGATTTTTCAAATATGCATTGTTCCTCAATTCTTGAACCTTGACTGCATCAGCAGTTGACATCCACTGCTTCCTGCAGCCCACCAGCATACCCCCAATCAAGCAGTGTGCCTAATGAAAACAAAGACACCGCACCTTGTGGTCTTAACCTGTCATTGGGCTTTGACCATCCTGGTGCTCCTTATAACTCAAATATATTTTCTGTCTGTGTTTTATTCTGTTGTCATTCCTCTGAGGAGGAGATCAGTGGTCCCAGGCCTGGGCCTCCGGATAGGTCTTGTTTGTACAAGACCAAGCTGGAAACCTACCTATGTTTGATAATCCAGTATTCCTTCAGGCTCACAGTGGTATTTAAGGCAGAGCTAGCTTTTCCTTCTCAGTCACTTTCATTGCCAACACTAATTTTCATCCTACCATATCTGCTTTAATTGAATTCTGTCTCTACCTAGCTTGTATAGATTGGATCCTACTCTGTATTTCATTACTTCTCCAAGCCTAGGTCTTTGACATGTATTCTGTATTATTTTCAGTTAGTATTGTGGGCTGAATTGTTCCCTACTCTGCCCCAATTCATATGGAGAAGCCTTCTTAGTACCCTGAAATGTGACCTTATTTGGAGAAAGAAACTTTAAAGAAGGGCATCATTTAATCTAAGACCATTAGGCAGGGCCCTGATTCAATCCCCCTGGTGTCTTCCTCAGAAGAAACCTGGACACAGAAGAGACGCATGAACCCTAAAGCGCCACATGATGAGGAAATAAGGTACCTGTCTTCAGGCCAAGGCCTCAAAACAGATCAATCCCAAGAGTTCCTTGATCTTAGACTTCAGTCTCTACTACTATGAGAAAATTTCTTCTGTTTTTCAAACCAAGTCTATGCTATTATCTTATGGAAACTCTCACCAACTAAAACAATTACCTAGAATTAATCAAATAAACTCTTGCTAACCAACATCTTCCTCACTTCTATATGTTTAAGAGTAACTCAGATGTCAATCAAGCCTCTGCAGACATACTGTGTATACCAGCTGAACAAAAGAGCAAATGCTTGCATGCAGGATGTGTGCAGTGAGAGTGGACTTTGACAAGGATTTATAAAGAGAAGGCATTCTTATTTTCTTTCTTCTCTCTGACATGCTGACTACAGACAAAGAAGGAATGGGGAAAATGAGTAAGTCATTGTTTTAACACCTCTCACTAATCACCCAGTACTCCTTGAGTCCTTACGCTATGGATGTGAGAAATAGATGTGAGTAATGTTGTCTAAATATGTCATGACACTGAAACCAGGTAAGGCGTGCTGAAAGTAGTGTCTCCCAGACAGAAAATGCATTTTTTCTGTGATGTTGTATAGTGTTCAGGTTGCTCTCTGAAACTGAGTTTTTATTAAATGTAAGAAACTAGATGACCAGAGATGTAAGAAGAAAATGCTTTGGAAAACTTTTTTATTCAGCCTGTATTGCATAAAACATGGGACTAATCTGTGGCAGAAAGTCAATTTATTAATTTATAATCAATTGTAAATTACTATCTACTAAATATAACAATTCAGGAGAACTAATTATTGTGCATGGTGTAGCTTAAGGAAAGCCTATTAACAGCACAGAGGAATGGTTGCAATTAAAGAAGATGTTGTCCAGCTAGCAATGCCTTCTGGTGAGTTGGTCTTTTATTTTCTTGAGATATTTTATTTGGATTTAGAAGACTTTCATTCATCCATTGTACTGTTCACTTACTTAAAAATCATTATCAGTTGAGTAGCTTTAATGTATCAAACATTGTGCTAGGTACTAGAAATACAATGATGGGTAAAGAAAATACCTCCTCCTGCCTGGAATTTATATTTAATTGTTACAGCTTGGCTAGTGGATGGCATTTATTATATCACTGTTTAACAACACTTCGTATGAGATCAGCTCAGAAGGGCTGTTCTTGGTTTGGTTTTTTGGATAGTGGTCTTACTGTGTAGTTCATGCCAACCTTGACCTCACTATGTAGCTCAGGCTGGCCTCAAACTCACAGCAGTCCTCCTGCCTCAGCCTCCGAGTACTAGGATTATAGGTGTGTGCCACCATGCCTCTTTGTTCTTTACTGTCTATAGTAAATGTTTCTGTAAATGTTTATCAAAATATTGTACACATCCAATGCAACTCTCTTTGGAGGTACAATTTAAATTTCCATAAAAGTAAGGCATTCCCATACAAAGCTCTTATGGCCCATACTTTAAAATCGAAAGAAAACAAAACAGATCAAAAAATGAATCTGAAAAGTACATGCAAAGTAAACACATCACTTTCATAGTTGGTCAAAGTACAGTTAAATATTCATATTTATGCTTTTCCCTCACTATGTTGACATGAGTCTACAGGGCTAATACTCTAAAGGCAGGGAAAAAGCACTACTTCCTAGGGCTTTCTGCTAACTAATATTTGAATTTATACTTTCTATTTAAGGGGATAACTTGACTCGCCTGGATTCTATGCTTGCACCCATGCCCATCCTCATGACTTCTTTGCATATCTAACAACTTACTGAGATTAGATTGTCTAACCTTAATGAGCCTTTGTTCTAGCTTTTTATGTTCATACATATATTTCATCCCTAGCTGGTTTGTGATATTAGAAGAAGGAAAAGAGAAAAATCTCCAGTTTCCAGGTACATTATATTTTCTGGTCTTATTCTGTAGATTTTTACCTAAGGAGTGAGCTTGTAAAAGAACTGCCTGAGGTGGAAATGGATGAAGGCAACGATCTACAGGAGTAGTCCTTTGTTCAACCAACTCACCTCTCAGAAGCCGTGACCCCTGTGAATTGGATAAAGTGGGATGAATGGTACAATAGCCCGAAGGGTACAAAACCAGACATCTGAAAAGCCTTTCTTGTTTTAAGGATATGCCTAACCTACTTTAAAAATATTCCTTTAATGGGGAGTTCAAAGGAAGCTCCTTTCTATCACGAGGTCCACAGTTCCTTAGGTAGATGTTCCCTTTGTTGTCCTGGGTGACTTCAAATGGATAATTGAGAAACTTTTTTCTTTGGCTTTCAAATAAATTAGGTATTTTAAGCAGGCTGGTGTTCTGCTTTTAAACACTACCTACTTGTAATTTCTTATTAGAGGCTGAACTAACATTTAAACATGCTACCATTATGCACATAAATACTGTTGGCAAAGCTTTTATGGCTACTGATGACACTATAAAAATATGCTTTCATTTTAAGAACCCTAGAGGATTTGTGCATCTGCATAAGCTCTAGAGTTCCCTGCTTTGTGGGGGAAGAACTGATGGGAAAGATGAGATCATCGCCTACTTCCATCCTCGTTTAAATTCGTGGGAAGTCTGATTAGAAAGTGCTTTTCCTCACTGTAGGTCTGCTATACTTTATTGCCCTCATAAGTTTATTAGACACATATTTGTTCTTATAAAAGAATCATCAGTGTTGAACCATATGTATTTGGTGCAATATATTTTTCTTCGTATGCTAGTGGGGCTTAACGTTTTAGTTTGACTCCAAGACTTTCTATGCTAGTTAAATATAGATCAATGTTATGCACAAACAGAATAATTTCAAAGGGCTTTGGGCTTTTAAGTTCTTTTTTTGTTTGTTTGTTTTCCATATGGTTGGAAGATCCCTGAGCCAGGGAGATGGGGACTGGGTCCTCTGTTTCATGCAGGATACTTGCTTGTTGTGTGGTGTAACTACCGGACTTTTGCAAAGATGCTCTTTCAACTCTATGAGTCTGTGACTTTTTTGAGGGGTTGCCAAGACATGACCTGGTGTTTTATCTCTCCTTTGGCGCAATTAAGCATTACCTGGAAAGTAACTCCATTGTGCTCTTGTCTGAGGATTCCTAGAGTCTTCAAAGGGAAAAACTAGAGTTTCAGTTCTTCCTTACATCTATACTGATAGATTTAACTCAAGAATCATAGGGTCTAGGTCTCACTGTCATTTACTGACACACTCTAATGAAATGTAAAAGGAAGAACTTCCACTCTGGCATGATTGTATGTGAAACTTCCTCTGGAGAGACAGAAGTCCATTCAACATTTAATCAGACTTAATCTGTCTCTTCAGTGTGGGGCAGGAAGCAGAACTGACTGGTTTTAATTTATTGTTACCTGTGTTTATAAACAAAAATCAACACAAGAACATTTCAGTACTGCACTTAAGTTGTCTATTTCCCTCTGTTTATGTGTTTTGCACTACTATGAGGCATCTACTATTTATCAAACAAAGATCATTTCTTTGGAACTTCTGCTTCATCAAGGAACTAGGGGATGTGTATTATGCACAATAATCCTACATATAACAGCGTAGGAAAAGGGGGAAAATTGAAAAGGAGAAGCGTGTTCAAGGGGGCTGTTGGGAGAGGAGGTTTATAATTGCAAACAGTCCTCTCAGGCAGGTTTCATTGAAAGGGTGGCAGATGAGCCTGAAGTGAGGGCGGGCTTTGCGGACACTTGTAGAACTATTCTGTGCAGAGGAAGCAGAAAATGCAAAGAATCTCTAAAGTTTGCTAGTGCCCAGAATGTCAGGGAGCGTCAAGGAGGTGAAGGTGGCTGTAGCAGCAGGACAAAGACCAAGCAAGGAGCAGATGAGAGAGGGCAACGTGCCAGACCCTTATTTTCTGCATTTCTACCTGTAACTGCATTATCTTCTTGCCCCATCGGGACAAGCAGTGGTAATGGAGGTCCCCAGTGTGCGAGGGGCCCCAGGGCAGCACACTGGCTGCTCTGATTTTGTAAAACCCTTATCTCATCTTTGTAAATGCTCCTTCTTATGGTTTGAATGTTTAAATCCCCCCAACGATTTCAACTTATTTATACTGAAATAATCCCCAACGGAATTGTGAAGGTGAAGCCTTCGGGTGACCAGAGCATCGGCTTTCCAAGGGGATCCGTGCCCATAGGAGGAGCAGCAGAGCGTACAGTGACAACTGATCTTTCCTGAAGCAGAAAGCTTCTGGAGACCTGAGTCTTCTGGTGTCCTCGCTGCAGGCTCCACGCCCATGGAACAGTATGAAATACGTTTCTGTTGTTTTTAAGCTACAGGCCTAATTTGTGATAGCAGCCCTGACACCCCAGGACAGTCCCTTAGGACAGTTTCTTTCATTCTAACCATGTCCCTATTTTCCTTCCAGACCCTTGACTGATAAAGTTGACGCTAACCATCATGTGACTGTTGGCATTTATCTGATGGAGGTGGAGAAAGATGCAGAAAAGGAGCTTCTATTCTAAAAATATCAGTCTATCTGTGGCGCTGGTAATATTTTCTAAGGGATCAAGGCTGAAACCAGCAGTTAGGAGGCTGTTGCTATGGTCCAGGTGAGGTCCATGTCACTGCAGTTGTCTACAGAGGTCAGTTTTCCTGAATCAATACCCGGTCAATCCCAACAGCACCTCACAGCCGTGATTGAAAGCAGAACATAACAAAACAACAAAACAAAGCAAAACACATGTTCTTCCTGGTCTAAAGTTCAAAATGGCTTGAAAGAAGCAATTCCTTTTTGCCAGTTCTGGCTGTTTTGAAGCAAATGGTGTATATTACTAATAATATAATTAGTGGTTATAAATAGAGCTTTAAAAATTGAACTAAGTACCCAATACTTACTAAATGTCATTGCATTTCCCTCATAAGTCATTTGGTCTCTGCTCTAAGAATAAAAAGTATTTTAATATATGTTTTAAGTTTTTTCCAATATGTATGTTTAGATGTCTACAATTTTTCCCCTAGGTAAACTCTTTCAAAGATGAGAAGAGTGGGATGGAAGGTGAAGAGGTAGCTATTTGACCAACCTTATATATATATATATATATATATATATATATATATATATCTTCATCCTCACACTGACCAGAGGAGCCATGATAGAAATATTTAAGGAGGAGGACTGTGTCATGGTGTCATGTGGGGTCATTCTGTGGTACACTTCTCTTTGAAAGCAACATTTGAGCTTTTTAGTAGACAGAACCACGTCCTAACTACAGTAGCAAAAGACATTCTCACCAAGGAGCTCCTTCACACTTGGTAAACCAGAATTCTTCTAGTCAGTCTTCACCTGAGTTATTGATATTGGGATGAAAACGGGGATACTGACTAGTTTGCTCAAAGCTACTGAGGGTAGAATATTATCTACACAATCATGTTTGAGTTGTAGAACAGGTTAGATGCATGTCAGGGCCACTCTTAGAGATCTGCCATGTAGTTTTGTATGTGCCTTAGTGTCTCCAAGTGAACTTTGTTAAGTTCTGAGAGAAGGGGAAAGGATTTCCACATATTGAGTACAAACTCTGTTCTAGGCACGGCTCCAGGAATGTAAGTGCATTTGCTCGTCTCTTCTTTCTTCACAGCCCACATCTAATCTAGTCTGTCAGCACCATGGTGAAAAATATATCCCCAATCTGACAACCTCTGGGTCTCCTCTTCAGTCGAACGCACCACCCTCTCAAACTTAGGCTTGTGGAATAGTCTTCTAATTGGGCTCCCTATTTCTATGCAGGCGCCCACATAATCAGTTCTCTGAGTAGCAGCCGGGGTGAGGTTAAAAAGTTTTATCAAAGCATGTCACCTTCCTAGTCAAAGATTTCTAGGACTTTCCCTTTGCTTTGGTAAGAAAATGGGAACCCTGTTCTAGCCGACACGGTTCTGGATGGCTTGCCTTGGGATTGTGCACCCACTGTATATCGCTTCTAGCCTCTCTCCCCGCAGCATGGTCCGAGGCCAATCTTCCTCCTCTCCACATGCGTTCTCGCCCGGCAGCCCTCGTCTTTCTATTGCTTGCGCGGGACCCTCTGCACTCTGCACACCGATGGCCGCGTAACCTGTCTCTTTTGCAACCTTCACTTCAGATTCTCAGAAAGGTTTTATAAATCTTGCACTTCAAAATGCCAATTTCTGACCTCGGTTTCTCATCCTCGCTTTCTAAGCCTTGCGTTTGTTTTCAGGACAGCCGGTATCACTTTTAACACAGCGCACACTTACTTGTTCCTTTTCTAGAATACAAACTGCGTGAAGACAGAGGAGGAAAGACATTTTTTGAGCTCACTCCATATTCTCAGAACCTAGCGTGTTGCCTGATATATAATAGCGCTCTATAAATATTTCCAGAATAACTGATTGATCTCCTTCAAAACTCTGCCTTAGCTGATTTTTCAAAGGCAAGCTCCAGAGCTCCAGAACCACCCCCAGTACCATTTATGCCCCTTGCCCGGAGGGCTGTGAATGGAGTAGACGTTTAGCAATTTTTTCTTGAATAATAACTGATGCAGTCTGAACATTAAAGTTTGCCAATTGCCATTAAGAGGAAATACAATGTTGTAAGTAAGTGCGTGGTCTTTGTGGTTCGACTGGGCTGTTTGAGTTTGATACCTGCCACTTGCTGTGTCAGATTGAACAAATCACTTAATCTCTCTGAGCCCAGGTTTCTTTAACTGAAAAATTAGGCTAATAATAGGACCAGCCTCATCGGGGGGATTGTTGTGAGGATTAAGGAAAATGAACATAGCCAGCGTTAGGTCTGCACTGGTTATCAACAGAGTAACCCAGCAGCCTCGGGTAAGTGCTCCCTTTCTGCTTTGCAGCCGCCTCCCTGGCCTTTCCGGGGTGAACAATGATTCTTGTCAATATCTTCTGCTTATATAAGGGGGTCTATTCCCCTACTGTATTGTAAGCTATTTCAGAGCAAGGATTTCACTCTGTTAATCTTTGAATTTCCAGAGTCAGCATAATGAAAGTCCTCAGTGAATCTCTCTTGAATGGAATAAGACAGAACTAGAGGAGAGAACCCTATTCCAGAACCGGAACACTGTGATATTATTGATCAATGCCAATTTCAGTGCACTATTGATCAGGCACAGGCCCATCTATAGTCAGGTTTGCAAACAGGAATGAGCAAAATTTCAGTTCGGACGAACTGTACATGGAGGGTCTTTCTTAGTGCCAGGAGTGGGGAAGAAGGAACGATGCAGGTGCCTACTGCCGGGTGCGGACTTTGGCCCTGCTCTGTCCCCTCGGCTTCTGCCAGAGTCAGCTTGCCCGAGCCTGCAGCTGGACCTCTTTTACCCGTTGCTAGGTAAAGCTGGTTGTGTCAGCTGGAGTAGTGGAAATTTCAATTCAACTTATAAATAGTTGAAGAGCCTGTCTTGGTGAAATGTGAAATGAGCCAATATTCCATTTTCTCCCGGGAGGGCGGCCTGGGATCCAATGTAAGATGCCGTTATGTCAGCCGTGTGAAGGCCACCGTTTGAGCGGTGGCATAGCCATGAGTTATTCATGTGAACATAACAAAGACATAGCCTTGCCAAATAATGAACTTTCTTCTCCAGATGCTCACTCCCAGCTAGAAGCCCGGGCCTGCAGGGTCACCCCTCAGAAGGAGAAATGGGCTTCATAATCTTACAATTAATGTAGTTTGTAAATACTAAAATAATCTGCTAAGCAACCTGAGGAGTTTCTGGAGAATTTGCGCTGTCCGTGAGATCTGGGAGCATCCTTCTTCCTTTTGAGGGGAATACAGAAGATTCTTTCAGTCTCTGATAATGTCTCTGTCTTGGATAGACATCAGACATATTTGTGTGTGTGTGTGTGTGTGTGTGTGTGTGTGTGTGTGCATTTTTCTTCTGGTGCCTTATTTAAAAGATATGAAAGAAGAGAAATTTTCGGAGTGATATTTAGTTCTTCCATGTACACTTATTATGTAAAGGGTTGGTACTTTCATAGTGTGAAGGTTTTGAGGTGGGAACTCTTTTTTCTCCTGGTCTTTGGCTTGGAGGAACACTAAAGTTTTACAGTGAATGAGGAGAAAGAAATATAGATTTTACAACCCTTTAAGTTGAATTTCCAGGATTGCCCTGAGACCAGTTTAGTAAGATACCTGACTTTTCAGTGTTCTGTGGAGGGAAAATTGGAAGTTGGAAAGTTTTGCTGAATAACTTAGCATACCCAAAGCCTCTGGCATCTGTACACTGTGTAACAAATGCTGAGGAAATATTAGTTCCTTTTTTTCTCCAGCTTCTCCTAGAAACAATGTTTTCTGTATTATTGTCTTATTTGCATATCAGTCACCTAAGTTTTCTGATTACCCTTTAAGTTATACTCCCCGTTCTTAGGATAACATTTAAACTCTGAAATGCGATCTTCCTTAGGTTTGTTGCACCTGGCTGTTTACCTCATCCACAGGTCACAGAAGCAGCTGTGGTATTTTGAAAAAAATTTAGACTGTGGACCTGGATGACGTGGGTTTCAATCCCAGCTGTGCCACTGAAGTTTGTGTGATCTTAGGTTAGTCACGTCCCATCTCCATGGCTCAGTGTTTTTCATTTCTAAAGCGAGAATGATAATAACTCCCATTGCTATGGATTGTTGCATGTAATGAGTGTATAGCACCTGGAATGAGCCTATAACAGTGCATGCATATTATAGATACTGAACATTTTTAAAAGAAAATAAGAATCTTACAATTCAGTGAAAAGAATCAGGTGTGGACTTAGAATAGGGCAGGGTGCCCCACAGGCAAGAGGCATAATAAAGTTGGAAACATTTTCTTTCCCTTCAAAAGCTAACAAAACTGAAGAATTTATGTCTCTATAAAAAGTAATATCACTTCAACTTTTCCTCCTTCTCCCCCTCCTCTGTAGAGTGGGTGAGTTTAGTGACAGACTGTTTTGGAAGGAGCTAGAAATATCAGTTTGAAAAATGCTTGGCAACCACATGAGAATGATTATCTGACTTGGGGAGAAAAGAGAGAATGCTGAGGTATTCCTCTTGGCCAAATTTAGAAAAGTCATGGAGGCACAGTGAGTCATCTCAGAGATTTTAAAAACATTTTCCCATACTAAGTGTTGCTTATTGGCTACCATTGCTAGCAAATCTGAACCTCAGGATAACTCTCCAGGCCCCACGGAGACTACCCACCTTGGGCAGTGACAAGGTTTGCCTCACTTTGAATCTCTTCAGCACACTTCGGTTAACACTGCGCTTGGCTCTCCTACATTTACCCTATGTATTAGCCTAAATCAGTCAAGGTAACCTCATCCCCCTTGTCACACAGGAGCCCAAGAAGAGTCAATGCAATACAAAGAAAGGGGTTTTGGAAAAAGAGCTTAGTTTTTCCTGCTAGATGTGAACAAAGAAGCTTGCTGCTCTGATGGCTGCTGGCAGCCATTTTAGGATGAAACACCTATTTTACAATGCACCAGTGCTCTGATGGTAGCTGAAGATGGGAGGAGGGAGGTCCTTGAAGACCTGCTTCAGCCCGGAGTTTTCCTGTGTACTTCCTCTTTTTCATTATATAAAATGTCCTCATTTTCAGCTAGTGGAAGTTGGGTTCTATTATTTACAGCCAAATATGTTTTAATGAAATTCATAACACTTTTCTGTCCTGTCTGGTGAGCCATTATATATGTTAGTTGTTAAATTATATACCACGTGAGGGAAACAGCCACATCCTGTCCATTTTTTCTTTCTTTCAAAGCACTTAATGTAGTATCTTTCACAGAAGCACAACTTCACTCTTGGTGGGTAAATACAAATGTTGAAGGTAATGCACCCTGGCTGTGTGTGTCTCCGTTTAACAGCAGCAAAAGGCCTATTAAGAAGAGTTTGCTTTTTTGATCTGTAGTTGTAAAAGCCAGTGCTTGGTAGGAGTGAATAAAACCATAGTCTTTCAGGAACTTTTTAATGTTGCTCATGCAATAGTTGAGTATACAAATCTTATTACAAATTAAACCATTGAATTATGTTTTCATGACATGCAACCAAGTATACTCCCCCGGCTTTCCCTCTATCAGGACTAATTTCAGGCAATCTGTTTATAGACTGAAGATGAATTTTATTGGCGACAAATGTACTCCCGCATTAACAAATTAAGTGTGCTCTCAAAGGAGAAAAAAGAAACGTGGAGAAAATTGGGTTGTCTCTTCTTGAAGTCTAAAAAAAGGACTTCTTTCCTCAGGGGACATTCAGTATTTTCGTAATCACAGAGAAAGGAAAACATATGCCTCTTGGGTATAACATTAAAATAAATTAATTTTGCTTCCTTATTCGTAACAGCTAATGGCAAACCTTGAGTATTTATTTCTAGGCCTCTTTTGCTGATAAAAACCAGGTTTTCCTGTGACCTTCATCTCACTGAAGATGAATAGCTGTATCAATGTACAGGAGTTGGAGAATGTGGTCCCTGCTTCTCTATTTTTGACTTATTAATAATAGGTGAGTGGTCATGGGGACTAACAGGACCCCAAAGCTTCAGGATCTTGACTTAGTTTCACTAGAACAGCAATTTTCTACTTTTTTTTTTTTTTTGCTGCTCTTTGTATCTGTGTCTTAGAACTATATGCTTTGTGATCAACTCTTACAGAGCTCTTAGCATTTTCCTCTGTTCAGTCCAACTTGTGGCCACATTGTACACTTACTTCCCTTACTATGCACCAGGTCTTCCTTCGTATGCTCTTGTATAATACTCCTCAGTCAGCCTCTTCACTTTCTTGACATCCTAGAAGATGTATCCAGTCACAATATATATTACTTTGGTCTTCTTCAAGTTGTTATGGAGAGACACCAACCTGTTGTAGGTATGGCCTAATGTATAGGGTAGTTTGTAGTTAGATGAAGTGCCTTTGGGTTTTCATCATGTTTTATTTACTGTAGGGTCCTATAACGTTAAATACGTGACTTTCATTTTGTTTGTTTGACTGTCTTTAAATCTACTTAATTGCGTAGAATTTGTCTGAAAAAAAAATACTTCTTATTTGCAAGGCAGAGTTAAGCTTGAGCAAAACCAGAACGATCACGCATTCAGAAGAGATTAGGCATAAAATGCTAAACTGAGCTTCCTTTAAGAACTGAATCTCCCTCACATAGTGCCAGTTAGAAAATGGCTGCACTGAGCTCAGATGATGGATTCCTTTGCCCTGTTGCACGATGGGGCAGAGGTAAGTAGCCAAGCAGAGGAATTTAGAGTCCAGGGAGAAACAATGACTACACAGATATTTAAGCAAGGGTGTGTGTTTGTGTGTATGTGTCATGCAATTTAAAAATTCTTTATGTTACAAGGAGAAACATTCTTCAGTAAACATTCGGAGTATTTATTGAAACCTTTGTTTGACCTTCAGATTAAAATGTAGATTGAAACTGAGAGGATTTTGTCCTTTTATAACCTATTTCTGCCCCCTAACCTGTTCCTGTGAATTTTAACCCGGATTAACCATTGGGCATGACTACGGAAATGATACAGTGTTTGTATTAAACACATGTTATAATTTATTTTCCTGTGCACAATTAGGAATAGTTGTTGCTGCCTGAATGTAAAGTGACGCCCCAGTGATAAGTAGAGATAACAGCAGTCACACACTGGAAAAGGCACATAAAACGCTTGAAGCTTATAATTATATTTCTTCCCCCAGTCCTCCTATTTGTGTCATGGTGCATCTTAGGTAGTGTAGACCTTACACAGTCATTAAAATCACAAGAATATTCTGCCAGGATTTACTGTAAATATGCAGGTATCTTTTATTTTTTTAAATTTTTTATTTTAAAAGTAAAAGAACAAAAACATCAACAAACAGACACAAAGTAGCACAAGAGCAGTACAATCAAAACTGAATTACAGACAAGGTGACAAAATCAACAATGGTTGTTGTATTACATATTGATAATTTCAGTGTGTGCTCGGGAAAACACATATAGACATACAAGATTGATCAAACAACTAATCATTAGCTGTTCCTTCCAATAAAGCAACATAAGTCAGTCTACAACCATGTTAGCCATCCTGCGTATACATAAATACTTACATATATAATTATCCCTTTCTTCCTTTTCTCCCTCCCCTCATCCCATTTGCTCTCTACTTTTGAGCAGTTTCCTTGCATACCTCCTAATTTATATTTCCACTTTCATATTCTTACACTAGTGATACAATATGTTGCTTACACACGTACATGCAGGTTTCTTTTGGCTGCTTAATATTTTCAATATTGAACAATGTCAGCTGTTGAGATAATTTAGAGTGCACTTTACCAAAATAATATTTCTTTTGAGGAATCTTGAATTATACATCATTTTTATGTTTTGATGCATTCAACTGAATAGCCACTATGTGCTTAAGTAGGGCACAGATCCCTTTGGAGGAGACATAAAATGAAGAGGCACAGATTGTCAAGACATTTATGACCTTCCTTACAGTGGAGATAAAACAAAAATTCAAGGAACAAGGAGAAATACTGTACCTATCTAATCTTTCTTAAATTGTGCAATTTGGAGAACATAAGTGTAGGAATTTGAAGAGTGAAGACCAGGAGGAACTTAAAAAACATATAAACTTGAGCTGAATTTTGGAAGATAAGATTTCGATAGGTGTAAAGTTAGGTGTCAGAGATGCTTCACATTATTCCTGAGTATTTTATGACTTAGTTTTAACTAGATTTTCTTTCAATTTTCTTGGCTAAATTACTCTGTCATTTTAACAGCATTATCTAACACACATAGATAACTGCATTTTACATTTGAGATAAAAAAGAAATGAAAAGCATAGGCCTCAATCCGATGCAGCTGAACAACACTGCATACGTTCAGCACACTACACTTGATGAAGAGTACAAAGCGAAAGACTTATCTCTATTTTAACTTTATCAGAACGTGGGCCCTATGGCTCTGACCTGGCTAACATTTTTTTATTTTTACTCATTACTAAGAGAGTATTGCATAGCAAGCCAAATAGGGTTTGGTCAAACCAAAAAATTTTACCTGATCCAATTTGAGGCATAATTCAGGAGGTAAGTTTGTCACTTTTTATTTGGCTTATGAGTTAAAAAAACCCCCACAAACTGACACAATGAAGTGGTTTAAAAGAGACTTTATCTGAAGATAGACTGACTCACTTAAAACATTCTGTAGGACGTATGATAATTTATATACTGCCAGAGATCTTTGCAAAAACTCATGAATACTGCTTTTTATCTTTGATGCTAATCATTATTTTGTTCATGTTGACTAATTATATGCTTTTATCTGCAAAACAAAAATTGGGCATTTTAAAGCAATGACTTTGTTAGAGATATTTATGCAAAACATCTTAATGTCATCTTGCCTGACGCTATAGCTGAAGGCTAAATTTAATTTTAGTGGCTTAAAAGACTTTATGACTTTGATTTGTGCTGACTTTTGCAAGGATAATAAGTTCTCTGGAAGAGGTGATGTGATTAGAGACTGACAACCCTGGCTTTATCATTATCTGTGGTTAGTGAAGCCTTTTGGGGGCTTGGGATTCTTTTTGTGTAAAAATTTGCCCCCACAGTACCTGCTCCTTCAGATGGCTTGGAAAGAGGAGACCCCACAGTGCAGGGTAAGCAAGACCTGGGGGAGCCGCAGATTGGGGGTGTGTGCTTTTAATGCCCATGAAGCTGTGGTAAAGGTTTTGTTGTGCTATGGAGAGCAAAAAAGCAAGAGGAAGGGTGCTGAGAGCAGAACTCCTTGGGAGGCCTATTATGGGTCGTTTTGTACGTTAGCACAGTATTTTCCCCGTTCCCATGACTTCATAACAGTGTGTGTTGTCCAGATGTACCATGAGAATCCAGTAAGAAACATCATTTGTATTGTAGGCTCCCATATAATCACACCCCTCAGAACTTGGGGCAGCTTGGTATCACTGCTCCATCATGTAAATCATCTTATAGGAAAGAAAATAATATTCAGTTAATCAATTAAATTATTCAACATTCAAGTCAACTAGCAATGCAATCCTGCTGAAATAGCATGTCTTATGAGAAATATGTGAACAAACAAAGAAAAGCTTAACTTCAAAAAGAATTTAAAATCAGGTTGAGAATAGGGGTACCTGTATTCTCCCGGTGTCAATACAAAAGACAGTTGCATGCGTTCTGAAAGTGTGATGCGGTCCTTGAAGAAGGTAGAACTGTGGAAGAGTGATACAAGGGTCAGACGGGAGGGGTGTCACTTTGGACTTCTTCCTAATGGGGGCAGAACCAAGAATGGCAGGATAAATGACATGGGCTGATGAGTTTTGCAGTAAACTTATTTGGTTTCCTTTTTTTGTATTTGTAGAGTCCCATTCCTAGAAATGGTTTCGGTTTAAACATAAACTTGAGTCTCATACATTAGCGACTATGCAATGCAGTGATGTCATTCAAAGCTTTGCGGGTCACTAAGTAACTACCAGATACTGGCTTAATCTTGTGAATATTGAGCAGAAGCTTAGGCAAAAGGTGGAGAAGTGTATGTGTGCGCAATGCCCATGAGGCTAAGTCTGAAGCAGTTAGCATTATAAGGAGGAGTTGTCACACATGTTATTGTCATTGAGTCACTTGGTTCAGGTTGGGGTTGTGAGGTGATTGACACTCTTTCTATAGAAAGACAGCATTGCAAGACTTGAAAGGACCTCCCAAGTCATCTGGTACAGCCTTTCCTTGTGTTGTATGCATCCAAACTGAAGCACAGAGAGACTGGCATGGGTCATATTCTTGGTTGTAGATCTGAGATGTCAACTCCATTTTGAAGGATCAGTTTCCTAGAATTTGTTCTAGAAAACACTGGGCATAAAATAAAATATCTCTATCACACTATTTAATTTAACTTAGTGTTTTTGATCACTGAAATATACAGCATCTGTAGTAATTGGAGCAACCTCAGCATTCACTATTTTAACCTCTTTTGTTCTTTGTAAGGTTGCTGTGAAATAGTAAATACATTTCTGAAATGGCAGTGTCAATGATACTGTGGCACTGGTCATTGTTTCCTGTGAATGGGCTTCAATATATATGAAAATAGTTTTGTATAATGCAGTTGAAGTTGAATACATGCCGATAAACTCTGGAAATTCCTACTCTTCTATAAAGGGCTAGGCTTCAGATATCTAAGAAGTCTTTTTATTTGAAAGAATACACACATACACTCCTTATCACTAGTTTCTTGGTGATTCAAATCTAATATTTTCCATAATGATACAAGCACAATAGAAGAAATTATAAAGCAATCTCATTTTATAATTTACCGTGTTAAAGTATACTTATTTCTTTTCAGTGTCTTATCTACTTGTGAGGCCATGTGTGAAGCTTGACTCACATTGCACTTTGACTCATACTATGTGTCAGCAAGTTCACCCGTACCCTACGAGCAGGAAAAAATGACTGCAGATACCTTTATAGGTTACTGAGGTTAGGCCTATTGAACTTTGGAAACTGTTTTATGAAAGGCTGTGTAAACAGTTTAAAAACTAGAAGGTCGCTTTCTTGTAAAACAAAGTAATGTGTTCTTTCAAAACATTTTTAAAAATTTCAGCTATTGTAGTTTCATGAGAAATCACAGGTAGCATTACAGGGAATTTGATTTAGTAAGGGAAGGTAAGTGGGTGGGTCTGAGGGTCCCTGACTTTATTCTCATGCATTTCTAGTATAATATTGCACCAATAAAAGTGACAAAATATAAAAATAATTGAGTGATCTACAAAACACACATGCCTTTTGGGGGCTATATTATTAGCTCTAATACTCCATACTATGTAAGATGCTAAATGTATAATATGTTTTACTTTGAATTTGAAGTGAAAATGAGCAAATAACAGTAGTGCTTCGATGATACAGCTACATAAAATAAATTTAAATGTCATCTTTTAAAAAATCGATAGACAATGCCATTAAAAATAATAGTATTTTGTGAAGTTAGAAAGCATATCATAAACCTAGATTACAGCATCTACAAAATGTTGCAAATCAGAGTCTTTGCAAAGTAACAAGTGCATCTCTCATTTCCATTATTCCGAATGAGATGGCAAAGCCTTGAAATAATGGCATCTACTTCTTTTGAAAAGAGGCAGAAATGGGCCCCTGGAACACAAAAGTCTTCACTTGGCTTCAAGCTTTGTCGCTATTTGAAGCCCACAGTAGATACTGCACTCTGAAAGCGCAAGTATTTTCATGAGATATGTGGACAAAAAACAGTTTCATTGAAAACAAAAAGCTTGACTTGGGAAGCCCAACAGCACAGCAAGTGGAAATGCTGGCTTTATGCCTTGAACCAGGGAATATGGAGAATTCCTGATGCCTGCGGCATTGCTGTTCTTCCCAAATGGGGCAGATTTCTGAAAATTTCCAGACTTCATAGAGAATTTTCAGTGAAGAGCCTGAATGTAGATGTGGGAGGACTCTCAGAGGGGTTAAGGGTTCTGAGAGAGGAAGCTGGTGTCTCTTCCAACCTCTGGAGGAGGCACCTCACCAGTTCCAAGCCAGTGCAGTGTTGCTTTGGGAAGTGGAGGTGATAATGCATGGTTCACAGAAAAAGGACCTGAGTTGCCTGCTTTGTATTCCTCATCCTCAAATCCCTTCTTCCTTGGATGCCTCTAAGTAGGCAGAACCATTGTCTGTGCCTGAGAAGATACGAAGTGTAACTGAGAACTGTGAGGTATCCGCTGGCCAGGGATCAGGTGACTGAGACCGGAAGACCTCCACAGTAGAGACCCAGGCTGGAGAGTCTCGGGGATCTGCTGCTTTCTCAAGTGCTGAGCGGAAGGTAGCCAGGCGGCAGAGCTCCCTGAGTGCAGACAGAGCCCTGTTACCAGGTAGGAGCCAGAGTTCCTGGACTCGGGAGGAACAGGCTAAAACCTACGGCAGTCAGGATGCACAGAGCAGGCTAGGCCCAAAGAGGGCTCTCAGTCCAGAAGTCCCTGCCCTCAAGCCAGCACAGCTAGAAACCCTGAGAATTTAGATATGTCCCCCAGCAAGGAAAACTGGGGAGGGAGGGAGAGCTTCTGTAGGGAGAACAATTGCCCAGTGAACTTGAAAATAGAACTCCTTTTCCACTATTAGCAGGAGTGGGGCTTTGAAAATTAGCTTACCTTTACCTTTGGAGAAATCAAGAAGTTTCTATTTCTGCATGCCTGTCTTTTTTTTTTTTTTTCTTTTTTTTTTTCGGTACTGGGGATCGAACTCAGGACCCTGCGCTTGCTAGGCAAGCGCTTATTCCACTGAGCTATATCCCCAGCCCCACGCCTGTCTTTTTGTGCCTCAAGAAATAAATTGCTGAATTTTGTGGTGTATGTGAGTGTGTGTGTGTGTGTGTGTGTGTGTTTGAGTGTGTGTGTGTGTATGTACCTACATAAATCTCAAAGCGAATGAGGTTTTGTTAGCAATTCCCTGTTCTCAAGGAACACACTGAGGCCTAAATTACAGGGAATCAGGGCTATGCAGAGCAGTGGGGAGGTTTGTGAGGGAGCGGTTGTACAGGCTGGGACAAAGGGAGCTTAGTGGGATGAATAAAATGCGGCCCCCATAATCTCAAAGTCTGCTTTTACCCAGAGAAGGTTGTTGCTTTGGAAACCAGGGAATTGCTGGGAATTTGTCTAATCTAAGTAAAGGGTTTGGTGTGGAGGAGCAACCAACCTCTCTAGATAGCTTAGGCCCAGGATCTAGGAATTCAGGAGACTAAAAAATGATCACAAGCCATGGTATTTGAAGCACATTGCTTTAGAGATTATTTTTATGCTTTGTATTTCCCACAAAAGTCAGCAATGCAATTGGTCGATCCCTGGGCATATGGGAGGAAATGTTGGCAGCTGGTGAAGAGCGACGGAAACACAGTTTCAAGTGTGCTGTACAGCTGGAAAGAATAAGGGACACGGTTGAGTGTTGCAGCAACAGTGGAAAATTGGGAGTCAGTAGTTGAAAATGTGTTGGTTTAATCCTGGGCTTTCTGGTGACACGCTGTGTGTAACCTTGGAAAAGTCAGGTTTCTCCTTTCCACAATGGGGATTAGCACACTTGAGTTCCCATAAGCTTTAGAATGGTGTGTGTAAAACACTTAACTTCTCTGGCACCTGCACAGGAGGTGGTTGGTTAAATGATTTGGATCAGTGGGGCCTGTGGGAGGGCTGTTTCCTATCCCCTCTTTTGTACGTCCTTTGTTTTCTCCCCTTTTATTAGTTTTCTTCTAACAAAGTACGGTAAGTTAGGTAATTTAATGAGTTAAGTTTGTTTTTTTTCCCAGCTCTGGATGCTAAAGTCTGAATCAGAGATGTAGGCTCCTTCCGCAGGCTGCAGGCGAGAGCTGCGTACTTCTCCCTCTGGTGGCTGCAACATTCCCTGGCTCACAGCCGCAGCTCCCTCTGCTCTGTATTCGCACTGCCCGCTTCTCCACGTGTCTGTCTCATCTCTCTCTGCCTCTCTTTTACCAGTGTCTCTCCGATTGCGTTTAGGCCCCATGCACGTGATCGAGCATTACCGCTTCCTCTCTATGCTGTTGGCACAATCACATCTTTTGCCATTTAATGTCACAGTCACTCTTTTGCCATGTAAGGTGATAGGCACGAGCCTGTGATTAGGAGGTAAATCCACATTTGGGGGACTTTTGTTTTCCCGCCTACCCATACCTACCTATATCCTTACATTTTTGTAAAATGAGAAAACAAAGCCTAATAAGTAAAACTTTTAAGACAATCTGACTTTGCCGTAGAGGGGCTGAAGAAAGAGTGTGAATAGGGCCAAAGGAGTTTGTTAGAATTAAAGAGAAAAGGATGCTGAAAAGATGAGCACTTGAAGTGAGAACCACCATTTGGAAAATTGAGAAAGAGGTTTGAAATAAGCATGAGCTCTTTGCACAAAATGCAGCATCATTGACTTTCCAAGTTACCCAACACATTTAGCTCTAAAGTGAGTACCTAAAAATCAAATCCTATTCTGCTACTGATTTTGCCTGTGTAATTGGAGCTAGGCATCTGCAGAAAAGTCTTCTGTGAGCCGAGCTGAAACTTTGCAAAGACTGACGCTCAGTCCCATAGGATTGTATTTGTTTCGAAGGTAGCTCTGTAAATGTTACTGCTTTTTCCTTATCGTAGCTTTCTAAAGTTTTATTGAATTGTGGAAGTGTATCATTGACTAGGGAATCACTGTGTCTGTGTACATGTGTGTGTGTGTTTTGCACTGATGGAAACTGAACCCTGGGCTACCACAAAATACAGATGAGACACTGAAGTATAGGTTTTTAGCGAGTTGTACATGACCTTGTGATGTCTAATAAAGCTAGATTTCTTTGATCATCATTGATATCTAATATTTAAATAAGACCTTTGGATTTAAATAAGAACTTATTTTCCTTTTATTATTCTGTTTTAATTTTCTATTTAAATCTCATTTAAAATGAAGGATGTATGTAGAAGTAGGAAAATAATGTTTTATTTTGTATGTAGTCTGATTTCTTCCTCAAGGGAAATCTTCTATGTATTGTTAATTTAGAGATTCATTATTTTCTGGTCTTAGTATTAGCAATACTTTGTACTTTCCAGTAGCATTTTGTTTGTTTTTAAACTCATGGGTACCCAAGACCGTGTAAATGACCAGATTTTCCTGTTGATGTTGATTGTTTAATGCCTAACTGTAAAACCATGAGATTTTTGTCATATAGTTTCATAATAATTTTTGGTTGAATTTTATACCATTACTCTCACTTTTTTCTGCTTTTGTGTCTATTTTGGAGTGAATTATGTCACCTAAAACAGATGTGTTAAAGTAATAACCCCTGACTGAGGGAACACGAGCTTATTTGGAAGTAATGTTGTAGCTATAAGCAAGTTTGGATGAGGCCATCCAGGATTAAGATCCAATGACTGGTGTTCTTCTAAGATCAGGAGAAGACACAGAGACACAGATGCACAGAAGACAAAGTTTCATTCTATGGCAGAGGCAGAGATTACTGTGATGAATCTACAAGCCAAGGAATGCTGTCAACTACCGGAAGATACAAAGAGGCAAGGAAATACTATTTTTTTGAGCCTTCAGTGGACTATGATCCTGCAGACACTTTGATTTCAGATTCTACCCTCTGTAACCATGAGAAAATAATAAATTTCCATTGTTTAAGCCACCTAGTTTGTGACACTTAGTTGCTATAATCCTAGAAAACAAATAGTGCCCAGGTGTTTGTGTGGATATGTGTGCACGTGTGTATATTTATACTTGGGAGCAAAGTTACCTACTCCAAATTTGCGTTTTTAAAAAAATGAAATTATTAAATATTCTACTCATATAATACTTCAATTTTATTTCCTTGTTCAAGTTAGTTACTGGAACACACCCTCTTAGCATACAAATGAAATTAGTTAAATATTGCTTCTAGGACAATAACCTAGGACATCTCTTCTTAACATTTCCTGACTCTGTTAGCAGTGAATTCCATGCCATTTTGCTGAAAGCTGCCTCAAAATCCCAACCAAGACTTAATGTGATTAGAGAGCAAGTACCTTCTGAGAGGGAGACCAGAGATTCATGTAGATATTTCATTAAGATAAAACGCATTGGCTTTGCTGAGTGACAGGTCAAGCCAGCACATATACAGGTTTTCCCCTAGTGGCATTGGTACTGTGTGCTGTGGTCACATAAAACCTCTTGGTGAGACAGCCAGCAGATGCTCTGGAGACATTTCCTAAGACAGAAACAGATGAGTGAAAAGGGCATTTTCCCTCCTCATTCCCATTTTATGCATTTCAGGGCTTGCCAGGGGAGAGCTATGCTTTCATGTAGATCATAATGGGACTCTGTAAAGGAATTGAATCAAGCAAGATTCTCTCTAAGCAGTAGACCAGCTTCCTGTTATTTTCTTGAATGTTTTCTTTTACCCTTGTACACAGACAGTGAACCTTAGAAGCAGAAAAGTGGCTTTTAAGCTTGCTATCATTGAGATCAATTTGGAACCAAGTACCACCTCCCATCTTTTCTAATTTTGATGTACATTCTCCATTGGCCCCTGGCCAGAGCTGAACTCAGGAAATGATAAGTTTATTCCCAGACACAGCAGTTTGTTCTGAGATGGAAGACAGCATTTACAGCCACTAAACTTATTGTATGTGTGTGTGTGTGTGTGTGTGTTTGTGTGTGTGTGTGTGTGTGCCAATGATCCTATGCTTGTTTTCTTTAGCACCAATTTATAATATGAATATTAAATTAGATTTAACTAATCAAGCTTAACATTGACTGATCATAACCAGACATCAGACAGCTAACCAATGCCCTTTACATCAGATGTCAAAGAAACGCCAAAAATCTTGAAGAAAGTACGTTGAGAAGAAGAAAGCAACTTGTTTGCTCTAATACTCAGGGAGAAAAGAGTGTCTGATTTGTACTCAGTAAATAGGTCAGTCAAATAGCATACTGCATTTTTATTTTTCTTTTAAACATGCAATGGCCCCTTTAAGTTCTTACAGAACAACTGAGTTGGTCATCACATTGAAGCTGCAGGGAGAAACTTGAACATCAGAGTTGTCAATGCCAATTCTGTTTTGATGTATCTGATTATCAGAATTGGCTTCAATCGAATATCACACAGCTGAAAATCATCTTCTGCTCTGGTATTTGACAGCCTCTGAGAGCACTGAGGCAATGACTTGGCATAAATTCAGCAGGCGTTGGCAAAAGTAGAGCTAGAACTGATATGGCAACTCACTCAGACAACACCTGCCCTTGAAATCAGGTGCATCATAAGTTCAAGGACGGGGCCTCCCCCTCAAATAGGTCCTTTTATTTATTCATTTTTAAGTTAACGATTGGCTGGAGAAGAAAGAAAGCACAATTACTTTGGTTTGGACAAAATACACAGTCATGCAATTAGCTTGAAATTACACAAGTAAAAGGCACACTGACTAAATTATCATTTAATGGTTTGTAATAAGAAGAGATGCTTGCTTCCAAAACAGAATCTAGAAGAGAGATGCAAGGTATATGAACCTGATATGGAAGCTTTGCATGATTTTCTTTTCCTGGATGAAGCGAGACAAAGCACATGAAAAATCAAGAGAGGTGATTCCAAGCAGTGTGTAAATATACAACATATGCATGAAAACCAGTTGTGATTCCTGGAAACACCAAAAAACGTTAGGTTAGCAAATTGATGTTTACTAAAACTTTGATTGATGCCTATTTTTTCTGCACGTCTTTCACTTTTGAAAATTATACAGATTGTTTACTTATTTTTTCTGTATATTTCCATCAGTGACACTTCTAATAAGAGAGAGAATTTTCGTCTAAGCGGGAAGCATGGAAGGGATCAACCCTTTTGGGATAAAGTTGCAAACAAAAGAGAGGAATCATTTCCTGGTCAAATTATGATGAACTGTAAAATTATACCATTTTTTCCTTTATGTCAGATCTTTATTACAACCATGTCCAATAACAATACAAATGATTGCTAGGGTACAAGGCAATACTAAAAATAATGCAGCACTGTATTTTGATTCTCTGACATAATCTATCAGCAACTGGAAACCCAGCACGGTGCTCAGAAGCCAAAACTATTATGAAAAGTTGTACAACTTTAAGGTATTGTATTTGTTAAGTGCAGCACCTTTGCAGTGAGATAATTTAAACTTGAAATGTGCTGCTGTTCAATAACTGTGTGATCAAGGAACTTATTTAACTTTGCAAAATTTCAGTTTCATCTGTAACATTAAGACAATAGTAAACCTATTATACGGAGGTCTTGGAAAGAGCCCATGGAATAATGCACATTGTTATCGTTTAGACCTGAAATGTTCCCTGTACTGAAGGCTTGGTCACCAGCCTTTGGGAGGTGGGAGAACCTGTAGGACGTGAGGTCTAGGGAAGGAAAGTTGCATCCTTGCAGGCATGCCCACCCACCCTCAAAAGAGATATTGGGATCTTAGTGTCCTCTCTCTCTGTCTCTCTCAGTCTTTCTCTCTCCCCCTACCACCAACAGGTAGGCAATTTTGTCCCACCACGCACTCCTCACCATGATATACTGCCTTACTTTGGTTCTGGAAGCAATGAACCAACCAATCAGGAAACAAAACCTTCCAAACTATGAGAAAAAAAATAAACTTTTCTCCTTTAATTTGATGTTTTTCAGGGATTTTTGTCTCAGTGACGGAAAGCTAGTACACATATAAAGCCTAAAACAATATATAACATGATATTTTACATGTAGAATGTCCCCCCCGCATGCCTCATGAGCTCAGGGGTGGGGCTGTTGGAAGGTGGTTGGGTTGTGGGAGTGCGGTGGTCATCAGTGGACCGACCCACTGATAAGTTCATAGGTGAACGTGCCGATAGGGGATGGAGCTGGTAGGAAGAGGTGCGACACTGAAGCTGGGCTGTGGGGGATGCGTCCCCCTCCCCAGCAACTCGCTCCTCACTCTGCTTCCTGGCTGTTGTGGGGTAGGCAGTTACCTTCCTCCATGCTTGCCTGCCAGGCTCTTTCTCCCTTGGAGCCAACTGATCACGGACTGAATCCTCTGAAAGCCATGAATCAAACTAGCTCTCTCTTAGTTGAAGCCAGCACTGTGTATTTTGTCCCAATGTTGGGAAAGTGACTAATACACCTAGCACATTATCATGGTTCCATCAGTGTTAGCTTGATTAGTGTTGTTGGTGATGCTTAAACACTAATTTTAAAATGAGCTATTCAAAGCTTGGACATCACTTGGAAATTGAGTTGTGATACAGACTGTTCCACCAAGGATGTGTTTGCTTCTGTTTTTAATTGTGTGAAAAAGGGAAAATGGGGTCTAAAATTAGTCTATAGGTTATGTGAGCTACAGATGATCCTGCTGGTTCTTAGAGCCCTCAGTACTTCCTTCTTTTCTCTACCCTGTATTGCAGGGGCTGGATATCCATAAGCTAAACACCTTTCTCACTGTTTTTCCATCAGGGTTCTAATTTGCATTAAGTTCTATTAAAGTCTTACAGTTTTGAAATATTTGGAAGATGAAAGAGAATGAAAAAACCATGGTGTCTGAGTTGGCTTACATGAGTTTAAAAGAACTGGTTGTGCATCTCTTCTCACTGTGTCCTTAGTGGCTTGAAATCAGCCACTAATACTACAGCATTTATACCAAATAAATTGGCAAATGCTACAAATAAAGAAATTTTTCATGCCAGACTCTATGGTTAGCTGTTTCTAGCACACCAGTGGATTGCAATGATACTACTTTACTGATATTGACAGGTAAATATTTGGGCATTCACAGAAGAGAGCATTTACAGGGACCTCCAAATGTATCACTTCATTATCACCAGCTATTTCAGTGCTGTTGCCATTTGTAAACACTGGGGCATTTAAGTGGAATTTCTAAGCTTGGTTGCCTCCGCAACTTTCTGATTACTTGAACTCAATGGCCGATCTGCACACATAATCACTTTCTTTCACTTTGAATTTTGAACAGTTTTGCAAGCATCAAATTCTCTTTGATAAATTTTACTTTGCAGTGCCGGTGATTGAACACAAGTTTTTATTCATGTTCAGTGAGTACTGTACTATTGAGCTACATCCCCAGCAAGGCATGGTTGTCTTGAAAGAAGTCATGTCAACTTGAAAAACAGTATATGTTTTGAAAAATTAGTGATAAATGCTGGAAGCATATCTGTGGGGGTGATAGCATTGAACTTACCTAAGTCTGAAGATAAGCTCAGTGGAACCAAGGAAATAAATGAAACTACAAAAAGTTTAAATCAAAGAATAGAAAATCCTGTTACACTTTGAATGTATATTTTTTTAATTTCCTTTTCTTGTTTTATTACACTAGCAAGGACTTCCAGTATGATGTTAAAAAACTGCAATGAAAGGAAACACTTATTTGAGTAGGAAGACATCTTTTCCTCAATCTGAGCAGGAATTCTGCTGCTGAATCTGTCTATTTTGGGTAAAGGGGCACATTACATTTTCAGGCTGAGGCATGAATCCATTTCAATGGAGAAAATAGAAGTGATCATTGAGGTTGCTGGATACAGGGATAATGTGGTAGAAGGGCTGGTTGAAAGTTGAGAGGAAGAAATACATTCACTATACCAGGGATCCTCAACCCTCAGGCCTCAGTCCAGCATCTTCTGTGGCCCATTAGAAATGGCCACATAGCAGGTGGTGAGTGGTGGGCAGGTGAACAAAGCATCCTCTGTGTTTGGAGCTGCTTCCCATAGTGAACAAAACAGCCTGAGCGCTGCCTCTTGTCAGATCAGCAGTGGAGTTAGGTCTCATGGGAACAGGAATTCTACTGTGTAAACTGTCTCTCACCACCTCCAGAAGGGGCCATCTAGTTGTATGAAAACAAGCTCAGGCCTACTGTGGATTCTTTTTCATTATGGTGAGTGATATAATTATTTCATTATATATTACAATGTCATAATGATAATAATAATACAGTGCATATATTATAATGCAATAATAAAAATAATAATATAAATGGAGTACATAATAAATGTCATGTATTTGAATTATCATAAAAGCACATTATCCCATTGCATCCCCACTGTCTATGGAAAAATTGTCTTCCTTGAAGCTGGTCCCTACCTGGACCAGGCTAGGGAGCCCTGAATTATACAATTACTCCCTTGGAATAGAATATATGCCAAGCTGACTTCACAGTGATGACCAATAGGTATCAAAAACCGGGTTAAATAACCCTAAGTTATTGCAGGCTCATCAGGCCCACAATCTCCCAAGTGAGTGGATGGACGAAGGTGTAAATAAAAAATGAGACAATGGAATATGATTTCAGGGTTTCCAGGAGGGACTAATTTTTTTCCAGCTTCTATATTCTCTGAATTAGCCAAAGACTTTTCTGGGTCGCCCGTATTTATTAGGTTTATAAATAAGGGAGGGGAATACTGAAGAAAATGCAGGAATCTTGGCAGGACCCTGGGCAGGACTTGGGAATCCTTTCAAGGACTCCTCCGAGTAATATTATGCCAATTTAGGAGAACTATGTAATCTCTAGGAAGGCCTTCACAGCAGGGCTGAGATGCCTGTAGCCTAGTCTTCTTGAAGTAAATGGAAGTAGGAGCCAGGCGTCCTGGGCTGTGGTCACCTTGTCCTTGAGGCGTCACAGCATCACAGGTCAGTATAGGCCTCAGCAGTGACCAGTGACTCATAGAAGTTCATTTACTATAAATCAGCTGCCTGTCTGCAGACAAGGTGCCTAAGCTTCAGGCAATTCCTAAGTAAATGTGAAAAGCCAATTGGTTAATATTAAATCCTGCTCAGAGCTACTTTGTAGCGGTCCCCAGCAAATAGGGACATAATTATTCCCTTCATGGAATATAGAGTCCAGTGAATAAGCCTCACAAATTTATGAATTGAATAGTATCCCCAAATCCAACAGCAAACAATGAAGGTGTCCCTATTTAAAAATAGTATCTTTGCAGATGTAATTAGTTAGGAATCCCAGGATGAGATCATTCTGGGTTTAGGGGATCCAAGAGAAGAAGAGAAGACACAGAGACACACAGAAAAAGAAAGTATAGACTGAGACTGAGATCAGAGTTATACTTCCACAATCCGAAGAGCACGGGGCTACCAAACTCTGGAAAAGGTCAGAAAGGCTTTGCCATAGAGGTGTGAAGGAAGCATGGCTCTGTTGGAACTTTGATTTTGGTCCTCTGGCTTCCTAGAGTTGACAAAATACATTTCTGTTTTTTTAAGCATCAAATGTTTGGCACATTTTTACATCAGTCCTAGGAAATTAATAACATCCAAGAAAGAAATAAAAAGATGCCATTTGTCACACAAGGGCTATGGTAGAGTAGGTAAGTGCCTGTTAGCTAAATATTTCTTGAAAAAAATTGCCCTGTATGCTGAGATCTGAACTCTGATTAGCAGTTAACAAGGGCAAGTGAATACATGGCATATTTTATGTAGAAAAACTGTATCTGTGAAGGTTTTGGTGTGAAAGAGGCCTGAGATTTTTGAAGAGAGCATTCTGGTTTAATTATAAAGAGTGAGTGGGGAAAGTCAGAAGCTGCGGCTAGAAAAATAAACACCCACTAGATGATAAATATATTTATTAATTGTTCCAAGAAATCTAGACTTTATCATAAGATAAAGATAAACCATTGAATCATTTTAGAAAAAGAAACAACTTGAAATGTTTGACATATCACTTATGGATGCCACAGTGGAGAACAGGTTGGAAGGGGCCTAACTGAGGACAGGGAGATTACTTAGGTGACTTCTGAGCAATACAGAGGAGATGCCAGATTGCCTGGGGCTAGCTTATGACTGCAGATATGTACAGGGGAGGACTTTGACTTGAGATATGTACTGACTGTAATGATAACAATAATACTAATAATCATGGTGTTGCTGAATGCTGACTATATGCTGGATGTCATATTTGTGTCATTGCATTTTGATTCTCAGTAGTCACTATTAATTCCTCTATGTTACAACACACTGACACTGAAGCTTAGAAATCTTAAGCAATTTGACTAAGAGTGTGCAGTGACTGAAGTGCTGTCCCAGGACCAAATACTTTGCTAAGTATTTTATAATACACTTTGTGACTGGTAGTTAAATGTAATTCTTACATGGCCGGGAGAGGGAAGATCATATATTTCATGATAGACATGTTGATTTTGAGACTTTTTGGAGGCAGATACATGAAAATGCGCGAAGAAAGGAAAGGTGGAGCATGCACACAAGCACAGTGTTGGGAGTACAGGCTTGAGAGTCATCATAGGGAAATGTTCAGTAAAAACTTTGGGACCTGGTAGTGCGCCTCAGGGAAGGGGGAAAGTGAGTTATACAGAACAATTTCTTAGGAATAGAAGGTGTGGCAAAGGGAGAGGGACCAAAAGACAAGTAAGAAGCTGTTAGACAAATGAAGATGCTGGTATATATTCAAATGATTCTGGAGTGAAGACAGTGGAAGTGAGAATGAGGAAGACATGGGAAAAAGAAAATACTTTAGGACAAATGCCCTGGGAGTGTTGGAGGGAACATGACCCAAAGCGTGAGCAAGGGGGTTAGGTTAAATAGGAAATATTTCATTCAGTTTGATAGGCCACATCTCTTATTAAGATAGGAAAGAGGGCAGATGAGTAAATTTGGAAGGTTGGTGGCAAGAAATTGGAAGTTTCACGTTTCTCTGGGATGTTAGAGTTGAAGTAAGAGGGGTGGAGAAAATTTGGAATCGCTGCTGTGTGCTTTATGTGAATGTGTGTGTGGAAAACCAATACTCGTGAACTGAGGGAACACAGAATGCCATCAAGGCAGCATGTGTGTGCCAGAGAAGGGGGAGTTCCTAAAATTAAAGTAGCAGTAACTTGCCCAGTTGGGTAATTTTCTTCAACCACTCTCATCAGATTGGGTGTTAGGCTAACGAGAACTGGGCTTTGCTTGGTAGACAGTACAAGAGGACATGGCGGCAGGGCTGAGAATGTTGGCATGAGAATGCGTGAAGCCAAAGCCAGAGCAAAGGGATAATGTGCATAAGGGGAGAAATAAACTATGTCTATAAACTAGGGTAGGTGTCCCTGACCTACCAGTAGCTAATTGATTCATGTTGTGAATGTTTCTTAAACTCTGTGGACCTCCACTTTCCTTTTCTGTGAAGTGAGGAATTGTACGAAATGATCACTCTCTAAGGTCTATTCCAGCCCGAGTCTACCACTGCAAGTATTAGAATGAACATGAAGGGTTGAAGTGGGGCTGTAAATTTGCACAGGAGATTTGAGACTCAACTGAATACTGACTGCATTTATCCCAACTGTGATGTCTCCATAAAACAAAACACACTGCCAACTTTCAGGAAACACTCAGTATTTATTCAGAATTCTACTGGAAATGAAACAAACAGGAAAGTCTTTGTTTGTTATGTGTAATAAGATAAATCTTATTGTCCTGGAGTCCAACAGTGAGATTTACAAGGATAGTGGGATTACGGCATGCCAATGATGAGGGAAGGTTATTAAATAGAGGATGGAATTAAAACTGTAAAACTCCTTCTAACCCTTCTACACCCCCACAGGAAATGACATGACCTCACTTTACGAGAGGATGGTGAATAATTTGGTAGAGTGCCAGTAACCCCATATTAGCTATATAATTTATAATTAATTTTTTCAGCTGCTCATATCCTAATTTAAGCTTGTTAAATGAATGAAAAAACATTTGAGATTAAAAGCTAATGCCTTTTAAGAGCTGATTTAGGAAACTTGGACATTGGGGAAAGAAATTCAGCCCACTTTTGTTTTCTATGTTTATTGCCTATCATTTCAAGTGGAATGAATTCCTCTGAAGGGTGCAGAGCAGGTAGAGATGGAGACCTAAGCTTAAAATGATAAAGAATCTTTCCATCTCATTCTGAATGTTTTTGCCCTGAACGGAAATAGCAGTTTGGAGAAGATTCTGGGCCCAGGCATGTATCAGTCAGGCTCTTTAGCACAAATGGCTCCAGTTCAGGAGTGATAAGGCATCACTGGCCCTAGTGGCATATTTCAGGAATAAAACATCCTCCTGTGTCATGGAGTACAACTGATGTGATCTCAGTATGTTACAATTCATCCCAAGAAGACTCCATAAAGAAATAAAATGAAAATTTTTCAAATGCAAAGAAAGTTTCTTTTTCCTGTGTGAAAGACAGATGATGATTTTATTAATAGCAAAGGATGAGTGCTGAGACATTTTAATGTTTAGCTAAACACTCCCCAATTTTTCATTTTACTGTGTATAGAAATAACTACTCTTGAGGTATTTCCAAAATCTCAATTTCAACTCCAGGCAGGATCCAGGGAGGGGAAAAAAAGCCCTTCTAGTTTATAAACTAAAAATAAAGATGATAAGAGGTCAGATTCAGATTAAGGAGGAGAAACTGGTTATTCACACCACTGGTATTGTCTCTCTTAAACAGAAATGTGTAGGGCACAAGGAGAGAGCCATAGCATTCACTGATACACACAGTGCAGTAACTAATACTCAGCTTCAGCCAATACACATGGACAAAGCATCAGTTCAACTTTGGTGAACACTGACTACCAATGGATCCCAATTGGTCACGTTTCCCACTGTCTGGAAGCTGGAACCGGTGTGAAGCGATGTATGCCACTTGTCACACAGTCTCTTCTTGAGTGCCTTCCAGGGCTTTGGGGAGCTAAGACGGCAAAACCTAGCTTCATTTCTGCTGAGCTGTTTCCAAAGACTATAATTACATTTCATAGTATTTAGTGCAACAAAGTCATTTTTATTTTAAAAATAATAGAGCAAAAACAGCCCAAAACCTTTGAATTGGGTCCCAAATACTACTGTTTTGTTACATTCATCTGAAAGCCCTACCTGCAGCCATAAACAAATGCTAATAATATGCTCTTTCTGTAATGTAACTCTGAGAAGGTGCTGTCCTGGTGAAAAATACTACATGCTTAGGGTATCTGGATTTCCAATTTGGGTTTCTCCATATCTGCTCTGGGGCCTGAGCCCCATTCACTTCTGTGTAAAAGGAAGGGTGGATTTAGACTCAGTGTAAGATGTATAAACTGTGCTCCCTATACCTCCACAAATATTTAGGCAATTTACAAATGTAGACAAAAGCTAGTAGGCCATATCCAAATGTCCTCTTGAACAGTTCTAAAAGAAGTAGTAGAAGTCAGAAGTACTAGCTTCTACTTTTGATTTAAATTATTATTAATTTTTAAGTCTGACCATTTTGAGTGACTCATTTCAAAGAAGGGTAGAGAGAGCAAATAAAGAGAAAATAAATGTTTCAAATGGATGAATAGAAAAATGAGTTATTTTAACAAAATTTACACTTAGAGAAAACATTTTTGTGATCTGAAATGTTACAAAAGCATCATAAAGGAAGAACATATATATGGTTTATAAGTCTAGTAAAAAGAGCAAGATTAAGATGCCATCTAGGAAAATTTTTATTTTCTATTTGGGATGTGTGCATGTGCATTAAATAGAGGATGGAATTAAAACTGTAAAACTCCTTCTAACCTTTCTACACCCTCACAGGAAATGACATGACCTCACTTTATGAGAGGATGGTGAATAATTTGGCAGATTTTATATATATATATATATATATATATAATCTCTTTACTGCATACCATATTTTAATGATGAAAACAAAGTGTCTCAAAAGTTTATCTTTATCCTATCACCTGTAATTGAACTATCTGTGACAGAGAGTTAACTGGCTTCTTCAGTTATCTATAGATTATACTCATTAATTTGTTAGTTATACCAATTTTCTTTCCAGTATTCTGAACCTATTGAGAAAGTATGCCATCTTGCATAGTAAGGACTAAGATCTTCTGGGAGGACCTAGTGACTCAAGTGGGTGTGACCTGATGAATAGAAATGAGCTAAAATAGGAGGGCTTTTGATTAGCAGTTGAGGAAAACTTGTGACATATTCCTTGTGGATCAAAATAAGACCCACAAGGAATGAACAGACCAAGTGATCACTGGCTGTAGTGATCGCCAGTCCCAACAAAATCATTATGATGAATGTCCAAAACAGTGTAGAGCTCTTATATTTTGCAAACTCTGTACAATTCTCTAAGCTTTGCAATAGCAATGTTAAAGAATTTGAGATGAATTAGGGATACTGTAATGGTGGTACCAGACACCAGTGTGGTGTGTCAAAGGAACATGGTTGACCAGGAATCCAAGTTAAATCTGACTCAAAACCATGAATGATTTTGATCAGTTTTATTATAGGCAAGAAACCAGCATTTCTGGAAAACTCTGTCTTGTACTATTTAAATGAGTATTTCATTTTCTATTGGGAATTTTGCTCCCAGTGGTTCAGAAAGACTCTCATCCATCCATCCATCCATCCATCCATCCATCCATCCATCTACCCACCCATCCATCCATCCACCCTCCCACATCCATCCATCCATCCACTCACTTATTCATTAACTCATTTATCCAGTTTTATACTTTACATAGTACTAAAGCATTTGGGACTAAAATATGGTTCCCATTTTTTAAGTGTATCATCAATAGAGGGTTATTTGTGTAATTTAATATTTCAATTGAATGAGGAAATGCTAACATGTGCATAGTTACATAGTGTATAACAGGGCTGGGGATATAGCTCAGTGGAATAAGCGCCTGCCTAGCAAGCGCAGGGTCCTGAGTTCGATCCCCAGTACCGCAAAAAAAAAAAAAAAAAAAAAAAGAGCATAGACATGTCTATACATTTTGTTTGCGTAACTGCATAGTGTATAACATTCATAGGTGTATCACTGTATGCATACAATATACATGCACACAGGCAGACACACAAAGAGGTACAGGTACACTGAAGGCAGGGGCTCTAACTGTGCCTGGAGTTCACTTAGGTGAGAGCAAGGTGTATTTTAGGGTAGAGAAGAGGTCAGTGTGTCTGAAGCACTCTCCAAATCAGAAGAATGTGTGTGGGGGAATAGGGTCAGAGAAGTATTAGCTCTGTTTAGCCCTTTGTAAAGACTTTGGTTTGAAAGATTTCCTTTAATGTCAAAATTAACCAACTGGTCTGAGATTTTTTTCCCAATAGTTTTCTTTTTTTTTTTTTTTAAATGAGGTTTGGGCTATAATTCACTGGCTTAATTGGATGATACCCTTTGCAGATATACTACTGAAATTACAGTACTACTATATTTCCTGGTTTCTGAGGTCATGTTTTCACCTGTACTAATGCTCCAGGAAGGGTTGAAGTTGACTTTGTGGGTATATGCCCCTCACGTGGAGCCGTGTGGTCAGATGTGAGCCTTGCCTCCCATACAGTTCATCAGGAATAAAGATAAGAGTTTGCTCTGCATTGTACTGGCTACTTTCTCATTGGGTTGCAAGATAAATGTTTAAAGAAATACTGCAGTGTCTTGGTACTACACTGATGAGTAAGTGGCAGGAAGGGAGAGCAGAAAGTGAAAGGTTTGTTAATGACGTTTTTAAAGAAGGCAGTGATAATAATTAACTATGCTCAGGGTTATCGCTAAGAATATTCAGGACTGCACTGTGTCTGCTTTTCACTCTCCCCTTCTCAGGCTCTAAGGAACCAGATCAATGAAGTACTCCTTCAAGTACTTTCTTCTGAGGACAAAATAAAATCTAGGCAACTAAAAGGAAATTGTGAAAGACATCATGTAAATGTGGCAAATCCTTGCTGAGTGCATTGGTTTTTAGTGAAACGGTCTTTCAGGTGGGTTGGTCTCTTGGCAAACTCGTTTATGACAAATTGATCTCTGGCAGTTTGACCTAAAGCCCAATGATCGATGGATCCTTTGTGCAGAAAACATGATCAATATCATCTGGTCTCAGGGTGTACAACCAAAAATGAGGAGAAGCACAAAACTATTAAAAAATCTGTTCTCTAATTCTTTCCTAATGGGTATATGCCTCTTCATTTTGCCCCACTATTTCTGCTGGTTCTTCCAGCTTTCAGGAAAAACATAAGTTTTTCTGATCCATTCTCCAAAAGGCTTGTTTATAGAAGTTAAATGAGTTTTTGCTTCTTACCTAAATTTCCCCTAGCATGGGCAATTTGAGTTCCTTGAGTTGTCCTCTTTGTAATTTGATTTTTGCATCTCTTCATAATCTTGATTATTTTGTCAACAATCCTCTTAAGGAATGTCATATAGAATAGAACATTCTCCTAGTTTGAACCTTGCTGAGAAGAACAAGATTATAGTCTTGATTTTCTGAACATTGTTGACACTGCTATTTCGATTAAGAAAATAATTTAGGATACAGTAAAAATGCAAGCATTTTCAAAAAATATTGCAATGTCTCCTCAAAATATTTCAATAATGGAAATTTCTCTTCCCTCTGGTTAAAGAAAAGTCTTTCAGATTCCTGAATTTTTAGATTGCATAAAATTTTCTGTGCATTTTATTTGTTTGGTTTTTTTTTTTTTTTTTTTTGAGACAGGGTCTCACTATGTAGTGCAGGTTGGCCTCCTGCTCATGGTAATTCTTGTGCCTCAGCTTCCCAGGTGTTGGGATTACAGGTGTGCACCACCACACCCAGCCTCTGTGCACTTTAACTCCTTAAAATCATTTTAATTTGATAATTAAAATATTAACTGTCAGATCCTGGTTCAAAGATAAGGCTTAATTCTCTTCTTCCCACATACCAAGACTTGATTTAAGGTGGGTAGTCTGCCTCCTGGGAAGTGCTGTGGTCAGTTTTTTTTTTTTTTTGTCTCTGGCTCATTTCCTTCTCCATCAACCCATGAACTACTGTTTCTGATTTCTTCAGATGGGGACAAGTAGAACTGGGAGGAGGTAAAGTGGAAGAAAACCACTGTTCGTCCCTTGCTAAAACTCCTACAAAACGGCAGGATATTATCTAGGTATGAAAAATTGTGAAATCCTTTTTGTCACTAAGACGCTTTGGTGGATTCTTCCAAGATCTTCCTCTGGACCCATCAGAACACTGCTGGTTCAAGCAATGGAACACTTGCCTTCTGCTGCTCTTACATCGCAACCTTGGTCTGGATCCATCAGAGTTCATTCCTTAAGGACACTTGGATGCAAGTCTTTTATCCTCTGAGTGAAGCCTTCTTGGTAGAATCTCATCTAAAATGCTCCCAGGAATCTGTCAGTCTCTGTCTCTGTCTGTCCTTTGTCTGTTTGTCTATCTCTCTCTGTTGCTATCTCTCTCTCTCTCTCTCCCTCTCTGTCTTTCTCTGACTCTCTGGCATACCCACATTTTGTCCACAAGACACACTCAGTCATTGTTTACCTTGAAAAATCTTACGTACTATAAGTGAGTGCTAACACAACAGTGTCTTGCTCCTGGCTCTGCCTCAGTTCTCTCACTTGTAGAACTTCAAGCTCCTCAGAAACCAGTACTTCAAAACTCAAGGGAATACCAGTAATACCTTGTGCAAGTCCTACTGGAGCCTTTCTCCATAGGCTCTTGGTTAAGGGGAAATAATTCAGTTCCTGCTGTAAGGGTGGGAAGGATAAGTAGCCCTCTCTGAAATACCTCTTCACAATCCACTCTTAGTTACCACCCCTTTATCTTGTTTATCTTCCTCATGGGGTTGAGAGACTTCAAATTTACTCTCAGTAACTTAATTAGAAATTTCCAATCAGTGGTACTACAGCTCACTATAGAATTTAATACTTTTCATTGGGGTTACTGAAGATGAAACACTTTATTTGCTATACATGCTTCTGTTAAACACAGCCTGGGATCAAGATAAAACATTTTAGTACCTTTAAGACCCTTTATGCTGCTTTGAATTACTTTACATTTTAGCCATATAACTAGGGATGTGCAAAAGAAATAATCAGAAATAATACAGATTAAGCACATATTTTATGTATATTAACTATTTTAAAACTCCTTTTAAAGAGTTTGAGGGTAAAACATTAGGTACAGTGTTAAAAAGTCATGATGTCCTCAATTTTGGGAAACACTAACAAAGTTGGAGACATCACAATGCCCAATCATAAGACACTTTACAAGACTATAGTAACCAAGACAGAGTGATATTGTTACAAAATAGACATCCATGCATCTATGGCAAATTAGCTTTCAACAAAGAACTGAAAAAATACTTTGGAGAAGAAATAGATTCTTTAGTAAATGCTGCTGGGAAAATGAGTTATCTACGTGTAGAATAATGAAAGTAGACTTGTATCTCTCATTATGTATAAAAATCAACTCAAAATGTGTGAAAGGCCTATATGTAAGACCTAGAGCCATGAGACTACTAGAACAAAATGGGAAAACACTTCAAGACATACATTAAACATGCTTTTCGATGTGACCCTCAAAAGCATAGGTAACAAAAACAGAAAGACTAGACAAATAGGATGCTATTACTAAGAAGCTTTTGCATAGCAAAGAAAACTAACAAAGTAAAGAGACACTTACAGAATGGAAGAAAATATTGGGGAATTACTCTTTTAGCAAGGGATTAATATGTAGAATATAAAAGGAACTCAAAACCCCACCAAAATTCCTAAATACTGCTCTAACTTACAGATAAAAAAATAATCTAAAGAGAATTTTCTCAAAAGAAGATACTACTAGGGATATAGCTCAGCAGCACAGTATCTTCGCTGGCAAGCACAAGGTTCTGAGTTTGATTCCTGGTACCAAAAAGAAACAAAGTCACAAAATTGGCTAACAGATACAGGCAAATTGCTCAACATCACTAACCACCAATGACATGTGAATGAATCATAGTGAAATACCATTTAACTTCTGTCACAATGGCTATTATCACAACACAAAAAATTATAAATGCTAGGAAGAATTTGGAGAAAAAGGAACATTTATACACTATGGGACTGTAAATTAGTATATCTCTACGGGAAAAACAAGGAGGGTCCACAAACAACTAAAAACAGACCTACTCTGTGATGTAGCTACCTCACTTTTGGGGAAACATCCCAAGGAAAGGAAATCATTTCATCAAAGAGCTGTCTGTATGCTGATATCTACTGCGGGATCCTTCACCATAGTCAAGGTACAGAATCTAGGTATCCATCTGCAGATCAATGGATACTGAAAAGGCAGCATGTATATTCAATGGAATAGTATTCAGCAATAAAGAATTGAATCCTGAAATTTTCAGTAAAATGGATGGATTCAGGGGACATTATGTTAAATGGAATGAGTTGTACACAGATGGTTAAATACTGCATGTTTTCATGGAAGCTAAAAAAGTTGTTCCCAAAGAACAATAGAGTACATTTGTCTTTGATAGAGGACAATAACAGTAAAGAGAAGTCTGGAGGAAGATTAGATGATTGGTACCAAATCAGTCAAACTGGAGGAACAAGTTAGTGTTCTACAGCACGATAGGATGACTATACAGTAGTTCACAGCAGCCTATTATACATTGTAATGAAGAACTGGAAGAATTGAGTTCGAAGACTCCAAACACAAAGAATGTAGAAGGAACTAGAAATTCCAATTATCCTGGTATAATTGTTACTGATGGTATATATACACTGAGTTGTCACACTGTACTGTACTTTATAAGTATGTACAATTATCATGTCTTAAAGAAAAAGTAAAAATTTTTGAAACCACAGCGTTCTGTACTGTTTTCCAGGTCTAAGGATGCGGGAAGGAGCAGAGGGGCCAAAAAGCAAAGTAGGGAATGACGGCTGCAGTCACGCCCCAGGAGATCGAACAGGCTGGGAACATAATTTCAAAGGCTCTCTCCACATCCCCAGGACACCACCTACTTTCCATGTGAGGCCTTGGAGGCGCACACACACACACACATCCCCCACCCTATTCCTGTGCGTTTGGAGCCTAGGCTATGATAGTGCAGAAAAAGGATGGTGTTAGATTTAGAAGGTTCATTCAAATGAAAAATTAAGTCTTGGATTTAACCCCATGTAAATTATCTTTCTAAGCACATGAGAGTATATTCTCATAGCTGCACATGATAAAAACATCTTGCAGTGAACTAAAACTCATGTGCAGAGGAGAACAAATCCCCAAGAACCATTTTCTAGCAACCTGTTTACATCTCCTGGAATTCGTCCTTCCTGCTTTACAAAGAGGTGACTGTGAAAGGATGAGTCAGTCCCTCCACCACTCTGGACTAGTATCTCTGAGATAGATTTCAAAACTGGTGTTACAGATCTTCAAACAGCTTGTTCACATGGCATTTTCTGACACACTTTTCTTTTTCAGTGTTCTGAAAAGTCGATTTCTTCTTCCTTCCACTCCCTGTTCTCCAACTTTTTCCCTTTATTTTTAGCCCCTCATTATAAAAGCAGTACATAGTCATTAAAAAATAAAACACAGACAAGCAAAGTAATATAAAGTATACATATGATTCATCCAGAGATATACGTTATGAATTTTTTTCAGAATTATTTTTAATATTCTACTTACATGCATGTGTAACTAATGACACATAAGAAACACATTTTAATTGCTATTATTACCAACTATTAAACCAACCCAACAGTTTTTACCCATTTGTACTGTTGTAGATTCCCTTACCACAAATATGGAAGAGAAGAAATAATGGACTTTAAATGAATTACATATATATAGAAAGTACATATGAAGAAATTTTGAACATTTATTTTGAACCAATTTTAATTTTCACCAAATGCTGATGTTTTCTCTTATACTTCAGCTATTTTTCCAAGTTCAGTGTGGCTTTTAGCATTTCATATTTATGCCAATTCCTTTTTAAAATTTGTTTTAAAAATAAAAGAAGAAAACATATTAACAGACATCCATTTACAAAGTAGCATAAGGACAATACAAACAATACAGAGTTACAGACCAATGGTTGTTATATTACTATTGAAATATTCAAAGTGGTTTCTCTGGAAAACAAATAGAGACATGCAATAGTGATCAAATAAGCAACCATTAACTGTTCCTTTCAGTAAAGCAATAGAAGACAGGTAGATAGCTAACAGTAGTACAACTGTGAGCTGTCCTGTATATACAGACATACATGATTTACCCTTCTTTCCATTCTCCTTTCCCCACACCCCAGTTGCCTCTTACTTTCGAGCATTTTCCTTTCATTTCACAATGTCTATCATACCTCCTAGTTTTTATTCACTCTTCACTCATTCTTACACTAGTGAGACAATACATTGCTTACACATGCAGGTCTGATTTATTTCACTTATGGGTATGGTCTCTAACTGTGACCATTTACCTATAAAGGCCTCCAGTTTATCGTTCTTTATAGCTGGGTAATATTCCATTATATAAAAGTACTACAATTTTTTAATCCAGTCCTCAGTGGATGGACATTTGGGTTGCTTCCATGATTTAGCAATTACAAATTGTGCCGCTATGAACATGGGTGCACATATATCACTGTGATATGATGTTTTCAGATCTTCTGGGAAAATACTTGGGAGGGGAATAGCTGGGTTGAATGGGACCTCTAGAACTAGTTTGCTGAGGAATCTCCAAAATGATTTCCGCACTGTTTTCACAAATCTGCATTCCCACCAGCAATGGAGAAGAGTTCCTATTTCTCCACAGCCTCATGGTATTTGTCATTGCTTGATTTCTTAATGATAGCATTTTTACTGGGGTGAGATGAAATCTCAGTGTTGTTTTAATTACACTTCTCAAATGACTAATGATGTTGAACATTTTTTCATGCATTTATTTGCCATTTGTATTTCTTTATCTCAGAAGTGTGTATCTCAGATGCCCATTTTTAGATTGGCTCTTTGAATTTGGAGGGGCTGATGTTTTTTAATTCTTTATATGTTCTAGATAGAAGACCTTTGTCCAAGGGACAGTCAGCTAAAATTTTTTCCCAGTTTGTCAGTTTTATTTTTACTCTGCTGGTGATTTCTTCATGCAGAAACTTTTCAGTAGGATGAGATCCCATTTGTTGATTCTTTTAAGTATTTCACAGGCAGTTTGGTTTTTGTTCATGAACTGTCTGCCTTACCCCTATGTCTTCAAGATTTTTACCTACTTTCTCTTCCAATAGATTTAGAGTTTCTGTTTTAATATTGAGATCTTTGATCCATTTTGATTTGAGTTTGGTGCATGGTCTATGCACCAAACAGGGGTCTATTTTCAGTCTTTGGCAAGTGACAAACCAATGTACCAGCATTTATTAAAGAGCCTATCATTCTTCCAGTGAGTTTGGCCCCTTTATCAAAGATTAGGTGGCTGAGTGTGTTTGTGGTTGTGTCTGTGTCTTCTAGTCTGTTCCACTGATCTTCTGGTCTGTTTTTTTAGCCAGTACTATGTTGATTTTATTACAGTAGCTTTGTAGTATAATTTCAAGTCAGGGATCATAATTCCACCTGACTTGTCCTGGTTGCCCGGAATTGCTTTTGCTATTCTGGGTCTCTCATGCTTCCAGATAAATTTAAGGAATGTTTTCTCTAGATCTGTGAGGTATGCTAATGGTAGTTTAATGGGAATTGCATTGAATATGCACAACAGTTTTGGTAGTATGGCCATTTTCACAATGTTGGTTCTTCTGATCCATGAACAAGGATTATTTTTCCATTTATTGAAATCCTTTTCGATCTTTTTTCAGATTATTGTAGTTTTCATTGAATAGATACTTTACTTCTTCTGTTAGATTTATTCCTAAATATTTTAATTTCTTGGATGCTACTGTGAAAGGTATGGCTTCCTTAATTTCTCTCACAGTCTATTTGTTGTTTGTGTATAGGAATGCTATTGATTTTTGGATATTGACTTTGTATCCAGCTACTCTGCTGAATTTGTCAATTAATTGAAGGAGTCTTCTTGTGGAGCTTTTGGGATCTTCCATGTAAAGTACGTCATCTGCAAATAGTGATAGTTTTACTTCTTCTTTCCCTATCCTTATTCCTTTTATTTCTCTCTGAAGTCTAATTGCTCTGGCTAATCCTTCCAGAACTACTTTGAACAGGAGTGATGACAGTGGACATCCTTGTCTTGTTTCTGATTTTAAAGTAAAGGCTTTAAGTTTTTGTCCATTTAGTATGATGTTGGCTGTTGGTTTTTCATAGATGGCTTTGATCAGATTGAGGTAAAGACCATCTATTCCTATTTTCTGCAGAGCTTTTTTTCATGAATGCATGTTGGATTTTGTTGAAAGCTTTTTCTGCATCTATTGAGATACCATGTGATTTTTGTCCTTGGCTCTATTGATATGGTGTACAACATTAATTGATTTGCAAATATCAAATATTGAACCATCCCTGTATTCCTAGAATGAATCTGGCTTGGTGCTGGTGTATGATTTTCTTGATGATTTGCTGCATTCTAGTTGCTAGTATTTTATTGAGTATCTTTGCATCTATACTCATTAGGGAGATTGTTCTGTAGTTCTCTTTCTTGGTTGGGGCTTTCTCTGGTTTTGGTATCAGTATACTTGCCTCCAGAAATGAGTTAGGGAGAATTGCTTCCTTTTCAATTTCATTGAATAGTTTTGAGGAGTGTTGGTATTAAATCTTCTCTGAATTTCTTGTAAAATTCTGCTGTGAATCCACCAGGGCCTGGGCTTCTCTTTGTTGGTAAGTTTTTAATCACATTTTCAATTTAATTAATTAATATGGGTTGTTCAGAACTCTTATATCTTCTTGGTAATCCATACATATCTAGGAATCTGTCCATTTCTTCTGAGTTTTCTATCCTATGGGAGTAAATGTTTTCAAAGTAGGAACTAATGATCTTCTGAATTTCTGTAGAATCTGTAGTAATTTCATCCTTATCATTCCCTATTGGATGAATTTGAATTCTTTCCTTTCTTTTTTGGATAAGGTTGGCTAGGGGTATAACAATTTTATTTATTCTTTCAAAGAACCAACTCTTTGACTCATTTATTTTTGTAGAGTTTTCTTCCTTTCAATTTTATTAATTTCTGCCCTGATCTTTATAATCTCCTCTCTTCTTTGGGCTCTGAGTTGGACTTGTTCTTCTTTTCCTAAAAGTCTGAGGTGCAGCATTAAGCTATTTCCTTGTTTTCTTTAGATTTCCCTTACGTGTGAGTTCACCACTATAAATTTCCCTCTGAGGACTGCTTTCCTTGCATCCCATAGACTCCAGTAAGTTGTATCTACATTTTTGTTCATTTGTAGGTATTTTTTAATATCTTCTCTAATGTCTTCTGTGACCCATTGGTTGATCAGGATGTTGTTGTTTAATTTCCAACTGTTTATGGAGTTTTTGGGAGTTTGTTTTGTCATTAATTTCCAATTTCATTGCACTGTGGTCAGATAATATGCATGAGATAATTTCAATTCTTTTGCATTTAGGTAGGTATGCTCTATGGGCTAGAATGTGGCCTATTTTAGAGAAAGTCCCATGTGCAGCTGAGAAAAATGTGTATTCTGATGTTGTGGGGTGGAACATTCTGTATACATCTACTAAGTCCACTTGTTTGCAGCTTTGGTTCAGATCTGTTGTTTCTTTGCTGATTTTTTGTCCAATTGACCTATCTCTTTGCGTCAAAAGGGTGTTGAGATCCCCTGTTGCAATAGACTTATTAATTATATGGGTTTTCATGTCTGTTAAGATTTGTCTTCTGTAGTTTGGTGCTCTTATATTTGGTACATACATGTTTAGGATTGTTATCTCATCGTCTTTCAGTTTTCCCCTAACAGGTATATAATGACCTTTAACTCTTTTGATTGTTCTCAGTTTGAAGTTTACATTGTCTGCAAACATAATAGCTGCACCTGCTTTTTTCTGAGTTCCTGTTGCAAGGATTGTTTTCCATCCTTTGACTTTCAGTCTATGGATTTCCTTTTGAGTAAAATGTGTTTCCTGTATACAGCATATTGTTGGATTTTGTTTCTTAATCCACTGTGCCAGTCTGTTTCTTTTGACTGGTGAATTGAGGCCATTTACACTTATGGTTATAACTGATACATGTTGGCTTATCATTGTCATGTTATTTACTTGCTGTTGGTTTCTTACTTTTTCTACCTGTTTGCTCTTCTTGAGGGTCCCTTTTTATTGTTGTTCTTGAAATTGCATTCATTTTCTTCTCTGTCTAGAATGTCTTTTAGTACTTTTTGTAAGGATGGTTTGGCACTCATGAAGTTCTTCAGTTGCTCTTTGTCGTGGAAATGTTTTATTTATCAATTAAACTTGAAGCATAGTTTGGCAGGAAACATCAATCTTGGTTGGAAGCTATTTTGTCTTAGGATCTGTAATACGGTACTCCAAGCTCTTCTCAATTGGATGGTTTATGTTGAGAAGTCTGCCATGATTCTGACGGGCTTTCTTTAATAGGTGATCTGTTTCTTTTCTCTAGCGGCTTTTAATATTCTGTTCTTTTGATGGAAATCTGGGATCTTGATTATTATATGTCTCGGTGTAATTTTATTATGATTATTACTAGTAGGAGTTGTGTATGCCTCATTTACTTGTATTTCATTTTCTGTTTCCATCCTTGGGAAATTTTCTGCTATTATTTTTGCAAATATTCTTTTCATGTCATTTGTGTTACCTCCTGCTATTTCATTGACTCCTACTAGTCTGACATTATTTTTCTTTGCCTCGTCTTTAGCTGTTGAATTGATTTTTCCTGGATCCTTTTTGATTTTAAGAGATCTTTCTTTTCACAATCACTAGCTGCCATGCTATGTTCAAGATTTGAAATTCTATCTTTGGCTTCTTTCAGGCAGTTTTGCAAGTTTTCAATGGAAGTTTTGACTTCTTGCACATCTCTGAGTCTGTTTCATGCATTCTAATTCATTCCTGTATTGCTCATCTAACGTTTCCAACCATTACCTATGTTCATCTATTTTTTTTATCTGTTTCTTCTCTAGATGTGTGGAGCATTTCTTTCATTATTGTTTTCATTTCATTTTTTTGCCTGAGAGATTATTTCTGATCTGATCTCTTCTATGGCCTGATGGAGCTGTTTCTTTACTCCCATTGGAATCATTTCAGCAATTTCAGGTGTGTGTTTACCATGTTCTGCTATGTTGACATCTCCAGGACTTGTTCTGAGTGGGGTGGAGTTCTAAGACTGCATTTTAGCCCTTTGCCTTGTCATGTTTGATGCTGGAGGCAGAAAGCTCAGTCCCCCTCTTCTCTGGCAGTTCAGTAAAGATGGCTAGTGGCCCTAGTTTTCCTGGTGGTCAGGCCTGCCCCTCAGTATGCCCATTCTTATATGCACAAGTTTTGTCTTAAAAAGCACATAAACATATAATCTCTTTGGAATTTCTTTTTTCTTGACTTAACAATATCTTTTGGATAGTATTTCAGATCAGTAACTGTAAGCCACCATACTAATCTTTTAAGTAGTGAATTATAAACTTTTATTTTATCCTGTAATGGTGAGATTGATGTGCATTTGCTAAACTAGGGTACCACTTAGGTAATTTCACTGATCATTTATGGCAAGCAGTTTCGTGGTTCCAATACCTCAGTCAGTGGACATGCATGAGAGAACTTATTGTGCTAGTGGCAAATTGTACAACATCATCTTACACCTATCTCTTTCAGAGTCAAATACTCGAAAGCTAAGAGTGGAAAAGACTTAAAAATTATGATCTTCCATAAATTACATTGTAGACAGTATTAACCAATGATTTTTTTTAAAGGATGTGTCTCATTGTATTACATCTTTTGAGTGATATGAAGAAATAAATTAAGTGAACCACTTTATCTAAAGAACGCTAAACTCAAAAAATTTGAGCCATAATCTTATGTGCGTGACTTTTGAATTTTCTATCTCATAAGAGGGCCAGATTTTCTGTGGCAATGTGCCATTGTTTTACATAAGTCAAAAAGTGAATATTAAAGACACATTTAGGCTCATTAGGCTTTTTTCCTTGAGATTTCTGTCAAAGTAGTCCACTAATAAAGCTCTTGTTATTTATCTAATAAAATAAGATGGAAAAACATGCCGTAAATTAGAATGTAGCTTAGAAATAAACACCACCAAAAATTTCAGGGAAAATTTTTCTGACTATTTTTAATAGTCAAAGCTAACAATTTGCCTAAATCAGTGATTCTCAATTTGAGCTGATTTGCTTTGACCAGAAAAACTGACAAAATGTCTGGAGATATTTTTTTCTTATCCCAGCTGGAGAGTTGCTAATAACATTTAGTGAGTAGAGGCAAGAAATGCTGGTAAAAGTTCTATAATGCCCACAGCAGCTTACAACAAAGAAATATCCAGTCTAAAATGTCAACATGGCCAAGGCTGAGACACCTAGGCCTAAATCATGCCCACTGATTTAGAAGGAAATGCCTCTGTTCGGATGTTAGTTTTGAAGACATCTGTCATTGCTTAAACCAAATAATAAGTATCTGTAAGTATATGGTGGAAATATTTTCCATTCCTAGACTTTTTTTGAAGACATTAAGTAGGTGGCTTGTACACCCAATCTGTGTTGGAAGAAATTATATATGAAATCCAGCCTGCTGACTTTTTTTTATTGCAAAGTTGATTTTATTTTTTTTCTGTTGAATGTTGACTTTTAACAGTTTCTGTATAATTTAAGAATAATTTTTGCTTGCTGCAGTTTATTGAGAAAATATTCTGAAAGTGTAAAGAGTAATGGGAAATATATGACAGGATCCTTTGAAAGCTTTAAATTTGGACATCAACATCAAATGCCATATTACCAAAAATAAACCCAGATTGACATCCATGACTTAGTCTTCTAGGTTGTTGAATACATGGTGGGTAGCAATTCCACAAATATACAGGGAGCACTTCTTAATGCCAAAACAGAGCAGGAACAATAAACACTGTTCCTTCCCATCCTCTCAGTATCAAATAGAATAATTACATGGGCTCTCATTTTCCATAAATTTTGTGTAGATTTTAGTATGCATTTTAAAACTATAGGACATTGCATGAAATATCATGTAAAGCTGTACATATAACCAATACCTTGCAGCCCCGTGGTGAGGAATCCACAGAGAATGATGAAGCCAGACAGGAAGAACTGGGAGTGATGAGACAGAAATAACTGTAATAAAATAGTTTTAATCAAATTGATCTATGCCCTGTAATCAAGATGGAGAACATAATATAAGGCAGGATGTTTCAACTATAAGGAAACTAATGCACTTGGGCTCTGTTGTTCAAACCACAGAACTTCCATTCCAACTTACTCAGAGGTGTCTCCATTCAGGGGAGAGTCGAACTGAAAACTTTACAGCATATACTTCCTAGTTTTCAATTAAAGAGTCAGTCACTTGCTTCAGTTTGATGACAATCTAAAATGTCATAAATCTGGCAATTGACTTAATTTTGAGCAGCATTATCTTAATGCGTTTATCACAATTTTCTCTTTTGTTTCCAAAACTAGTGAAGAGGAACTACATTGATTGATTGGATGATTGATTGATTGATTAATGGATTGTATGTGTGTGTGGGAAAAGTGATATCACTTACTGCTTCCTTGATCAATTTCTATCTGGTCCTATATTTTTCTCATTAGAATAAACTTTGCTTACATCAGGCTGTCACTTGGCCCTTTTGAAAGCTCACTTATTAAGACTAAAGAGTTCTGGCGATAGTCTCTGCATTTATTTAACATTAACAGTTGGTCTACTTAACACATGTTCAAGGAGGGAATACCTATTACATTCATGTCCAGGCATCTTTAAACCAAGAATGTCAGAAAAGTTCTGTTCCTTCATGCTATTGGTTAGTGTTAAAGAAAACACTCAATATTTGTTTTCTTACCCCCAGGCTCCAATTATTTCCTTGTGATGGTTAATTTTACAAACTTGACTGGGCTATGGGGTGCCAAGATATTTGGTCGAACGTTATTTTGGATATTTCTATCAAGGTGTTTTTGGACGAGATTAATGTGTAAATTGTCAAGCAGAGTAAAACTGATTGCCTTCTCTGTAGGTGGCCTATAAGGATTGTTAATGTGATTTTTAAGATGGGTGTGATACCTAATCTCCTGAAAGTCTGAACAGAACAAAAGACCTTTCTCCAAGTTACGCTCCTTCTTGACTACCTTTTCACTAAGACTTCAACTTTTCATGCATTTGGGTTTAAAGAAGAATATTGGCTTTTAGGGGGTTGAGAGCATGTTGGCTTTCAGACTTAAACTATATCATTGGCTCTCTTGCATCTCTGTAGACCTTGGGATTTGTCATCCCTCATAGCCATATGAGCTACTTCTTTACACTAAGTCTTTCTCTGTTGCTTTGTAGACAATTACTGGTTCTTCTTCCATTTCTTTGGAGAACTGAGACCAATGCATTATTTATATAGGTAATAGGACTAATCACAATAAAAGTAATATGTAACATATATTGCTTATTGTAGTGGAGAGTTGTTATTTTGTCTATCTGGTCTTTATTCTCTTTGAGGTGTGGAATTCTTCTTTCCCAGGAGGTTGGATGTAGTGAATAGGCTAAGACAGACTCAGCTTCCACTCAGCAGTCAGAGAGTAGGGGTGGTGATTGAAACAGTATGTCCTGATCTTTTCTCTAGTCGTGGTGATTGGTTCCAGCATGGGCTCATAATCCAAATAAAATTGATCAGAATCTTTCTTTGGGCTTCCCTCCAGGATATTTTGGGCAAGTCCTCTTCATTAGGATGGGATAAAAGCCTCTCTGAGAATGAAGCCAGAAGGAAACAAGCAGAATCAGAAGATGTTAAAACAGAAACTTGACACTTTGAGCTCCTGAGACCAGCTATGTCTAAAGGCACTTCAAAAATTTTCTGGTTATACTTTGCTTTTGTTCTTAAACTACCTTTAGCTCAGTTCTAGACACTGGCAATTGCATGATGCTAATAACTTTACTGTATTTCAGTTATTCTTTTAAGTATTTGGAATGTATATAGTCATTTGACTTCATAAACTCTTGATCTGAGTCTGCCCTGAGACCCAGTCACACTTAAGAGCTTACTTTAGGGGCTGGGGATGTAGCTCAGTGGCACAAGCACCTGCCTGGCAAGAGCAAGGTCCTGAGTTCAATTTCCACTATAAAAAAAAGAAAGAGCTTACTTTGTGTAAAATAGAGCACGAATAATCTTATGTTGCTCTAAAGCCATCTTGTTTTTTTCCTTTTCCTTTTGAGACAGGGTCTCACCATGCAGTTCCCTCTGGCCTTGAGTTCACTTGGTAGCCCAGACTGGTCTTGAACCTGCAACAATACTCCTGCTTCAGCCTCCCAATTTCAGGCATGCATCACCACGCCTGGCACTAAAACCATTTTAAGAAGCACTATTTTTCCCATTTTATAGATTGAGATGCTAAACTTTAAAGATAAGTTACAGTATTTGCCTAAGATGATATATCGCAAAATGGACAGAGTAGTATGTGGTGGTGTCTTTTTTTAATTTTAAAATTCCATATAAAATTGTGTGTCTTTTTTGTTTATAAATAAAGAAAATAGGCAAAAAAGTAACTTTTATCTTCAAAGTGCTAAAATGAATTACAATCCTTGAATCTTCTGAGTCTTCCAAATCCTTACCAGAATGGTCAGATGACAAACTTTTGTTAAAAAATAATGGATAAATACTCCCCCCCCCCTCGCAGTGGTTGGTCATTCATGGAACTCAGAATTAAGAAAGAGAGGGTCAGTTACCCGGGGAGCCCATCCTGATCACCTTCCTCCCACTGAGGTGACACGCAAGGCTTTTCCCCCTTGTCCACCTTGTAAAAGGGAATACAAAGATAATTTCAGTCACAGCAGTGCTATAGAGCAAAGTCAACTGGACACAATGCAGGGGGTAAGGTTGCATAGGTTTAATTTAACTTTAACATCACATCCTCTTAAATTTTCATAAGTTATTCTTAAAAATATACTCTTAAATAAAAAAATTCTTAAATAAAAATGTAAATAAAAAGGTATACTCAAGGTAACAGTTCTATGTCTGCTAGGAAAAAACCTACACTGACATCATACAAGTTTATATATGTCTTCATGTAATAAGCAGAGGTTATAAAAGAATTATAAGAAGTTCTAAAAAGTGTCTCTGACAGAACTACTCCTTTCTCTTGCGATGGGTGGAGTGATTCCCCCCATTATTATGACTGCTAAAATCCAAAGTTAACAGCTTTGAGTTTTGCTGGTAAAATAAGAAAACAAAAAAAAAAACCCATTAGTTTCATCAGAATAAGGTGACAGTAATGAAATTACTGTTTTCTGTCTGTAGATGGTATAACAATAAAAAGATTGCTGTGCTTTTTGGCCAACAGGGGATTCCCCGGTATCTGTGTCGCTATTTTGATCATTTTTTCTTGGTGGCTAGTCGTACTGAGTCTCTGGTTTGCTCCCCTACAAAGGGTTGAAGATTACCCTTCACTGGGTGTAGGGTATACAGAACTTTTTTTTCCCTCTTATGCAAGTAACCACAAAATAAAAACCTTACATGCCTTGATTTGTAGTTTCTGTGGCTGCCCATCAAAATGTCTACCAACTTTTGGACTTTGTTTGAACGTGGAACAAATTTCTAACTTCTAAGAAGTAAGTTGGGTTGTAAAAGGGGATGGGTACTGCTGTCTATTCTTCTGTTATCCTCACAAAGTGAGTAAATTCTGCGTTGACTGCTGCCTGGTGTTGGCAGAAACAGAAAGGAGAAATCTGCTTAAGGGAGCTATAACAGACTGCGTTTGAAAGCCGTGCTAAGTAAATGTGCCCCCATAGACATCGTGTGATAGAGATGTGTTCACTAAGTTTCAGGTAAGGTCCTTTTGTCCCCCATTTTGAGATTTGTTTTTTCAATGTTGGTGATTATACTTAATACTTGCCCTGAGCTACATCCATCCTCTTTATTTATTTTTTTTCCTTTCATTTATTTTTAAGACAGGGTCTTGCCAAGACACTAAGGTGCCCAGGCTGGGCTCAGATTTGCAGTTCTTCCAGAGTTGTAGCAGAAATCCTGAGCTGTCACTACTGGAAGCAACTGAAGGAACATCCAAGTCTTCTCCTCTTTCCCTTTATCCTCCTCTTCCTCTCCTCTACCACAGCTCTTCGCCCTGTTTCTTACCCTCCTCCTGTGCTTTTCTTCCCCTCCTCCCTCTTCTCCTCCTTCTTCTCTTTTTCTCCTCCTCCTCCTCCTTCTTCCCTCTATCAAACCTAGGAGAAAGAAGTTGAGTTTTGAAGAAATACCCACAAAATTTCCTCTATTAGAATTTGGAGGGGAGAACGCTCCAGGAAAAACCTTAAAGACACAGACCTGGTGAAGGGTAGGGGTGTGGTGGGATGAGAGGATTGCTTTAACATTTCTCTCTTTGAAGTAGATTTTTGGCCAATGGGAAAGGGGCAAGAGGTGAAAGAAGAGGGAGGGAAGGGAGGTGAATTAAGACAAAGGATTAAGATATGCAGTGTCCATGTATTAACTCTTAGAGATCTCTCTCTAGAGGGAGACCTGGAGTGCAAAAGTCCTGGGTTTTATCATCAGCACTCAAAACAATGCTGAAATGGGAGATTCTCCTGGGAGTGAGAGCAAGGTCATTAGTAGGATACTTACCAGGAAAAGGGAGAGGCAGGAGAGTAGGAGATGTGAAGATGATGGTGGAAACAAGGTTGGGGTGATGAGGGTGCTTGAAGGAGGCCAGGAACAAGGTATGTAGGCAGCAACTAGAACCTGGCAAAGTCAGGAATGAAGATGGACTAATGTTGTGACTGTAACCCAGGCAGACTCAGTTCATACCTCTGACATCTAGAACCTCAAGATAACTAGCTTATTTGGTTTTTTATCACCAAGTCCATGGTCATTTGTTGCAGTAGGAACAGGAAACTAATACAGCTACAAACACCTGCTCTTTGTCTGCCTCAATTTTCAAGAAACACTGGGTTGGGACCTAAGATTTCTGGAATGTTTCAAGTTTCCTATTTCAAGCCCAGATCTCAAAACAGCACTGGTAGTATTATGTATGGTTCGGTGTTGAATTAATAAGAAGATAAAATGTCTACTGAAGTTTTTGATTTCTGTTTCTTCAGCCTTATCATTTCCACTTCTTTGTAATTAGAAGAACCGAAGTTCATGGTGATTAGCGGAAGAAGTTTCTGATAATGCCAGGTAGCCAACCACTTGCCTATACATCATAACACGATGTTTCACTTTGCTCAACACCGCACTGTGGTTGTCTAGCAACCCTAGATGCTAGTCAGCATCAAGAAGGGGCAGCCATCAGCTGTAGTCTTATGGTATCAAAGACACAGAACAAGAGATGAGGATTATCTCCTCTCTGGTCTGCTACACAGGACCTGGTTGAAGACTAAACTGCAGAGATGTGAATTTTGGTTGCCTTTGATGGCCTGTGTCCTTGCACTGGTCATATTGATACGTCACATTTAGAAACCAAGGTAATCGCACCTATGTTTACAAATCATTATTCAAACACAACATTCAATAAATCAAGATGAGGAGACCATGCTTAAATGTCCTATAGCCCAAGGGGCTTTCAGCCTCGGCCTTACTTTGTGCCGGGGGATTGGCTAGCCCTTCCCTATAAACACTTATTTCCAAGTGCTGAGTTTATAGCAATAAATAACTATCTCTCGTTCTTCAGATGGATTTTTCCCTTTGGGGTTCAAGACACCTCTCTCCTTATTTCCAACTTCCCTAATTTCAAATCCCGGAGCACACAGGCCAAGACCTACATTCCCGCTTTTCTGGAGAAACTTTAACTTCTTAGACTGGATCTACTTCCTTTTACAGAGATTATTTAAAGGTTTTGTTGTGGGAATTTCCAGGGCAATCCATGTCTACTTCACCTACATTTGTATAAGGGAGCCTACTCGATTCTTTTCAAGATCAAGGTGGCTGACTCTGTCTTTATGTCAGGAAAGCATTAGCTTATTAAAATGTTTAATCACTGCATTTAATCTCTGCCTTGCTGAGGAGCTCTTTCATTTATATTGTGTTGAACTCTCCTCACTCCCAGCGACTTTGACCAATTTTCATTTTGCCTTTTAAAGCTGTCTGAACAGTAGGAGGGGGGTGTAATCACTTCTTCTCACCCACCTACTGTGTCTTTATTTCTCTCATTAAACATAGTTTCCACCTTTCTCTAATCTGCGTTATGACAAAGAGTATTTTGTGTGTCACTGTGGACAGACCCTTCTGAGCTAGTGCCCGTGCTGATTTAGTCCACATAGGGTTAAACACATTAATTCTGTCCTTACGCAGGGGCTGCAGTGTTGCTGTTAATACAGCATGCGGACAAGTTCTTCTTTTAGCAGCAACTTCTAATTGCTAGTTCCCTGAGCTCACAGCCAAGAAAAAAAAATCTCCTGCTGTGTGGCCCGGGTCTGAGAACTCATTTTATTCCCACTGCCTTTCTTCTTACTATATTCAACTTCAGTGCCAATTCTTTCAGCAGCATATTATTTATTTTTGAATTATTTTCAGTCTTAATTGTGATGGTCCCTCTGTTTCCATTCAAATTTTTAAAAGTTTGGTGTTTAATGTACTTTAGGTATCTCTTCAGCTTGTTGTCCTTCTTGTAGTTAACTTTCTTTGTGTCAAAGATATCCTTTGTTGGCAAGGAATATTAGTTTAAGAATCATAGAATTCTAAGTTAAAAATCTTTTTTGTTGTAATAGTTGTGTGAATTTGAACATATTGCCTTATTTCCATTTTCTCCTGTATATCCCTGGAATTCAATTATTATTCAGATTATGTTTTTAGCATGTGTGTATATATGTGTATGTGAGTGTCAATACATGCACTAAGGCCTTACATGTATATGTCTGATGTGTTTATTGCAGTGCATCTTACATGCATAGGAGTGTACATATATACATTGTGTTCACATGTATATGCGTATTCATGTGTTTATGTACATATATTGAAGCATATAGATATGTTCATGTGTGTGGGTGCATGCAGTTGTGTGAACATTTTGAATCATTTTAGATTGGCAGTGCACGGTAGCATATATTATGATTAACAAAGCAAACTGATAGAACTACAAACATTACACGTGACATTCTGCTATATGAGAACAGTGACTCAAACAGTACTGGGCATCACAAACATCCTTTGCAAATTCTCTAGCAAGTATAGGCAAGAGGAGAAATGCCATAATCTTGGTCTGATTTGAACTCTACTAACCTATCTTGCTCCCCAGTGAGCACCTTTTCACTTCCTAAATGTTTACTAACCTTTTATACTCTGAAATTTTTCCAGAATCCATCCAGTCTCTTTGGTATGTAGTTTAAAGAACTGAACTGCTTTCACCTTTTTGAAAGTGGAAACATTTATTTGCCCTCTTCCCACCTGCCAGCAAGACTCCTGTTCTCTATAATTCTTCAAATATGACTATTTATGGTTCACTTATGTCATCTGAGCTTCTTTTGGTCTTGTGGAGTGAAGCCTTTTTTGGTCTTCAAAGTCCTTTAAAATGTGCATTTTTTCTAACTTCTTTACCTAGCTTGGACTTTAATGTCTTCATTCCAATATTTGCTTTCTAATTTGACAACTAAACTTCTTAACCAATGCATTAATCAAGATTCCCATGATTAAAAATGCAAAAAATCCAATTTAAACTCCTGGGATAAAAAGGAATACCTTAGTTAGAATAGTTGAGAGATTTGGGGGTGAGGCTTCTTTCCAAAGTGGTTGAATTCAGGGTTTCAGAAGATGTCATCTGGAGCCCAGGATTCTTGTCCTATTTGGGGTCTGATTCCTTCTGAGGGTTCACCGCAAAGTAGAGAAGAAAGCTACTGAATTGGATCCAAGTCTAAAATGAAGAGAGACTCCTTTTCTCAGCACACGGGTATCACATCTCAAGGGATCTGTCCAGTTTTGTTAACTACGGCTTCACTGTGGCTGTCACTGCCTCATGAAAAGCAAGAGGCAAGCAGGACTACACAACACCCATCTGCTACCTCTGAGAAAAGACCCGAAAAGCTTTGTATCCTGCCTCTCTTATGTATGTAGGCTTTACTGTATTCTCCCCAAACCATTCTTTTGCTCTTTGCATACTTGAAGATAGCTTTTTAACAATCATCCTTAGAAGTTTCTAATTTTTTTAGTATTTTCATTTGTGTGATTGTATTTTGGTCCTTTCTCTTTCTTGTAAATGACATCTTTAAAATGTTTCTACTTATGTAAGTGCTGGTGGAGTACAAGTGTGGTCTCTTAGCTGCCTCTCCCATGATTAGACTCTGTATGTTTAAGAGCCTAGTGTTACTCTGTTTTTCTACTGCCTGGTGGAGAGCTCACACCTAACTTCCCTTGGACCTCTGGAAAACTATCTTCTTTTAGCCTGGTGGTGTATATTTATCATTGCTTGAAGTGTATAACCCTGGCTCTATTAGACTGTAGGGTGCTGTGGCTCATCCCTTCTCTACCCCCAAAGATTCCATAGTGTCTGTTTCGTCAACCAGTATTCTTTGCCAGTCAAAATTAGTTCCTAAGCAGTCACTCCCTCTCATTACTTTTGCTGCTTCCTGAAAGATGAAGTTGCCAGTAAGATGTAGCTAATGTGCTGCTTTCAGCTGACTGTGACTTCCTGGAGATGTCTAGATAAGCACAATTCTTCTTCACTTCTGTATCTTGCTTCTGTTGACTGTGCCAGATTTGTGATCTATGTCAGGATGTGACTGTCTACTCTTCTCTTTGCTTGGAATGGCCGTTTTACCAACTCCTCACCTCTCGCTGCCAACAGTTACATCATTTTCACGCTCCTTGTTTTTATCTTTACTGGAGCTCTTTATCACTCTGCCATCCCTAATTTTGGGGAGTTTGCAAAGGTCAATGTCTTCTCCACAGAGAGCATTATACCCTTTGCACAGTATGGTACATCCCATGAGAAATGCCTCTTGTAGATCCTGTTTTGCCAAGATGCAAAAATGTCCGTAAGAGGTGCTGATATTTTTTTGAGTGGACATCAAATTATATGTTTAATACATTAGTATTTGAACAATGAGGATTCTAGGTGACATGTCCAGCGGCCTCCCGAGTTATTTTCTGCTGTGAATTGCTAGGTACAATTGACCCTGGCTTCATACTTGAGTTGCACCCAGGCATTCCCTTCTTTCTATTAATTCCATGTGTTCAGATCCATATCCTCTAGAACAGAATGACAAACACTAATGAGAATATTCTTCTCCTTAGCACATTTTATTACAGGTGCCAAGGGATAATTTTTATTTTTATTTTGTTGTATTGGGAAGATGTGTTATCATAATAATACTTCAAACCATGCCCCTAAATTAGATGTGTAAAATTACTTTTTAAGAAAAATTGGTCACGCTCTTACTGGAAGCCTATGGTCCATGTAATTCATGGCTGGTGTGTGATGTGGTCTTACAGTGGGAACAAAGCTCTGCACATTTTGCACATGGAGTTTTAAGACTAGCTTTTCCCCAAGAGCTGAAGCACTATAACTGGGGAGGGGAAGATGGCACACAGCTCTAAGAGCAGAATCTTTTCATAGTGCGGCCGTTGTCTGCCATGTCTGGGTGCTCATAAGCAGAGAAGCTTCACCAGTTTTATTTGTACCTCTGGAGTGGAAAGGAAGAACTGGTGCCAAAGATTCAGAAAATAATTCAGGGAACATAAAGAGCCTTTGTTTGCAGATATGTCCTAAAGTGCAGATAAAATCAATTTAAAGGATCTGACAGGCCATCAAGGTCCATAGAAGAATGAGGATTTTCCATGATTTGGACTCTGCCAAGAGCTGACAAGGCCACCTAAGCTTCAGGGAGCCTCTTGCGGTCTTTACACCTTTGTTTTCTTTCTAGTCAGATGAAGACAGCAATGCCTATTGCCTGTACCATGCAGACTCCTTGAGGAAGTTAGCACAAGATCATTAGGGATTGACATCTGTCAACAGAAGGCCAGACACAGAATTGGGTAAAGGAAATCAAACTTGGATTTGTCCTTCATCCACTTGAAATGCCTAGACATTTATATCTCTGCCTTCATCAGGCATTGGATATAAGGTCTTTTGGGAAGGATGGGGCTGCCACGTTGTTATGATTTGTGTGTGGGTTTCCCTCTAAATGCTCATGTAGTCATGGGGCAGGCTTCTAGATTTATGATTGATTTGTGGTCCAATGTTGGAATTACGGATGTGAGTGCTACACCCGCCCTGGGGCGGGTAGTTTGCATATAACGTAAGGGAAGGAAAGAGGCTTGCTCTTCCAGCTGCAGCTTCTCCCTTTTGCTCTTGTTGCTTCTGCTGTCTTCTGCCATCATGAACGTTTGCCCTCTGCCATGTGCCACTCTGCCTTGGAGCCAGCCAAGCATGGACTGAAATCTCCACAAACTGGAAGCTAACAATACGTTTCCTTCCTTAAATTTGGGCCTTGGATACTTTGTCTCAGCATTGAGAGACAAGTAACTGAGACACATGTAAAGGATGTCTACAGATAGCTTTTTCAACAGTGCAGGCAGAAATTTCTGTTCTTTAAGAGCACCTAAGTTTGTTTGTTCTCTCTCTCTCTGTTGTCTCTCTCCATCTCTCTATTTCTTCTTTATAAAGAGGGTTCTATAAGAGAAATTATTTTGTTAACTCTGAAACTAACTACAAATATTAATCAATTTAATAATCATACCGAGGACATCCAACATTTATTAAGGTTCTATTTAGGACAGCTAGTTGATATTAACAAAAATAATGAACCAGAATTTTTTTTGTAATGTGTTGTATTTCTGCTTTCAGGACTGATAACCTTCTACCCCCTGGAGTGGTTTTCCATCAGCCATTGAAGCAGCAGGTTACAGCTCACATGGATGCTAACCATGTGCAGGGCTTTGCAAAATGAAGCTTTTTGCAATAAAATTATTCCTTGGTGCTTTAAATACTGTAAATGTAGAATATTTATGGAAATAGTTAAGCAGGATAATTGCTAATACATAATTTTACTGCACTATGACATAGTTACAACAATAAAATTTACATATTTTAGTACTTCTTGAAGAACACAATTAAAAACACTTTTTAGTGAAAGCACTCTCCTTGGAAAATACATAAATAGTATAATAACTGAGCCTCAGGAAAAATAAATAAAAGGGAATGCCATTTTATATATTTTATTATCATTTGGGGAGCCAAAATCAAGTCGTATGTAGTGGAATTTCATTGTATAGCTGTGGAATTTTCCCCAGAGTTTTATTAAAAGCTTTAACATAGTTTGAACCACTCAGAGAAGTAAATGGCTTGTCCAAGGTCTGAGTCAGCATTTTAAGTAAATATGCTAATTTCTAAGGCCAACAAAGAAAAATGCTACTTGGAGTGCATTTTTAATTTTAAAACAACTTTTTAAGTCATAAGCTGTTTAATAAAACATAACTGAATATTTTGATTACTTATATTTAAATTTGTATTTCTGCAAGAATCTCAGAAAAATCCTCTCATTGACTGGTCATAGTAAGAAGATTAAATTAGTAGTCCATGAATTAATAAAAGATGCATTAAATGTTGATGCAAGGCTTAGTGCATATCATAATAGTGATCATTTTGTATTTGTACCATGCTTTATCTGTTTTAAAGGATACACCACACACTCCCTTGTTGCTTTAAAAAATGTTAGCTATATCTATGCATGCAAATAAAAATGGAGAATGAAGAAATAAATTTAGAAAATCCATTTTTCATATGTTCTGTGTCTTCATTCTCCTTTTAGAAACGCAGAATGTAGAGCACAAAATTCTACGGTCTTATCATGGAAAGTGTGGATCTTAAACCAGAGGGATTGCAATGCCTGGTTGCATATTGGAAATGCCAGTTTTCAAGTCAGGACCACCTTAAACTTACTGAGTAGGAAGGTACACTTCCCAAGCCCCCTCAGCTGATTGGCCCAGTAAAATATGAGAAGCGTTGCTGCATACATTTTTGTCTGTAATGAATCAATATAAAAATTCTATTTCTTTCTCCAATTATACAAATGACTGTTTCCTCCCTCTAGTTTGGAGGTTAGAATTAGTTGTATTTAGGAATGAATAAAGCATATTCTGAGGCATAAAACTTAACATTGAAATGAGTCTTTGAATTTAATTTCTATTTTAGATTCTGAGTTATCGACTGTATAGTGTGGAGCTAGGGAGCTTCTCTTTGAATAAAATCAAGTTATTCAATTACAAAATATGACTAATAAATCTGCCTATCTTTGGCCTTCTCCATTAGAACGGTTTAGCATTGCTAGAACGCTAAATGCGGGATTCAGGAAGCAAGCAGAGAACACATTTCCCATCAAATAACACCATTTGACCATTGCTGATATAGAACAACCACCTTGTAAACTATTTTCTCATTTCTTTGCATTAGTGGAATTTTGAAACAATGCATTCCCCACTCACTTCATTTTCAGCAGGTAGCATAAGAGGATTTCCAATCCTGTTCAGTTTCTGATTCTCATATTATTGACTTTACTCAGCAGAGAGATGAAATAAGGCCTCAAATGCAATGGATGTTAAGGTTAAAGCCCTTCTTATGTCATTTAGAGATTGTTTTTAGATTAAGGATCATTTGACCTTGAGTTATAGTGGTTGCTTTATTATCTGATCATGGTGCCTCCAATAAGAGGTGGCTCAATGCTTTGAGCACATTACCTACCTATGTCATTGTAAAGCTTCTTGCTTCAGAAGATCTCTCAGCAGGGTTAGAGCGAGGTAAAGAGCTTAAATAAGCAAGCTATATTTGCCAGCAACGAACAACAGTCCCTGGAAGTGTTCTACTCAGCAAATTAATCTAAGGTGATAGATCCAAATGCATGAGAACAGAAGTGATTTTGTATTTTCAAATTTATTTACTAGTATTATTATGAGCAGATAATACTGGATCATTAAGAATAGAGATTTTTGTAGTAGTCTCACTGCAGTCCATCTAATTAGGCCAGTAAAATGATAATATTTTTACGTTAAAATAATTTAGCTACATTGAAACTCCACATTATCTTCCGAGATGGGAAAATCACAGAAGGCAGGGAATGTCAATAAACAGCTTGAACAAGATGATACAGAAAAATCTACATATGATTTAAAAGTAAAATAAGGGTCATTGTTTAGGTAAAGCTAAGAGATCTTTGAGATTTTAGGGGGCTCAAGTTCAAGTGCAAACAGTGCAAGCAAGCGATCCAGGAACCAACACTGGTTGCAGCAGTTAAGCGGGCGAGAGAGAGTAAAATGAGCCTGACCTGATTCTTTACAGCTGCAGTTGTGTTAAGCGGCCCGACACTAGTCCCACTCACTAGCAGCTAACCCTAAAACTTGAGCTGCTTTAGTAATGGAGATTTTGCTTTTCTTTGCATGAAAACTCTTCATACATGGCTGTTACTTTGTTCCTTAACACAGTACTAGGAAGTCACAGGTTACTATTACATATCTGTTAACAAGAAATAATTTTAAGAACATTTTTAGGAAGTGATGACCATAACATGGTCTCAGATAAGGTCCTAATAAAAGAGGTCACAATCCTTTTACTGACCCCTTGAGATCAACTTAAAGTAATTTCAGACAAACCACAGATTTTTTTGTCTTTCTCTTGCTTTTCCTTACACAACTGAGAAATACAGCTCTGGCAAAAAGATACAAGCCAAATGAGGATCAAAGGGACATTTAGATATTGTATTTTCTTAGATGCTGCTATGAAATATGGTCTCATAATAGAAAACAGTTACCTGTCTTCAGAAATAGAAAACTATTTCTTACATATATAGTCATCATTCAAAGGTAATATGCTTAGATGTTTTCCATATGACCAAAAGGTTTCTATCTCAACAACAATATGTGGTAATGGACTTAGACAATAGGGTTCAAATGATTGTAATAGAGTTATAGGAGATTCACCTGGGCTATAAAAATAAAGATGTAAAAATAGACTGGTCATCTTAATGGGCGACTCACTCCCAGGAAGGGATGTGCTTTTCCAGCAGCAGTAATGGGTCTGACTGGATTCATTTCTACTCTCTCACCCGGCAGTAGCCCCTGGAGGCATTTATGTTCACCAAGGGTTTGCGACAGGCAGCGTCTGATTGATTTTCAGGTAAGAAGCTATTGGGCCTATTTATACAGGTATGAGCTGACAGGTGAAGTCTTATAATGGAGGAGAATACTAAATGTGCGTGATTTTTTTATTAAAAGAGAGGGAATGCAAGTGTTCATTACTAAGACAACCATGCTGTCTGCGAAAGCATTATAGAATCACAATTTCAGAACTCTGGGGACTAAGTAAATGCCTTGTTTGTTAGCCACAAATTATTGGTTGTAAAAAATTAGCTAAGTGCAACAATTAGCCTAGATGACATATGAATCTGCCGTCAAGGAGATGAAAATGGATACATTATGCAACAAACAGTGGTGGAAGGGAAAACAAAACACTGAAAGGAACTAATGTTTCACTAACTAAAGAAAGATGAAAGAGATAAGGTATAAATAGGCGAGGAGCAGAATCAAAATTAAAAATTATATTTGCCTAACTTAAAAGTAGGTAGGTTTATTACTTAAAATCTCTTTGCCTGTGTTACAAAAGTTGTAACACAGGCAACTAAAAGTTGCCTGGTCATTCATTCTACAATTGTGGGAGAAGAAGATATGAAACAGAAGGTGCTCCGTATTTCTCAGGCGGGAGGAAGGATGCACAACAAGACAGTCTATCCCCAGTCAAACGTGAGCCGAGTACTTTCTTTGCTGTACTAGAACTGTGGATAGAGAAGGAGCTTTATAAAAACAATATGAGAAAATATTGCCATTCTGACAGCCCAAGTGGAATCTAAAAGCATTTGTAAGTGTTCAATATAAACCAATGGAAATTGATACAATTAGAATTACACATAGGACAAGCCATTTAGAAAGGACCTTCTGTGGCAAAGAGAGCTCACTATCCATGAAAGATTCATACATCCCTTCTTTAGTATGACATTGTTGCTGTGAAATACCTGCCCAGCCTGGAGTTATATCTAGGTGGAGTCTTGTGTCTATTTCTTGTTAATGAATTGTGTCATAGTCATAAGTCCATTAGAGCTGTTATAACAGATCATAGACTAGGAGATTTATAAACACAAAAATTTATTGCTTATGGATCTTGAGGCTGGAAAATACAATATCAGAGCACTGAAAGATTTCACATCTGGTAAGGGACTATTTTCTTGTCCATACAGAGCCATCTCACATAAGGAGAGGGGAGAGAAAACCCACTGGGGCCCCTCTATGAGGACACTACTCCCATTCCTGAGAGTTTCACCCTTATGAGATAATCACTTGCCAAGGGTCTCATCTCAATACTTCTCGTCTCATCAGGGGTTTGGAGATTAACATATTAATTTTGGAGGTCACAGACATGTAGAATATGAGCAGAAGTGATGTTTCAACTTTCCATGAATGAATAGTCTCCACTCTATCTTTTACTATCTATTGGCTGGAAGCAAAATATTCCCAGGTACCAGAATGTGGTATGGCTATGAATTGAAAGAACCTTGGGGCTCTAAATCTTTGGTTGAAGAGATACCCCTTTAACATCTGCACTGGAGTATTGCTTAAAGAAGGAAATAATTTCTATGATGTTAAACCACTAGAACTTTTTGGCTTATCTGTTACAACAGTCATTATATCAATAGAGTATGCCTTTACATTTAGGTTTATTTAAAAAAATCAGATCAGAAGACATAGTTACCTTGATTAATAGGGTTAGATGGTCAACTTTCTTATAGTTTCAAGTTGAATAAAAACCACATGGCAAATGTCAGAATGGATTGCTTAATCCCTGAAAAGTCCACCTGACTTTTTATAAAATAACCTTCTTTCCATTAGTACTGCTTGCTTGCTTACAGTTTTCTCACAAAAACGAATCTTTAGCCTCAGTAATTTACAAAGATTTCCAAATCTGTGTTACAGAATAAATTGGTGGATATGACATCTTGGTTAATTTTATTAGTCATTCATTATCAAGTTTTAAGTAAATTCATAAGTGAGTGAAAGGAATTTTATTTCCTTAAACCATACCTCACTGAAATTCTTTGAAATCAAATATCCTTGATAGAAATTATGTCAATGAGTTCCTACTGTTTTCTCTCATTTGCTTTAAAGTTGCCAGACCTACTCTGCCTGTCACCTCCGACTTCCCTAATCTTATTTGGTGCTCTCCCCTCCTCTCTCTTTAAGTTACGGTTTGGTTTTCCTGTTATACAACTGTGTGATAACTCACATTTTACTTTCTTGGCAGGTGCTCATCCGAGGGATGATTTACTTCATGTGAAGAATCTTAAAGCTTCAATTGTAGGAATATTTAGACAGTCCAAAATGCTCAGATGGTTCTTTACTTTGAACTTTCCCTGCTTTTTTTTTCACTTACAGTGTAGTTAGTTTAAATTCTCTGGGAAAGAAACCTTTGAAATAGAGAAAAGGGAAAATAATGTAATTAGCAAGATTTGAATCATTTTCTAAGAGGCTTTTCAACTCCATACTGGAGACAAAAAGCTGACTAAGAAACCAATACCCTTGTGCAGCAGGGCCACTTCACAATGCGAACTGATCCTTTTGAACCTGAGGTTCTATTTATTCGACAACCTACTTTTTAAGGTCAACATTCTTTTACATCTCACATTACAAAACTATAGATGCTTAGTAAAAAGTGGAAAAGAATCAGAAAAAGGCACAACAAAGAAAATATTTAAAATAACGTGTATGGTCTAGTAAATCAAAGATCCATTTATGTGTGGGCCAGCCTTTTATTCTGTATATATCACTGCTTTCTTTTCCAGTTTGTTTTCATTGCTAAATTTTTGATTTTAATAATATGAATAGCAACACTGTGAAATGCACACAATAAATAAGTACATGCAATATTAACAAAAAGTTACTTTCACTGTGCATAGCCCTACCTTGTCTAGAGCAAACACTTTCTAATTTACAATATGACCTTCCAGTTCTGTTCTCTTTCATTTAGGTGTGTAATTACATTTAAGCATGCATATACTTTCAAATTATATATATATATATATATATATATATATACACATACACACATATTTGGTATATATACTATATATTTCATATATATGATGTATAAGTACATTTTTACTTAATATTATTCTGAAAGAACTTTCTTGTATAATAAAAAATGCAATAAAATATTTTATCATACCACTGTTTCATTCTTCACTAGACCATGGCATATTGACAGGATGGATTATTTAACTATTTTAAACTTTAACACTGCTATGGACATTATTTTACACGAATGTTTCCCATTTATCTCTTAACCACAGATTCATAACATAAAATAGGCAGAAAAAGGGTTTCAATTATTTCATGACTCTTGATGCAAATATTTCCCTCTTTTAATAAATGTATCCCCCAAATACACATAGGGTAGTTTTAGTGTTTCTGGATTTTACAAATCTGGAAGACAGAGTAGAGGTAGAAATCCCTTTTCATCTTCTATCCTAAGAATATATCACCCAGAAGCAACATGAATTAAGTGTTGCCAAGTAGCAGTTCCCAACCTTTGCTGCACGATCATCTAGAGATTACTAAAACATACTGATGCGTGCCTTCAAGCCTTCAGATCTCCTGATTTAATTGGGATGGGGGAAAACTGAACAGTGGGATTTTTAAAAGCTCCCCAGGTGGTTCTAATGTGCAGCAAAATTTGGAAACTGCTGTCACAGAGTATTTAGTCATTGGAAGATACCCAGACACATGTGGCCATGAGGTCAAATGAAGGTCACCGGACAGATCTATGCTTGCTGTTTAGTAGAAAAAAGGTATTTCTTCAGGTAGTGGAAACCCTGCTGATAGTATTCAATACTATTAATCACCTTGACTCTCAAATAAAATAAATCCAACTAGAAAAATAGGATCAACCTAACCTAATACTGTAATACTCTCAAGCATTAGATTTGTAAAAGCATCTTTCCCCAGCGACTGCTAGAGTGTTTGGAAAAAAGCCTCCCCTTTTTGCAAATTGATTTTTGTCTTGGCTGCAGTGTTTGCTTGTTTAAGCATTAATGACTCGATTTGGGAGGAAATAGCTTCCTGTATGGCCTGGATTAAGAAGAGTCATCTTCACTCCTGCCAGAAATTGTGTACAACTGCTAACATGTAAACAGTGTAACCCGTGACTTTATTTTTACACCCAAGCAAGCAAGGTGACCCACATGGCTTAAGGGCTAAAAGAAACATGAGCACCGAAATGCAGAGTTACAGTCGGAAGTGCTAAATTTCCCTTGGGACCATGGGGGGAAGCTTCCTGTTCTTTGTAGACTGGGCTATTATTGGAATACATTTGACCATAGTTAATCCTCAAAGTAATTAAATGGAAGGAAGCGATTAAATCATGAAGAAAAAAGTGCCTGCTACATCTGAGGGGCTCAGGCATAGTAAAATTTTCATTAATTAGTCAAACTTGAAAGCTATAGAGGCATCTTCCAGTTAATGTAGGCTGCTGAGAGAGAGAGAGAGAGAGAGAGAGAGAGAGAGAGAGAGAGAGAGAGAGAGAAAGATTGAGGCCGTGTGTTCACTAGGGAGCAAACAATGGGGAAAGGTAAAACTAAGAATGGGAGTTTTTAAAGTAATAGATTCTCTGGTGGAATCATAGGAGACATATAGTTTATACAGTGCCAACTTAGAAAAGTAGTATTGTATATTCTCCATAATTTCTTACAAATGAAAACAACAGTTAAGCTGAGCTGAGAAGTAGAACTCAGAGTTCCTAATGTTTCCTTGGAAAATGTTAATTTTGTCACATCACTTTCACTTTTAGCAGACTCAGTAAAACTTGTTAATCTTTACTATTTTTCTATTGCTTAATCTTGGGGAAGTTACTTGACCTTTTGAAATTTCATAAAATAAAGGAACCGGGTTGTGTGATTTTAAAATTTCTCTTAGCTTTCAAAAACTACTGGTCTAAAAAAAATACAAAAACACAACCAGAGAGCACGTGAGAGCATTAAAATTCAAGTTACCATCAAAGTAAATGTAAGAAGATAAAACATGGAAAATAAAATATGACACATTCATATCTGTGACCTTCATGAAATATTTTTCATTTTAAAAGAACTTTGCCCTGTGAGCAAGAACCCAAATTAAAGGAGAACTTATCCATTTTTCTATGCCTTTTTCTACTTTCCATTTTTTCTGTGCATATTTGCACTTTTCAATGATTTCAAAAAAGCATTGGAAATGCATTACATTTTTAAATTGTAATGTATTTAAATGAGATAGTTCTAAATAGCTACCAAAAATTGTCCTTTTAATGTGACAGTCTGCATTTATAAGTAACCTTAAGGCACAAAATTAGATAATGAATCCTGTCTTTGTGGCAAGAAGAAAAATCAAGTGTTTACTCTTTGGGGATAGTACATTAAATTTTCTATGCCATCTGTGTATTCTTAGAGACTTCTATCTTTTAATGCTTTGAAAAAAATTATAATGGTTCTTTTAGTGCAAAGTGATCTTAGTGTTTCATGCCAGCTTGGTCAGTTTGGCTGAATTAAATAAAGAGGTCACTGCACACTTGGTTTGGCCATGGTGGTTGGGAGATACAGGATATTTTGGGCATTGAATGCATTTGTGTAATTTTTAAAAAATGTGACTGAGCTTTCACTGTGTTCTATATCACACCAGGGACAAAGAGGTCTGCTCCCCACATCTTCAGTAACTAATGGTGAAGTAAACTGAGGAGCAAAATGAGATAAAACTGTTTTATTCCATTAGGATTAACAATAATCGCTTTGAAATGACAGAGGACCAAGAAACTCCTTTTGAATAGTTACTGGATGGGGTAAGGTTGAGTGTAATTTCATAGTTAAGCAAAACTTTGAAGTTATATTATAACTTATAATCATTAGGAATGAGCAAAGCAAAAGCATAAGGTGAAAATATGTGGCCTATCAGGAAAATGAGGTACAGTCTGCAGGCTTGAGCCATGGACGCAATTGGGAGACATGTTGAGTAATGGAGGACGGTGATAACGGAAATGGTGTTGGAGCCAGACTTTTTTTTTTTTGCGGTACTGGGGATTGAACTCAGGACCCTGCGCTTGCTAGGCAGGCGCTTATTCCACTGAGCTATATCCCCAGCCCCTTGGAGCCAGACTTTGATTTTTACTGCTGGAGAAAGTTGTGGGAGGATCAAAGGGAGAGGGTATGCTCACCATTATTAACATTTGCCTTAAACGTTACAGGGAAGAGATGATTCAAGCAAGAATGGGACTGATTTTTAAAACCACTAAAAGGAAATGCAGGAAGACAAAGAAATCTTTGAGTATTGAGAACTCTGAGTGATTTTATACTCAAATAGTGAGGGGTAAAACTGACTAATAAGTAGAGAGGCAGAGATCCAATAAGGCTCCTCTTTTAACCGAGCGAGTCAGCTTTATGTATCATTCATCTTAAGAAAACCTGGGAGGAGGTGGCTCTTAATTTCTGAAGGAGGTAAGAAAGTAAAGTAGCAAAAAACCACATAGATGCAAAGAAAAATGCAAGCTTTACAGCTGTATGAAGGAAAGAACTGTTGTATTATTTATATGTGTAACCGTGAGTAACTCATATGTGTAAATAGAACTGACTGAAAACAACTACATTAGAAGTCTACCAAATTTATAAGAAAATTGTAGTGTAAAATCTATGAGATTAAAGTAGAACATACAAACCTTTCAGTTTTTCATACCTCAATGTAAACTATTGGTTCAAAATTTGTTCCCATAGAAAATTGCTACAAAACTATAAAAATCCACGAAGAGGTTATATTTCCCAAAGCCGTTTTTATATGTTACTGTGGAAAACTGAACAAGGTAGAACCTTTCAGAGAGGATGAAGCCAAGGTCAATGGAGAGCAAAGAACAAACGGTCTGCTCAAGCAATAAAGTCAGTCTAACAGGTCATTCACCCAGCCCAAGGTAAGGGGCTTTCCTGCCCGCACAGCAGAATCTAAGAGTGGCTGTGGGCTGGCTGCTGTGTGCTTTTTACTCTCTTTTTTCCAAGGTTGAGTTCCTACGGCAAGGATACTCACCCTGGGCTACCGTTGGAAGATTACTTTTTGGTATGTAAATTGCAGGTCTATGAAAATCTCCCTAGACCTAAAGGAAGGAGTGTACAAGACCCAAAGACCCAGGGATTTGAGTTGCATGGTTTGCCTGGTTTCCTTTTTTGTTTTCAAGAGACTAAAAATATGATATAGAATTTCAAACCAAGATGACAAAAATTAACAATGGTTATTATATTGTTATCTTCAAAGTAATTGCTCAGATTACCAGATATAGGCATATAAGATTGATTAAACAATATAAGCACTGACTGTTCCTTTCCAATGAACTAATAGATATTAGTAGCAAAATTATCTTAGCTCACACACACACACACACACACACACACACACACACACATATATGAATTTCCCTTCCTTTTCTCTCCTTTTCCCCACCCCAATTGTTCTTCCTTTTGAGCAGTTTCTTTCCCTTTCGTAATATGTATTGTACCTTTTGGACCTTATTTACTCTTTTAGGTTCTGACACCAGGGTCATAATATTGTGTTTACATATGAAGGTCTGATTTATTTTACTAATGAGTGTGATTCCTAGTTGCATCCACTTACCTGTAGCTGCCTCAAGTTTATCTTTCTTTATAGCCAAGTAGTACTTCATTGTATAAAAATACCACATCGTTTTTATCCATTCCTTGGTTGATGGGGATCTGGGTTGTCTCCAAGATTTAGCTATGACAAATTGTGCTGCTATAAACATGGGTGCACATATATCGCTATTGTATGATGGTTTCAATTCTTCTGGGAAAATACCCAGAGGGAGAATAGCTGAGCCTAACAGGACCTCTAATCCCAGTTCTTTTAGAAATCTCCGCACTGACTTGCATAGTGGTTGTACCAGTCTACACTGCTGCCAAGAGTGGAGAAGGCTTCCTTGTCACCAACATTTGTTATGGGTTGATTTTTCGATAATAGCCATTTTTTCTGGGGTAAAATGGAATCTCAGTGTTGTTTTAATTGGCATTTCTGGATGACCTCTGATGTTGAACTTTTTTCATATATTTATTTACCATTTGTATTTCTTCATCTGAGAAATTTGTATTCATCTCATATGCCCATTTCTGGAGTGGGTCTTTGAATTTTGGGGCCTGATTTTTTAAATTCCTCACATGTTCTAGATAGAAGTCCCTTTTATGAGCGACAGTTGGTTAATTTTTTTCACAACTTGAGAGTTTCCTTTTTACGCTGTTGGTGATTTCTTTTGATGTACAAAACCTTTTTAATAAGATGAGATCCCAGTTATGTATCCTTTGAAGTATTTCCTGTGCAGTTTGGTTTTTGTTCATGAACTCTCTGCCTCACCTATGTCTTCAAGATTTCTACCTACTTTCTCTTCCAGTAGACTTAATGTTTCTGTTTTAATATTTAGAACTTTGATCTATTTTGACTTTAGTTTAGTGCATGGTGATAGACATGGTTCTAGCTTTAGTCTTCAGTACATACAGAGCCAGTCTTTCCAGCACCATTTATTAAGGAGACTATTTTTCTTCCAGTGAACATGTTTGGTTCCTTTGTCAAGGATAAGGTGGCTGAGAGTGTTTGTAGCTGTGTCTCCATCGTATATTCTGTTCCACTGGTCCTTAGGTCTTTTGTTTTGCCCATACCATGTTGATTTTATCACCATAGCTCTGTAGTATAATTTCAAGTCAGGGATTGTGATGTCTACTGCCTTGACTTTGTTGCCCAGGATTGCCTTTGCTATTCTAGGTCTTTTCTGGTTTCAGATGAATTTTAGGAGTGTTTTCTCTAGATCTATGAGGTATGCTAATGGTATTTTCCTGGTTTTCTTCCCCAAGAAAAATGTTAATGTTTGGGAAAAGAAAAGTGAAAGATCTACTTCAGAAGGGTAGAAAATTGCAGACTGCTATGTGTTAAGTAAAAACCCATATTCTTGTCTTGTGCAGCTCATAAACTATTGTTCACATATCCTTGCATTGAGATGTGGTCATGTGACTGAACTCAAGAGGGTAGGATGTGCTCAGTAGTATCCACACTTACATTTACACCCGGCCTTTTACAACTTTCATTCTTCCTTATTATTCCCACCCTATCCTCCCCTAGCTCGCTGAATAAACAGACTTTAGGATGATCGATAGACAGATAGATGATAGATAAATAGAAACAATAGAGACACCAAATGCAAGAAGCCAAAGTCCCTAACTGATGGAACACAATGATCTTAAAAAGTTAACCCAAAACTTATTTAAAAGAGAGAAATAAATGTTACTTCATTAATTCACAAAGATTTCAGTGGCTTTCTGTTACAGAAGGCTAGTTCACAAATCCAGGAGTTTATGTTGAGTGAACTAGAACAATGCATAGGCCACCTACTGCACAATGAACTCCCTCTAGTTAATTCTGCAGTTGATGTAGGGTGTCACCTGGGCTCTCTGGGGGCTGCATTCAGGTAGCCTCATGATACCTTTGGTCACCAACTTAATTTGTTCTATGATTTTGGAAAAGGTGGCAGTGTTTGTGTTTGTGTGAGAAAGGTGGCCATAGTCATGTTTGTTACCCCATGCAGAGTTTGGTAACTAAAACAAAATTTTGCCAAATGCTTCTACTTGTGAATCAAATTATTTGCAAAGAAAGCATTCATGAACCAAGGTACCGCTATAGTTTGGCCGGTTGCTGGGTTCAGCCATGAAGGCTGAGTTCATTGGGTATCTCTAGAACTCCAAGTCATCTTTCAAACTCAAAGAATTATCTTTCAACTTTAGAGTTTTCAGAGGATTCCAAGAAGATGAAAGGATATTGGAGAGATTCTGGAGCTCTTATGTGAAAGTAGTGGGATATTATATTTCTTCCATTCAATTGCCCAAAGGAAAACAGAGAGCCAGACCAGAATCAAGGCAGAGGAATAGTTTTCACCTTTTAGATGAGAAGTACTTCAAATAATTTGTGAATACTTTTTACATTCTGCAATCCCCGAAAAATACTTGGAGTATACTAACTGCTCAGTAAATAGTATATGCATGAATTGTGAGTGTGGGTTGGAGTTCTGAAAAACAAGGATAAAGACTGCCACAGCTGCTGTTGGGAGTGGGAAATAGACCCAATCATGGGGAAGTAAGAGAACTGCGGAGCAGCGCTGATAGTCCAGCTGAGCTTGAAAAATCAAAGATTTGTTTTAGAGCCAATTTTCTGCAATTGCATTTGGTAGCCTGGGAGCAAGCCCGAAGAAACAGATGGTTGGGTTGATCTGGGTTAGTGATTTGGACTTTACAAACTAGCAGTAGGGGGAGGTCAGAGCTGCCCAGCATGGTTCTGTGCCTCACTGGCTCTCTGCTTACTCTAGAGCTGGCCGCTAGCCTTCACGGGGTATGCTGCAACCTAAATGTCTTCTCTTTGTCTGACCCACGGTCTGCTATGAAATCTTCACACTGGATTGCAATTCAACTGAGGATATAGTTTACATGATTCAGGCACAAACTAAAGCACAAGTGGATGTGTACACACACCTACACACACACACACACACACACACACACACACACACACACACACACAAACACAATGAATTAACCACCTGCATCCCCCTGCAAGGCATAACTAGGACTCAATTTTGGATTCTGTCTTATTTGCAATTCTCTTATATACTACTGGAGCCCTGGGATGTGTTAAGGTGGGTTGTTCATCTGATTGGATCAGGAGCTTCTCAAGGTTTAGTAAAACACACCCGTGGGCGTGTCTGGGGGGTACCATGTAGGCGTGACCTTGGAGTTTACTTTTGAGCTTCCTACCGGGGACTACTGCCCTGCTTGGCTTCCAGGCCACCATGAACTGGACATTTTTGCACCATCACACTCTCTGCCATCATGTTTCTCCCTTCAAACCAGCCAGCCGTGGACTAAATCCCTTAAACCAGATTAACCCCTCATCCTTTAACTTGTGGGTGTCAGTTGTTGTGTGCCAGGGATGGGAATGCTGACAGATAAAAGCTTCCCATTAGGTACCCACAATTCTTTTCTGTCACTCCAGGCTTCAAGGTGAAGGGTTGCATTTATATTTTCTCTATTAATTTTCCCTTGCACTGAAGAAATTGTTTTATTTCTCCTGGGTCCTTAGACATTTCCTTCCATTCCTTAAACCTTTCCTCCTTCCAATCTGAGGAGGCAGGCTTGTCTTGCAAGGCTGGGTTGAGGGTGGAAAGGGAATGTAAAGGGAATTTAAGCTGACAGAGTCCAAATGGTTAGCTAAGGGAATGCAAAAGTTCGTGATTACTTCTACCTTGGAATGGTTTACATTTTTACCTGTCAGGCTAATTTTTACCTCCTTCATTTCTCTTGGTATTTTGGACCAGTTATGACTCCCTCTCTTTTGTCCAGGATGAGTCACTATTTCTGGCCTTTGACATGGTTCACTGCTAATTTCTGTTTTGCTACAGTTCTTAGCCTCCATCAAAGTTATACATTCACATCCCCATGCAGGAGAAACAGTGAGGCGGGGGCACAAGTAAATTGAAGGATAGGATCCGGTGTTTGGATGTGATACTGAAACAGAGGATGTCAAGGACTTGAGGGCTTAGGTGATTTTTTACTGGGTGTTGGAGTTGACTAATAGATGACTGCAGGAAGGGTAAAGCTAACTCAAGTGCAAACACCCTTAAAAAATGTAGGGGTATGGACTGGAGGCAGGTCAGGGGCGCACGCAGTGGGAAAGAGCAATTTCAGCAGATGCATCTCACTCAGCTGAGGGTTCTTTTGTCTAATTCAGATAGAAACCATGCACTGGCAAAGTGCAGATCTGCTAGCGGTCCTGATGCCACCAGTTGACTCCGGTTAATGCTGGGTGCTGTTGACTCTGCCAGCTGCTGGTCTCTGCCATGCATCTTCACCAGTAGCTGCTCTGTGGAACTCTTCACAGCAAACAGCCCCTGGAGTTAAGAGCTGTTTCTTTCATAATGACTGCTTTGTCTACACCACTCAGGAGAAGAACCCTGAGCAGAATTACAGACGTTTTGAGGCAGCAGTCCCTGAGAAGTGTTTGAGCTGACGAGCAGATTGACAGGAACACTGGGGCCAGGCCTTCGTTGAATGGGGCCATGTAGTACACCGGGAGGAGTCCTGCTAGGCTAACCTTGGAACATGAGAGGGAGAGTGCTGCCCACCTCAGCTGCAGGCCTGTGATTGGCCTAAATTTGAACCTGCTGATTGCTCTAAATTTAGGCTTCTTATTGGTTCAAATTTGGGCTTGACGATTGGTCCAAACTTGTCTAACCTCAAGCCTTCTGATCTGAGCCCACTCACCGGGCCAAACTCAATTCTACTGCTCCATCCAAAGTCAAGCCCTGCAGAGACCTCCTAACTATGTGACCAGGATGTGACCATGGCAGCCACCACAGTCAGTTATGTGATTGATAGCTATGATATCTCCAGAATGGGCAAGACTTCAGAGACACTAGCTTTGTTAATCACAGCTTATTGGAATACGTGGAAGTCGGAGATGTCCATGGAGTACCAGGGCCCCTCACCGATTTCTGCCATGGTGGGATGGTTTCTTCAAAGAAGCGGCAGTGGCCTCTGGAGTACTGGGAGTGTGGGAGAAGCACTGGCGGCTGAGCTGTCAAGCTGCACCTCCTGTCAGAGCCACCAGGAGAGCAGCACAAGACAGCCCTATGGGCTGTGGGGGGACACTGAGTCAAGCTGTCCACTCTCTGCTCAGCAAACATTGGGGAGCAAAAGGAGCCAAGGGGGAGAGGCGTTGGCCAAATCCTGTCTCTCTCCAGCTCTCACAGGATAAAAGGAGGGAGCGTCAGGTGCCTACCATGCATCTGAGATGGATGGTTTAAAGGGAGCAAGAACATGGCAGGTCATGGATGTGCAGACAGTTGTGGGGAAGCACAAACTGCCCTCTGACTCTTCAGTATGAAAAGCTGGGTGTGTAGAAGGGACTGGTGCTTTTCCTAGTCCCAGGAGAAGGTTAAGGAAAAGAGGTAGAATCCACAGAAGATTTGCAATGGAGAGCACTCTGGATAAAATAATATTTCTCTTGAGTGCTACATTTCCACTCCTAAGAGCCAACTGCAACACAACCCAGGCAAGTTTGTGCCTTCAGGCTTCAGATTACAGGATAAAGGTGAAAGAGTGTTTTACCTTCCATCTAGAAGCTAACTTCTAAGGCATTTTGAGATTCTAAAATGAGTCTCCCTGTAATTTTCCTTAATTATTTTGTCAATGAGTTGTGGACCAGAAACAGAACTGGGTGCTGGACATAAACAATAAGTGAAACAGAACTGCTGCTATTTTGGAGCTCATGGTCTTGTCTCCAGCAAAAGCAAACAAACAGCTAATTAAAAAAATTATAAATCATCACTCGAAATAAGCACAGAAGAGGAGCCACAGTGGGGCATGAAAGAAGTCAGAAGACTACCACAAAAAAGAAACCTAAGGTGTCCTTCAATATGCATTCATGGGTCAAAGTGTGTGTGTGTGTGTGTGTTTGTGTGTGCATTAGGAAGGGACAGGGGAGTTTGAGGTCCAGCAGGAAATTATCCATCTTTCAACTCCATTTTATTCTGCGTAGTCACTGCCTAAATGGTTGAATCAAGTTTAACTGAATCTCCAATGTGACAAGACCTTTTCTTTCCCTTTGCATGGGAAGTGGAGCTAAGGGCAAACTTACGTTTTGGCCGCTGATCCTGTGTAATCTGTGCTGTTGTCTGAGACAACGCTCTCTGAGGTGAGAAGGATGCGAGAGTTATTGACTGCATGTGATCACAGGGCAGCTTGGGGGAAACGAGTGTCAGTATACCTTTCTCTGGGCTGTCAGAGAGTTTTTTTTTTTTTTTTTTTTGCGGTACTGGGGATCGAACTCAGGACCCTGCGCTTGCTAGGCAAGCGCTTATTCCACTGAGCTATATCCCCAGCCCCTATCAGAGAGTTTCCATTCTGTTTACCTTAGAGCATACTGTGTCTTCAATCTTAGGAGAGGCCACTTTGAGCGTTTTCTGATTATTGCGTGAGTCTTTAAAAAAAAAGACTCTCAAGAAATGATTGGTTTGCCCTTCTATTTTAGTTGCAAACCACACAGACACAGCAAATAATACCAGAATTGTACACTAGACATTTTGGTAGGAAAATGCAATTCATGAGAGGAGGTTTGGCTGGTCATGATGTTCTGATCAACTTGGATTTTAAAGAACATAATTTATGTTACTTTCACTTATATTACTGAAACTGTGAAACTGTTCTCTCCTATTCCAACTTGTACAACGTATTGTGTTGCTTGCAGTGGGGTACTCTGCTTGTGCGTGGTTATTTATGGCTCCTGAAAATAGATAATGAGCTAGAAAACCTTTTACCTGATATTCACTACAATTTGGACAGTTGAAGAGTATTTTCAGCTCTTGGTCCACAACTGGTGGTAGGAAACCAGAGTTGAGCTTGTGACATCCTTAACTATGTAATGGTAATCAAAGAGATATAGGGATTTAAATTTTATAAGGAACCAGTTTTTTGGTTTTTTTTTTTTCCATTTTAGAGATAAAAAAAAGACACAACATTCAGCTTCAGATGTGTTTTATCTTCTGCAGTGTTTGTTAGCTGAGGTAGACAGAACTCTAGTTTAAATTGCCACAAACACAGGGAAAGTTAACAAAAAGACCAGGTACTTTCATGTCAGGTAGATTTAAGTCTAGGGAGTTCTGCCCACTAAAAGCTAAATAACAGTAGTTATTTCTTTGGGGGCTTAGAAATGACTGTTGACATTAACTCCTCTCCCTGGATACTTATGAAAGTTTTGTAAGAGGATATAGTATTTTTAGTTCAGTGAGGAAGAATCTGTGGTACGGTCATTGTACAGGTGTCACTAAAATCTCTAGTGCTTATTTTCCACCAGCGGATTAAGTTTCAGTGAGAACCTACTGTGTACTTTCCTATGAGGGACAGAGAACAGAGCAATGCCGAAGATGGACACTGTAGGGTCTCATTCAAATCTGAGTCTAGCAGGGAGAGAGAGAGCCGGCGCTCCGACAGTGAATTCAGCACAGCCGTGAACATCTAGTAGCAAGTCTGGAAGCCTGTGCAGCAGTGCTGGGAGACACTGGAGCTCGTTGTTGGTCATATGTATGAGGGCAGGACAGAGCCAGAGCGCCTCAATCAGTGAAACTACCTCAGTATCGAAAAAGGCATCCTACCTGGACAATTACTGTCATTAGTCTCTAGGCAACATTACCTCTCTTGGTATTAACTTTGCAAGAGTATAGAATAAATGCCCCTACTGTTGAAATCAGTCCTCTTCCCAGAAGGTAAGAGGTAACTCCACCTGACCCGGCTCTTGTCTCTTTCTTTATTTTTCTCATACCCCCTGCTGTTTCTCTCCAGGGCACACCGGGACCAATGAGGTTCCCTACACAGCAGGGTATGGAAAAACTAGGAGGAAGGAGAAGCAACAGTACCCAAGTTAAGCTGAGTGTGTATACAAAGTGCCTGAGCTACAAAGGCACTTAGTCCTGTAGTAGAAGCAAATGAAGTCTGTGCGGTCAGAAAAGAAAAATGAGGTAGAGAATAGCAAAGGTCAGTGCGCAGAGACAGGGGTGAGGGGTGCTAAATCGCTCTGGGCACTATGGGCTTGACAGGAAGGGGTGTAACTATAAGCAGGGGAGCACTGTGATATCAATAGGATTCGATGGAAGTTTAATAAAGGATTCCACTATTGATCATGGAAGTAATTTTCCTTCAGACCTTCTTAAGGGAAGACATGCTTTTTCAATTTGTTATTCTGATTTCTTTTGCAGACAGCCAAGAGGGTAATTTGAATATGATCGAAGAATGACATTTCCTTTAGCTAGAAGTCATTATGATGCACCAACAATTACAAATAGAAAACCTGCTTGATTTAGTTGTCTGTTGTACTGGGGTTTGAGAATGGTGAATTCTCTTATCAGTGATCAAACACCAAATAACAGAAATGTAAGCAGATGAAGATGAATTCTTTAAAAAAAAAGGCTGATATATACTTGTGATGGAACTGAGGTGAATTTTAAGGTGTGTTGATAAATGCTTACAAAACCTAGAAGCACATAGCATAGATACCTTTGATTCTAGTGGAGCAGTGACATTTCCAAAGGCTAATAATGTTGCCTGAAAAGTCGGTCAATCCAATTTGGCTAGAGATTTCAAGCCACTGGATCAAGAAGTCCCATGAGCAGTCCTTCATACTAGATTAAACACAGGCATTCTGAACTGTAATATACATGAAGGTTCTTGAGGATTTGAGATCCCAACTGATAGTAACCCCAATGTCCAGATTTTCTAGGACAATCTTTTTATGAAGTATTCTATGTTTTAGGTATATTGATGCTTTTTAGATAATTGTATGACTCCTTCTGTTACACTATCCACTATATCTAATAGCATCAAGAATCTCCTGCTTTGCTATCACCTAGAATTTTCTCTTCCTCTTCTATCTTCCCCTTCCTCTCCTTTTTCCTCTTTTTTACCTCCTTTACCTCATTGTAAAAGTCTGAACTCAAGTCCCTGGAACATCAACCTATGAATTAAATGTTTAATACCACTTGCTTTTTTCTATCTTTCTTTAATCTCCTTGTTATTCTGAGTTCAGCTATGGAAATTCATAAGTGACTATGGATGTATCTAAGCTATCAAAAATACCAAAAAGATGAACATGAGCTCAGAGATGAGAGAAATTTCATTCTTAGTTTTCTTCATTTTGCTACTGGTTCAGTATCTTAGACAATGCCAGTCATTCTGCAAACCTAATTTGGAGTTACAAAAAATTAATTTATGCTTTGTTTTATGATGCTCTGCTCAAAAATATCACTCACAAGGGGCAAAAAGCTGGATAGTCACTAAAGCACTAGGAAGAAATGATGGTAATTATCTAGAAGATCAAACCAGTTTAAAAAGTGTATTATGAAAACTCCTTTGAGAAGCGGGATTTGTGGGCAGCCCAGTTCCTGGGCCCCCTTCTGTCCCTCTCAGAGAGAAACTTTCTCTCAGTAAGTTCTTCCTACTCTTAAAAACCAAGTGTATTATGTACTATCCTTATCTTAAGAGCTATAGAGACATTATCTCATGCAATCTTCTCAAATGATATGTCAGTATTCATATTTATTCTCACATTACAGTTCAAGAAATTAAGGGTTAGAGAACATAAAGAGACTTTCTCAGATCTTTGCTAATAAATTACCAGAATCACCAGAATTCCTAGTCTATCTGGTCTGGGTCCAGAGAGTTTTCTGTTAAGCACTAACTAGCAAAAAATAATCTTGAACTGATCTGTGGCCAAGAGATATCCTTACAGGTTACATGAGCACTACTCAGTAGAACATCTCATCCAGTCTTTTCTACCCTGTTGTATCGTTTTCTGTTCCCTGTTACGAATGCTGAGCTTATCGTAGTCAGGAAAAGCACATGAGCTAACAATAGCTTCTTTGGCAAGGTCTAGGGTTTTACAGTTGTGAGCGTGTGTGCAGATAGAACTAACAACACTCTCCTGAGACACAAAGCCAAGAAGTGCTTCTCTGGAGAGCCCACAACGCAGAATGGTTCCTGACCAGGGTAGAAAACAGCACAGGATGTGTGGACAAAGCTTTGGGTAAATCTTAAGAAGGCAAAGTGCAGCGCCAGTGCTGAGCTCTCCCTGTGACATCAGATAACTTTTGCTCAGAGTGTGTGATGGACTCATGCGCATCAGGAATAACAGTCAAAAAAGCTTTGTGTTTAAATGAACAATACTGATCTGAAATGTTTATGTCCACAGGGGCCAGCAACTGTACTATGCTTTTGTGTCAAAATCTACTGTTAAATGAACAGATGTCTATGAAGTGTCTTTCCATGCTGGAACAGTCAGGGTTTCTCTAATCAAGGGTTCTTCTCCTCACTAATCCTTGCAGCTAAAACCTAATTCTAGACTATGTCTGTGCATGCATATAGCAGAATAAGACAACAAAAATGTTAATTCCTTTTCCTTTTTAGCAACTCCTGGCGCCTACCAGTTCCATCATGCCACAAAGAGCAGTTCTAGAGTTCTGAGAAAGCTTCTTATTGATCCCTTTTGATCAAATGGCCTCAATCCTCCCCCAGAGTACCAGAAAACTTCAACGAAACAATCTGCTTTTGTCGGAATGACCCAGGTAACAACCTACTTTAGTTTGAGCTGCTTAGATATTTCAGCTAAAAATGGCTTATTTCCATGAGTCACCTGGATAATTGTCTAATCTGCTGGCCCACTTAGTGGGGTGGGGTAGCAGGTGCTAAGTGCAGATGTCAGAGAGGACATAGAGAAGGACAGTTTCAGCTTTTGAACCTTCTTTTGTTAGAGGGGTCATCTTTGTCACATAACAAGAAAGTCCCCTTCTGTCTTTGTAGGACAATTTTCTATTTCATGTGTATGTAGTTTTGTGGTTGTAAGAATACTTTAGCAAAAATTGTGGAGGATACAAGAAGGAATAAAGACAAGATTTCTTCTTCATGATGTGACTGCTGAGGGGGGTTGGTATAGATGAGTGATTGGTAAGTGCCTATGTTTTTACTGTTGAGCTTTTTGGAAGGGTAGTCACAGCTAGAGAAGGACAAATCAGAGCTGGAAGAAAAAATACTTGCAGAGATCGGCCAGAGGGTTTACTCTTGTTTACTGAAGACATAAGTACGTCTGCCTTTATTCCCTCTTGCAAATATATGTCTTATTCTTACAAAATGCAATCTCTTATTCCAGGGTGGTGCCATGAAAGACAAGCGTTTTCTGCTTTACTTAGAGGGTAACTCAGGTTTCATGGTTCTTAGCAGGTAACTCAGAGTTCATAAATTTTAAAGATGCTTTTAAGAATACAAAATAAATAAAAAGCACAAACAGGAGGAAAAAACTCAACAGTCATGGAACTGTTAACATTGGAAAACTGAATGTTATATGATATTTCAGGAAATTCTATTTATATGTAAAAAGAGAAATTTGAGACACTAGTTTCAATTTTAAATTTCAAATGCTGCAATGTGATGTCATGAAATAGCAAAACAAGTTTTTCTTTCTCTAGTCCTTTGACTATAACACGACAGGATTTAAAAAAATAAGCGGTGTGACAGTTGGGTTTTTTTTTTTTTTTTTTGAAGCAGAAATTTGAACTTTGATGTAAGAGCTTGCCATTTCTATACTCACAGAGTTAAAATTCTCCAGCAAGGAACTTTTAGGGTTGAGATAAATGTCATGCACATGATTTTGAAGGTCAGGCTGGTAAACCAGCAAAAATGTCTGAGAGCTCGCGAGACAAGCTGGTGGCATCGTACCTCCCGCTGTGATGCAGTCATGCTGAATAAGCGGAGCAGTGTGAAGTGAATTCTGATAGAACTTGACATCTGACCCCGGAGGCCTTTAAGCCCCTCCTCACCTGGCTCCCCTCCTGCCTCCCCCCATGTGAGCAGAACAACCGTAAAAATCTACCTGCTTTCAGTAGGAGTGCTTGGCCTTGTTTCCTGTAACACCTGTTTGTGCATAGATCAACCTAAAATTAACTTCAGTGACAGCAGGCTATTCCTGGCCTTGTGAATTCAAGTATGAAAACCACTAGAACCTATGATTAACCAGATTTCTTGGTAAGTGGGCTGTTCTGTTTAGTTGGATTTCTGGCTATTTAAGAGTGCATTCTGTGGCTGTTTTTCATTTTCATTTTTGTTGTTGAATAGGCATTGTAAGGTTTATTAGTCAGATTTCTTGTTATTGAAAATATGGTCATTACATACAACTTGAACTTTATTCATGATTCTGCTATAAGAATGTACGTAGGTCATCACTATGAACATCAGTAATCTAGAAAAAATAGTATAATATAGAAAGAAAATGAAGCTGCTTCTTGAGGACTAGGATTAGAATTAATGGCATGAGGTGACAGGGACAAGAGGTAATTTGAATTAGGTAACTAGGATTATACTGCAGGGGGAGGTCCTTCCAACTAAGGCCAAAGTTTTCAGCGATGTACACTGTTTTACTTAAGTAGATTTTAAGAGAAAACTCTAAAGAGTCCTCAAGATTCCTATGATGATTTTATGTAAGCTTTCTTCTTCAAAAGAGCAGAATTAAGTGCTTTCCTTCCATTTCTGAAGGAGAGCAAATGGAAACTAGGTGAAAAAGTCTGGAAAAATGATTATGAAATCGTCTCTAGATTAGATCTGGGACATTTAGAAAAGTTTCCTAAAAGTAGCACATGCCAACATTTTTAAAACCATATTTCGTCAGGAACAGGCAGAAATGAATAACCTGCAGTCCAAGTTACCCGCCCCCACCTTTCTTTCTTTTTTGATGCTAGGAATTGAACTCAGGACCTTGTGCTTGCCAGGCAGGTGCTGTACTGTTAAGCTATATCCCAGGCCCCTGAGTTATTGTCATCACCAACCTTTGGTTTATAGATTTAAAAAAGCAGAAAAATAAACACTGCTGAACTACCATCATTCAGCAGCCAGAGTGGGGAGCTTCAGGGGATAGCGGAATGAATGCAGGGAACTTATGAGATATTACTTGGAAACTCAGATTCTATATATATATAATTAAACTTTAGTGAATGTTGTTTTAAATGACAATTAAGTTTCCAAAAGACCAAGTGATCAGACCGGAATAGATCAGTAAATTGTAACGTACATTATTTCAGTTGCTAATTTACCCATCGGTCCATAACTATGGCACATACTTAACAGAGATTGCTACAACATCAGGATAAACAGAAACTTGACTGAACTCACATTTTGTCACTCCTGCTTTTTGATAGTATTTACAATAATAAAAATTCTCTAAGACTTAGGGAAACAAAGATAAAAAAATTAGAAGTTAAGAACATTTTAGAATTCCATCAAAGATGAGACGTAAAGAATTTCCTCATCTGATAGTCTGATGAAATAGGAATGGCTCAGACTGGTTATTTGTTGAGAAAGCAGAATTTCATTACGTGAGCTGAGTCCATGAGACATGAAGTCAAGAAAACGTAAATATAAAAAAAGGAGCAGGTTGTGGCTAGAAGGTTGTCTATCTACCCACCTGTCCATCTATCTATTGTCTATCAATCAGTCTATCTTCAGATACACATCTTCAGAAAAGATACTCCAATTGGGTGCAGGTCCTGAATGTTTACTGAAAGTGCCCATGTTCTAGGTACTCTGAGTATGACAGGGGGAAACAAGGGATGCAGTGGTAATAGAAATGTAGAATTAGCAAAAACGGAGCGGTAGTCTCTGGCTTCATGAAGCTTATTATTTAGTTGGGATAATAAAACACATGTCAAGGCAAATCAGTAGCATTTCCAAAGCTACCAGTTAAATATAAACTGACAAGTATTAGATATAAAGGGACTGAGGATCTGGGAGGTAAGAATATTAACTCTCATCAATCCACTACCCATTTTGTGCCAGGAAAGCCATTGCAATGTTTAGACTTCACTCACTTATTAATGCTAGGTGACCAAGTTCTGTGGCTTTTTAAATAAGTTATTACCATGATTTGAGACACTTAAGTCACTTAGTTTTTCAATATACTACTTTTAGATTCATCATGATTTGTCCACTTTCTTTCTCTTTTACTCACTTTAGTTACACACACACACACACACACACACACACACACACACACACACCCACCCCTCGTATTTGACTATCACATGATGGAAAGCAATGTGTAACTATATAAACTAACAGGTGTTGAATCCCAGTGGGAATTCCAGTTTCCATTTCTTTCTGCCCTCATGCATGCATCAAGGAAGTGTCTTCAGGTGAAAAGTTGCCACAGGGGGGCAGGACACAGATGAAAAGTTTTCCAATATTGGTTCTACTGAAGATTGGGTATGATTGAGAGTCAAGACATATCACATACAGGTACAGATTTCCTATGATGAGTGTGATCATTATGTATCTGAAAGTGTACCAATAAAAAATTAGGTGAAAATTAAATAGGGAAAAAGGATTGGGTATGATTAGAAGCAATACTGAATTCTTATGAAGTATGGCATCATAAGCCATCTTTAGTCATTCTTGAAAATTTAATAAATACAGAGCATGCCAAAAAAAATATATGTACATACATATATACACACTTCATTAGAAGCACAACTTGTATAAATATTTCAATAGTAAATTTATTGAGACATCATGAGATTAATACCTGTCACTTTTGGCCTCTACAATGACAAGAGGTGCTCAAAGTGGTGGCCGTCAGCTTCCAAGCATTTATTAGTACAGCAAACCTTGGCCACTGAGATTGCTGCACAGGCATTTTCAATTTCTTCTCTAAAGGCCAGCAGTATAGCGGGTTTTTCAGGGTTTTGCCCATACCAGAGTAACACCATCTGGTAGTTGAAAAATATCATATTAATTTTCTTTTCCTGAAGTGTGTATACTTGTTTTGGGCAGACTTTGTATATATTGACGTATGTATATTCCATTTTGCAATGTCTTTTGTTAGAGTTTGGATCGAAACCTCCACCCCAACATAGGCCTGGGGGATGTTATCAGGAAGTAATGAACTCCTTAATAGGTGGGGCCTATTGGAAGGTCTTCAGGTCATTGAAAGTGTGGCTTTAAAGGGCTAGGGGATGATAAGCCCTTTCTCTCTCTCTCTCTCTCTCTCCTGGACGTAAGGTAGTGGTTTACCGTACCACATGCTCTTACTTTGACAAGCTGCCTCACCAGAGACCCAAAAGTAATGTGACCAATTGATCCTAGAACTAGAACCTCTAAAACTATGAACAAAAATAAACTGTCATTATGCATTGTTTACCTCAGTATTTGTTAAGGTGATGGAGAGCCGACTAACAGATAGCATAAGTAAAACACTTGGGAAGAGCTGCCTCCCACAGTGGGTGGGGATGTAATTTGTTCAGAGCAATTTCCTTCTGAGATTGCCAGTTCTACTTTTGAGACTAGAGTAATTCACACACATCCGAGCTGTACCTTGAGGGTCTCTTGAGATTAACTTGTCTGCAGCTATTTATTAGTCATCTAGTCAGGAACTGGTAATATCTAAGGCACAGAGAAGTTGAGTTGTTTTCCTGTTAAGACAAAAAGGCAACTTTCTGTTAAATGCAAAGGCGTAAGTATGGGAGCTGTTTCCTGTGGATTTAATGCTTTCTTTAAAGTATTCAAAGCGAAGGTGGGATATCCATGTTGACAACGAATTTTATGTGTGTGTGATTAACTCTTCTATCATTTACTACTTTTGTTCTCAGAGAACATGTCCTACCATCTCACTTCAGTCATATCACATCATTTTCCCTGGAACAGAAACAGACAGAGAGACATAACGCATCATCCTTTTATTTTTACAAACTCCTGTGAAAACCTGAGCGATCCCTTCCTGAAATGAATAACCACTTGTTATTCATCAATAAAGACTTTATTAACTAGTTCTGGAACTTGGGATTATTGTTCAACTTCTTCTCTCCTCAGTCTGAAGGAAGGTGTTAGATTAGGTAATATATAAACAATCAGCACTTTGTGCCTCTACAATTTGATGGGTTTTAAATTCTACCGCTTTAAGGCACCATAAATAGTTGTGGGAGCAGATAGTTCTTGGAGTACCTACTAAGGCACTGTGTCCAACGAGATTATGTTCCTCGACTAACCGCCTCAGATGAGCATGGGCGGAGAGCAGGTGGCTAGTCTCTTTCACGCATTCCTTTGGACCTCAACCCTCCTAACTAGAAGTGTGATCAGCACAGAGTAGTTGCTCAATTACAGGCTTTCTTATATTTGGAAAATCTGATTGAGTCATCCTTGTGGGTAGTGGAGTGAGAAGGATTGTTCTTTCCATGGTTTTCATCTATGAATTTGGATGCATAGCACTATGATTAGAATTGTCATAGAAAAAAAAAACAACGACTGTGATTTCTAACAATATTGCAGTGGGTAACGGTGATTCTGAATTTTGTCCAAATCACACAGCTGCTGACTGTGAGTTTCTGTACTGGTACCAGGGCCTCTGATGTTCAAGCTTTCTGTGATCTCATCACAGAAGCTATCACTCCCTTCTCTCTGCGCCCATAGGATTTTGTTTTTACTGCTTGCACAACACAGATGATATTGCACTGTGTTTTGTTTGCTAAGCCTCTAGGATGATGCCTCATCCATAATATTTACTGAAAAAATAGTTTTTCAATTGAGTATTTAACTGCCCATACATGTACCTGCTCACCCCAAGGGACTGGGTGCTCTTGAAAGAATGGACTTCTTTTTCTTTGCAGTTCTGGGGATCAAACTCAGGACCTTGCACTTGCTAGGCAGGCACTTATTCCATTGAGTTATAATCCCTGATCCAGTGGACTTATTCTTATATGTTGTTATATCCCAAGCCCTTTCAACAGTGTCACATAGTTCATTCTCAACAAATATTTGTTGACCGTGAAGTAAATTCTTACCCAGTATAGTTCATCCTTCAGTATAGCTTCATCCTTTAGTGACATCCTTCCTATAGCTTTTGTGTTCTTTTCATTTCCTTCACTGTTCTTGTTTTCCTTGTTTACCTCTTTCACTTGAATGACATCTACATGACTTCCTTCTCATCTTTCTTCTATTTGCTAGTTAGTGACCTTGCAGAGGTGAAAATCTCTCTGTGCTGTATTACAAGATATCACTGTGATGACTTATGAAGTTGGCACAGGTGAGATAAACTAAGTGTTATGGCAGAACGTGCTCATTTTGTGTATGTGTCATGTTGGGAAGACAGAGGGATAAGGTCCTACAAACTTGGGCCAAGGTCATGAGGAACAAAGCTGATCCCATAATGCTTTTCACGGTTTTGTTTCTAGTCAAGAAGGAGACTTTTGCAAAAGGATCCAAAGCACCAGATATTGTTTCAACATGAATGCCCATAACTAAGACGTGGAGGCATTCTAGAGTTCAGGACACTTTCTAACCCATTTGGTAAGAATAGTCGCCACGGATAGTTGTGGCTAGGTTTATTAAGTAGAAAATTTGTATCTGGTATGTCCATAGCCCAACTATTGTTTTATTAGGATGAAAAAGTCTCAGTTTCTCTATGAGCAGTTTGGCCTGCGTAAGAATGCAGACGAGTGTGTTGTGGTGGCCTGACTCTTCAGCTGCAGGTCTTTGGAAAACTTAAGCAGTGCATAAGCTCTGCGTTCCTCCCAGCCTCCCAAGCCTCTTTCACTTGTTAAAGCTAGAAGCAATTTTCCCCCTTTATATCTTCTCTCAGCTCACCTGGGTTTTCCGGAATGCATTAATTTATTATTTTGTGACTTATTTCTTTCAAATTATAAACCTGCCTGGATTTCTGGCTTGCTTATCAATGGCCTATCTGCCATGTTTTCCCTTCTCCTCTCCTTTGGATGCTACATGGAATACAGAAAATGTTCTATTGTTCTCAGCGGACCCCTTCTCTTCATAAGGTGCCAGCTTCTATTTCTAGCTCCTCAGACATCCAACTTCAGGGCATAGCTGCATCAATTTAGCAGCTCTCTGAAATACGAAGGAATAAAGATCTCCTGGGAAGAAGATGCTTGGACTATGTATGTAGCGGTTCTTCAATAGTAAGCATCATAATTTTACATGACTTTTACTGCAGTGGCTCATGTGTCATCTAAGATCTGTAATTGGAATTGGCTTTCAGCTTTCCCTGCCTTCTCTAATTCATCGCATTATATAGCACTACAGTAATGATCTCATTTACTGGATTCCAATAGTGGATGTTGGGTGGCATAGATTTTGATGATTCATAAATATACATCAAGATTCTAGCTATTGACAACATGGGAGCTTTATAATTAATTCCTATTAAGACTTAAATTACCTTACCTATTTTTAAGTCTTCTGGAAGCATTTTAGTAATTTTTTTTTTTTTTGATTGAACTGGGAAGTAGTTGGCCTGGGAGAGACTTCAGGAATCATGTGTACATGTGTACATGTACATGTATTTACACATGCAGACACACACATACATGCATATGTTCCTTAATGACTTCATAGCAAAAGCTGTAGTGGTTTTTAACTCTGTGCAGTGGCGTCACCTGGAAAGCTTTTAATATGTTCATATTTGAGGTCCACCCCAGACGACTTGCTTGAATTGCTCTGGGTGGCCCTGGATATTGGGATTTTAAAAAATTTTGTTATGTGATCTTACAGACCATTTAAAAGAGCATCTGATTAGTGCTTCAGAACTCAGGATTGAAAAGCAGAGAGAGTTATCTTAACTTATTTAAGCCTTATTTTACTCATTAAGATGGGGTAAGATATGTACCTCACAGCTTTAAGTAATAGTTGAGTGGGATAATTTATCTAGACAGTTCATCATAGAAACTGACCCCTTGGCTGAGTTAAATGACTCCTAGGCTTGTCTACTTTTCTGTTGCTTCTACAATTTTTTCTTTCCTTCCCTCCTTCCTTCCTTCCTTGCTTTCTCCCTCCTTCCCTTCCCTTCCCTTCCACTTCCTCTTCCCCTTCCCCTTCCCCTTCTCCTCTTCCTCTTCCTCTTCCTCTTCCTCTTCCTCTTCCTCTTCCTTCCTTCCTTCCTTCCTTCCTTCCTTCCTTCTTTCCTCTCTCTGATCAGATGGTCCCATGCTTGTTTCTATTCATTCCTTGGCTTTAATTCTTGTAGCAGATAACTGGACAAGACTTTTCAGGTGTCCACAGTGTGAGAAATACTCTGGTTAGAATTTTGTTCAGAGAAATTTTGTTTTGTACATCGCTCTCCTGTGCTGTGCTTGCACTGTGCTGTGGCTGATGGAATTTCCGGTGGAGCTAGGTCAGAAGTCTTCCTGTGTCCCTCTCTGCCTCACTCCCAGACCGGGGCAGAGCAGGAGCTAATGCCGTCTATTGCTGTCACTCGTCACCTTGGAGCATGCGCCATGACTGTCCTTTCTGTGGTTCCTGTTTGGTTGATCTGCTTTTCCCATCACAGTGTATTCTGCCCAAGCCAGGGCTGATGTAGATTCTGAGTATGTATCCTGGAAGACTATTCTGGTGCCTATTGCTTAGGTGACATACAATAAATATTTTTAAAATGTAGAGAAAAGCTCTAGAATGCTAAGAAAGTACTTATATCAATTTTTGTAGCAACCACAGCTGGAAAACAATGAGTGAAGATGTTACTATTTTCTTTCAGACCCCAAACAGAGGGGTCCCCTTTATTGTCAAAGTTTTTGACTAACATGCTCCACAGAGACCAGGGAACTGATGTGTGGGAAACACACAGACTGTAGTTTTGTCTTCGTTATGACTAAGTATCTGCTTGAGTCTGAGCCGCAAAGGCATTCCTCGCCATTATCTTTATCTGCGCCTTTCTCTACTGTGAGCAACAGGTAGAAAGTTCCCCACCAGCAGTACGGTCACAGCTGTGTGCTGCTAAGGAGACTTTATTGAGGTGAATAGTTGTCATTCTTGAGTTGCTAAAGTGATCGACATCTGAATGCTGTGAACTTAAGTCATGCAACTTCTAAGGAGGATTTGTGGTCAGTATTTATGTTTCTGGAGAAACAGATACGTTTACCAATCTCACATTCTAATCTATCCCTGAAAAATTAACAGTAACATTAAGTTTTATTGTACTCAACCATGAGAAGAAATTATAATATAATGAGTTTTAAAATAACCAGACTCAGGAGAAAAATTGCAAAGTGGTGAAAATGTTTCCATTAACGAAAGGGAAATGATCACAGTAATAATCCCACTGGGATTAGAAGATATTGGATAGTAACCGGGATGTTGTCAGATTAGAAAGCCTCAGAGTGCTGAATTGTTTGTCAAAGTAAACCAGAAGCCTCTATTTACTCTTTTTTTGCAAAACATTTGTGTTTGACAGTTTGATAATATTCTTTAGATAATATTGGTGAACTAAGAATAAACACCTTTTTTCTAACACTTGTAGGTAGTAAATTTGCTTGGTTTAGTAAAGAATTTGAGGGGAGAATGTGTTTCATTTGTCTGCAAAACATTCTTCCTGTAAAAATATTCACCCAGAAGCTAGAGGATGGCTAGCTCTTTCTGTCCTTGTTCTGCCAGGGTTTCACTGGGTTTAGACTTAACTTTCTTCTGCTAGTGTTTTAAGATTTGTGAAGCTGTTCTGAAGACATTGAATGAAAGTAAAGCTCCTTAAATGTTTCATTTAAAGTGAGAGATGGTACATTATGTAGGACAGCATCCAGAGCTAATTCCCTTCTATGTTCTCTATAATTCTGTATTTCCTCAGTCGTTTTTGTATTAGCAGAAATGAAGATAACTTTATATTATACAGCATCCAGTGCAAATTCGCTACTATCTTATCTATAATTTGATATTTCCTTTAATGTTTTTGTGTTAACTAATGTGAAGATAACTATGTAATACAACATCCAGTTCTAATTCCCTACTATATTCTGTATAACTTTGTATTTTCTGTATTGTTTATGGCTTTTCTGGTTCATATGTCTCCATTCTTTTGTCTTTAAAATAAAATTAAACAAAAAAAGTGAGAGATGGTGATATGCATTGACTCAGAGAACTCAAGGCGCATTTTATAGTATGTATTGTTTGAGATTGGCTAGGTAGTGCCACCTATGAAATACCACTCACTTAAAACAACAGAGGTTTATTGCTTTCTGCAGGAGCTGACTGTAGTCTGTGTTTCTAAGTCGTTGTTACCCTTAGGCGATTCAGTCACTATTCAGAACTTTACCATTTACTGTTAGAGAGGAAAGAGCATTTGACAGCATGAAGTGTTTCTTAAAGCTTCTGCTTAGAAGCGATACTCCTGTGATCCATTCACTGAGCAAAGAAAATTACCTGGCCACATGGGATAGTGCTACCTTAATGTAATGGGCAAGGGCATGGAAATAAACATTTGTGTGTAGCTTTGAGATGCCAGGTACTTGTAAGAGTTTTACTTATTTTCAATTTCAAATATAGTATCAAAGGTAAATACTAAACTATACATATTAGCTCTTGGTGATAATCTAGAAGGTCTTATTTTGTAAAAGGGCATACAAATAGTCTTTGACTTACAATGGTTTTATGTGTGATTTCTGGGCTCTTTGATGGTGTAAAATCAATATCCATTCAGTAGAAAGCATAGTGTGGATGTTAAACTTTTCCTAGGCAAGACATATGTGGCACTACCCTTTTTTGAAATACTTAGTAATGGTAGAGAGCTACATCTCCCAGAGCCATACGGTCATGAAGGAAAGCCACCAATGTTCCACAGTGTACTGTGTTGTTAGGTAGAAGGTCTGGGAATTTAGGGAAATTAATGCACTTTAATTTTAGGATACAGTAAGTCCCTGACTTATAAACATTCACACTGAGAACTTTCACAGGTGTACTTTGTAAGGTTCACAGGTGTACTGTAAAATATTCATTTTGCTGGATTACAAACCAATCTGAAACTGTATTTTCAGTTTGTGGTAGATTTAATGAGGATGTGGTAAGTCAATGGGCAACTATACAAGACTTGATCGTTCAACCAACCAATAGTTCTACCTATGACCTGTGTAGAAGTTGGCACTTTGCCTTACCCCTGTCCATGGTACAGTCATAGAAGTGTGGACAGAATGGGGAAGCCAACCAGAATACCCAGGCACGCAACAAATCAGCACAATTGCTGGATAGATATCTTAAACCAGCTTTAGGAGTGATTCCGAGATTATACAAAACATGAATTTCAATTGGCAGAAGAGGAATTTGCATAAAAATTAACTGGATATAATGTCTAATTGTGAAAATCTGCAAAATGTAAAAGGATGGGGAAAGGGGAAGTTACATGTATTGAAGTTCTGTGGACTTTGCTTTCCCTTTTTTGCAAATTGATACTATCCTCCTCATTCCATTCCTTCACACGCAGTCATACATCCTTGTCTACTCTTTCCAGGAAGCCTTTAAAGTTTTTCAGCAACCAGTCTGCAACCAGTAATCCTGCTTCTATTTTTAGGGTTTTAAATCCTAGCTTCAAAGGTACTCTCAGGCAGTAGGCTGAGAAGATTGTGGGAGTGTGGAGGATTAGCCTCAGGCAGCTGCATGACAAAGCCGTCTATTTTCTCCAGATAAGAGTTGAAGGAGGTTGAGATGTATAATTTATTTCACATACATCTGCCTTGTAGGCCCCTCCTTGAACATTAAAGGGAGAAAGTTGCTTCCCTCACCACTTTTGTATTCTACCTGTTTCTTTTATTTCTGCCCTTGGGAACTAGAGAGAAGCACAACTCTATGCTGTGATCCTGAAATGAGACTGGATTTGGTCCACTGGGAAGAATTGTGTGGCTGTGAAATTCTGCTGCATTCAACCACTCTGGGTCATGCATCAGCCATTGCACCCCACCTAGTGGGTGGGAGAATAACTTCCACATCCTTTCCCACCTTGGAAAGAGTCCTCAATTGCTTTATGCTGCAGTGGAGTGACTCACATAAGACATTTCCATGTACCAACAGCCTACAACTGTGGTTCTCTAAATTTTTGCATATGATGATAAAATGTATATCCCCATAATTTGATTAATTGATATGCAAGCCCTACCTTGGGTGCTGTTTGTTCAAATTTGCACTAATCTTCTCCTGGGATTTCTTCTTTTCCTGCTTAAGTGATTTGGTAAGCAGGAGAAGCAGGCTTATTTCCTCTATAAAAGCTTCTGGGTTATGCACCTGTATTGAGCAATAGCAAATGTTTCTACATTTAATCGTTAAAGGATCAAATGAAGCATTATTACTAATTCTTTTTTCACAACAAATTTCATCAATGGAATAAAAGAGAACATGTTTTAGTGGCCTCAAAAAGTGAAGAGAAAAAGATAAATTCATTTGTAAACAAACAAGTCTAAAATAATGATAGTAGTGAATGCAATGGGAAAACGTCTGTTTGGCTAGCCTAACCTTGTACAGGTGGCTTATTCACAGTTAAATGAAACTTTAACCTCAAATATTCTGAACTCAGAATATTTATTTGTCAGTACTTTCCACAGTGTTTAAAAGGTGTGTTTTGTTGTCTTCCCTGCTCATGAAATTGTAAACTCGTAGGGCTTTACATTTTTATTAATATTTTTATCTTAATTATATCTCTGTGGTATTCTTAATAAACATTTGATAAATATTTCTAAAAGTCACAGGGTTGGGCTGGGGATATAGCTCAGTGGAATAAGCGCTTGCCTAGCAAGCGCAGGGTCCTGAGTTCGATCCCCAGTACCACAAAAAAAAAAAAAAAAAAAAGGCACAGGGTCTTGGATTTTTTTATTGTTTAATTTTCTGGCTTCTAGCCCCACCCATAAATGTAAATTTAAAGACAATTTACCTGGAAATCTATTCCGTTAGTGATATTATCTTATATAAAAATATGATCACACTAACAATTTGGAGAAATCATTTAGTAGGATTAGAAATATTTCTATTCTTATGCAAATGGCTTGTTTAATTGAACCACTATTTAGCACTTAAAAAATTTCTAATATTGCTCTCTTGGTGTGAACAACGTACTTTTCAACACTATAACTTATTTACACCTCAAAACAATTCTGTTTGTAGATGCACAATTACTTCTACAGACAAAGAAACTGAAATATGCTGAAATGGATTCATTTGACTCTGGTGCCGTAGTCAGTAACAGATCCGGGATTCAAACCCAGCAGCTGGAATTTTGCTACTCTAATATTCTTACATTACTTCAGAAAACAAAAACAAAAATTCAAACAACCAACAAAACAAAACACAAAGGCAGGAGAACCCTAAACCCAGGCAGAACTTTGAGTAAACAAAACCTATTTTTTGTTTCAATAATTAACATTTGAATTTAGAATTTTGCTGGTTAAGATATTGAAGTATTAGGCTTAAGACTAGAGCAGGAACACAAGAAAAGAAAAAAACCTAATTACTGAAGGTCTGTAAGGTTCAAATTGGACCTAACTCCTCCACCCCTTAGCCTGCTTGCCTGCAGAAGCACTATTTTCTGCAGGAAACTCAGCTCTCAGCAGGGCAGCACAGGAAAGGAGATAAGATAGGAAAAGGAGGTTTGCAACTCCTGGGACATCTGGTGACATCAGGGCTCCCCGAGAATTTACATAGGATATTTCCAGGACTCTGCCCACTGAGATGCAAGACTGCCAGAGAACTTGGACCACAGATGTTTATTAGATCCAGGGGTAAATTTACTTTGAAACTAATAATGCCTAAGCTTCATAACACCCTCCCACACACTTCCACATGCCCTATCCAAAGAGAGACACACTTCTCTTTGTTCAGGGCTCACGGTCTTAGCATGTTTTCAGCCTGTACCCAGGCACAATAAATTCCATGCCATGTTGCCTTTACACAAGCCTGGTGGTCTCTTCTGATTTTTAGCCTCCTTGCATTTATTAGAATGCAAGCTTTTCATTTCTCTGAGGCAAAGCTCTTAGTCATAGGTGACACTGGTTAAGTCCTTGTGATTAGAGAGACTCTTGGAAATAATTTCACTGTGGGCATGGCTCCATTTCCCACCACAGTAGTGAGGTAGCCTAGGCATACAGATTAGAGAAGTTGGAAATGATAATCTACATGGAAAAATGATTGCAAAGCTAGCAATGTTCTGATTTGTTGAGGATTCTTTTTTCATGATCAAACTATTTTAGGGCACTTCATATTGAGAATAATTGAGATTTTGATTATGAATGGATTAAAAATTCTCTAATTTATTTTTTATTTATTTTAAAGAATAAAAGTAGGAAAGCATATTAACAAGCAGATATCTATTTACAAAATAGCATAAGAATAATACAAGCGATGCTGAATTACAGACCAAATGGTAGGAGATTAACAATAATTGTTGTATTACATATTGATATCTTCAAAATGGTTCCGGAGGAAAACAAATAGAGACATGCAAAATTGATCAAATAATTAATCATTAACTGATCCTTTTAGTAAAGCGATAGAAGTCAGCAGTACAACTACATTAGCAATCCTGTATATGCATATGTACATAATTTTCTCTTCTCCCTCATCTGAATTGCTCTAGAGACCATACTCATGAGTGAAATAAATCAGACCTCCATGTGTAAGCAGTGTATTGTCTCACTAGTATAAGCACCTGAATGAGTGAATAAAAATTAAGAGGTATGATAGACATTGTGAAATGAAATTGCTCAAAAGTAAAACTTCTCTAATTTAAAAGAAAGTTTAATTATCAATTTATATGGCTCAAACTAATGATACAGTCAAACACTGTTTCCCCAGGACTTCTAAAGGAAACTGAAGAAAGTAAGGTGCTATGATCAAGGGAAGAGAATTTCAGTACCTGGGCAGGTGACACTACTGCCAGTTCCCAGAGTGACCTTTGGAGAATGTGGCTGAGGTTCAGAAAACCACTGGCAAGGTTCAGGCACTGATCTGGGAAGAACTCCCTTTAAAAAAATAACTAGTCTTGCAAATGACAAAGGTAGCTCCTAGTGCCTTGGACAGGACGTGTGGAAGTGTGTGGGAGGGTGTTATGAAGCTTAGGCTTTATTAGTTTCAAAGTAAATTTACCCCTGGAGATTTAGGGCTGGGAAGTGAACCATCTCTGAGGATGCCAAAATCATCTATGGACATTCCAGTTCTTGAAGTACAAAGGAAGCCTGTGAACCATGTGCCAAAGCCTTCAGCCAGAGAGGAAGAGGGAGCCAGTGGTGACGCTGCACATGCAGAGAACAAGAGAGAGAGGAGAACATGTCAGCTACTGTCTAAGTGCTGTACACAGTATTTGCTGGGTGCTGTTCTAGAGACTTTATTACCTTACATGACATGTATAACAGGCAGTGAGAAGATAGATTTAGTTTACAGACCTCAAACAAATACAGAGGGGAGATGGAGTTTCTTGTCTTGGCCATGACTACACAGTTAGGGAAGGACAGCATGTGGCTTTCGCTCTCAGGCTTTTGGGTCCTGGAGTTATAGACGGCTAAGTGAGTTAGAAGTAGTATAGGCAGTGGCCCAGGGCTAGGCTCTCGAAGGAGCAGGAGCCAGCACAGAAGATTGGATACATTGCAACTTGGGGGAGACACAGGCACATCCCCTGAAGGCCAGACCTCAAGCAAAAGACGAAATGGAGGCACCCACATACTTCCCCTAAGGGTAAGCAACAGTGATCAATACTCTAAGTCTAAGAAAGCCAGGGAAAGCCAGGAAGAGCCACTGATCCACCCCCTCCAGAAAAGCCCCTGTTCTGTTTCATGCCTGTTTGCTTAGTGACTTGCGTTTCCATAATTACTCAATAGTACCTGAGTAATTATGCTTATCATCTTAGTGGTTGACTGTAGTTTTGCCCTACCTCATGTGCACCTTGTGATTTCACATTTTTTCCACCTTAGGCTTTCCACACCTTGTGCTTTTGCTCTATAAAAATTCTTAGAAAAGACAAGGTCCTCGGTAACCCACTTGGGACCCCTCCTTTCTCTCAGAGAGAAGCTTTTGTTCCCCTAATAAATATATTCTGCTCTTTACCTCCATTGTTTCTACAGTTCCTTCTTGGATTTTAGAGACCAAGAACACGTATTGGACCACTAGCAGGTTGGCAGTTTCTTTCCCCTATATCACTGAGTCTATATCCATAAAAGCCATGCATGTCAGTTGGCAGGTGGACAACTCCAGAGGGAAAGGGAATACTGACCATGAATATAGGAAACTAATTATCAGATACCAATGCGATCCAAGAGGAAAACTTTAAAATATTTAGCAGTGAAAGAAGCAGTCTTTTGACTCAGTTCTCTGGTTTTCAGTCCACCTCTCAGCACAGATGGGAACGAACTTTTTATTTGTTTTGGCATTGTATGATGTTTCTTGGTTTGGAAAGACAAGTTAAAAACTGCCCCTTGATGTCCTTCGATGATGTCTTAATAATTTTTGAAGTACTGGAAAATCTTCCCATTTTTCCAAGATAGAGGTACAAGAAGATATAGATTTTCCTGGGAATGTAAATACTGTATCTATAATTAGAAAAACAGGCAGACAGGTCTGTTATTGGGAAAGTGAATAATTATTTTATGGTCTCTGTGTTTGAGGCTCTGAGGCTTTCCGGAGGCAATAACAGTACTAAGTATGCTAACCGGTAACTTCCCCACCACCTCAGGAAGGAGCTACACTAAATAAAAGTTTAAAAACTTGTTATTTAAGTTTAAAAAAGAAAGTGTACTGGGCTGAATAGTGTGTGCACATTAGGGGAGAGAATGGGAATTCGTGTCTTCAAGGGAAAAGTGTCCAATGTTTAAGTAGCGGGCTGAAGCATGTTTCCTTCAGAGAAATTCAAAGTCTAATCCCTGGAATCTCTGAATGTTAATTTATATGGGGAGGGACTATCTTTGCACCTGTGAGTAAGGATTTTGAGGAAGTTACCCTGGATCATCAAGGTAGGTCTCAAATGCCGCCCTTCTAAGAGGGAATCATAAGGAAATCTGACAGACACGGAAGAGGAGGAGTCAGTGAGACCACAGAAGCAGAGCCCAGCATGGAGTAGGCACAGCTAACGTGTTGGTAGCCAAAAGACACAGAAAAAAGAAAGCAGGGGACAAAACTATGGTCAACCAATAAGATTATGAGCATAACCGCTCAGGTAAAATTGATTAAGTGGCGTCATATGGGGGAAGCTATAGGTGGTTGGGTTAGCGGCTGTTCTTGGCTTTCTCAAGATGTTGGATCCCTATTTGGAATATCAATCACTGTTGTTTATCCTTTGGAAGTAATGCAGGTGCATTCCTTTTAGATTTTGTCTTGAGGTCTGGCCCTCAGGGGAAGTGTCTGTCTCCCGCACAGTTGCAAGGTTTCTTCCCTTTTGCACTGATTCCTTGGAGGGCCTAGCCCCATCTGACTGCCTATAATATTTTTATCTGATATAGCTGTCTGTAACCATCAGATCTTGACTGCTTGGATTATCCCACTGTCACCCCTGGTCACATAACTAGAAAGCGAAGAAGATGTGGAACTCTTTGGTCCTTGGGTTTGTGCACGTTCTTGCTACCCTATGGGGCTTGTTAAGTGAACTTGCTATTAATCTCACAGGCAAAGCCATAAACTGGTGAGTTACAGATCATATGATCTGTTTGCACCTCCAAGTTTGTGGAGACACTCGTAAGTATTTCATCTGTAATTCTAATTTTGAGCCAAACGTCAAGGGCTATTTCACTGAAAAGATAACTTATGTTATTGTTTGGGGTTGAGTGAAGCTGTGAATTATTTGCTTACTGCTTTTCCTGCTTTTCATTTTCCATGACAAATGAATTTTCAGACATACTCTGTTTTCTTTTCCTTCTGCACTTTTCAGTTAATCAAAAAGTATGTTGAAAGAGCTTCCTTTGCTAGCAAGCAATAACTGTGGCTTAAAATAGTACTCTACATCCAAGAGCAAGGCCCTCGCTTTCAGTTTTCAATGGTCCAATGTGCCACTCCACCGAATATTTTTTCAAACAGTCACTTAGCCTCCATTTATTGTTTCAATTTCTACTCACGTTACAGAAGAGAAATTTACTCAACTGTCTGGTGGTCATTTCATTTGGTGTGAGTTGAGATTTAGGAGGTCACTGGGATGAAATAAAATGCTGGTTAAAACCAAGGCAAACATTTTGCTGATGCTTGACACAACTCTAGGACCAGAAAAGCTTATACTCTGTGTTTTCCTTAGGGAGTAGGGACTGAGAAGGCCACAGAAAACAGCTATTCTTGGAGATCTTGCTCCCAGGCAAATGTCACAGAGCAAGTGCCCAGGAAAGCTTAGCATCTCCTCTCTTAGCTAAAGCCAGAGCTAATTCCTATTGGAACCACTTGGTCAGGGTTTAGAATTCTTCACACAGAGTGAGAGAGCAGAAAGCTGGGAAAAAAGGAAGACGCCCAGAATGGTTCTTAGAATTTAATCCCACCATAGCTGCCCACTTTAGGTCTTCTCCTGAACTCTGTGGACTTCTTGGAAGCTCTCTTTATGTTTCTGCCTGTTTCTTCTTCTTGTATATATTTTTCTACAAGGAATTTTGGAGTATTGCAGAATATTCTCAGCCTTGAAGTTACTACTTGATACAGTTTCTGGCAGTTTGGGATATACAAAAATTGTTTCCTTAGAATCCAGGATAAAAATTGAAGTGTTTTACTTATGTAATCATACTGAAAATATTAATGAAAGATAGAGTGATTCTGAACAAATACATTAACATCTTTTCTTTAAAGCCTTGGTTGTTTTAATTAAATTTTTCCGCAGTCCTTGGCCTCTGTGAACATGTACAGACCCAAAGAGTAAGTTTATATTCTATTTAGGAAAATCTGCAGCTCACTAAGATGCTATATTTACTATTCAATGAGTCATGTGGAAAGCTTGAGGTTCTTAAATGGTGTGCAAAAAAACAAGGTAACAGAAAATAATCATGATCACAACGTGTACCGTTTCTAATCACCTAAGGTGGGACAAAATTATTAAACATCTACATTCAAGATTTCTTTACACTAGAGCTTCCATTTCCAGGTAGAAGAGTACTGGAGAACAAGCACTGATTTTCAAAGGCAGAGGAGCATGTTTTAGAGAGTGGATTGTTTACTATGGAAAACTTCTCCCACATATTAGGTCTAGATGGGTCATCCTTTAGTATGCAATGTATAGCACAATATCCACACAAAGAAAAATGCACATAACTGGAGTCTTTTTTTTTCTGTGATCTACATGTTCCAACTCTGATACTGAATATTTTAAGAAATACTTGGATTATGCTGTCATGTCCTCACTAGGTATATAGTTTAAGATTTACTGCAATTAATATACTGTCTTACTTTCTCACACCTGGGACAGAATAGCTGACACCCACACGTGAAAGAAGAGGAATTTTACTTTAAGTCACAGGTTATAGAGGTTTCAGTCCATAGTCGGCTGCTCCAAGGCAGGGTGGCATGGCAGAGGGCCACTGCAGAGGAGGGACAGTCCATGGTATGGCAGTAGGAAGCAGCGGAAATCAGAGGAAGAGGAGGAGAGCCACCTCTTCCCACAATGCTTCACCTCCCAACATCGCAGCCAGCTACAAATCACTCTAGTTTCACACGCCCATGACCTGGTCATCTCTCAAAAGTCCTACCTATGAGCGCATGAGGTGGTGGGGGGACATCTACATATAAACCATAAGATACTGTACTGGATTGGAGTTTTCCTCGAGTCCCTCCCAAAGAGAGCAAGGTTTCTAAAAGATTATGTGTGGCAGCACAGTGGATGGGAGGCCACTGCAGTGTTGTTAGATAGCTGAAGGATGTTGAAAAAGAAGGCAAGTCACTGATGAAGCTGTCATTTAGCCAAAGAAGTTAGGAAACTTGCAGAGGAAAGATAAGATCAAGTCCAGAGAAACAGGAAAAAAATAAGTTAGAAACCATACTGCATGGTGTCTTGTAGGAAAGAGAGCTGGAACTATGTGTGTCAAAGTAGTAACCAAGTAATAAAGAGAACAGGGCTAGTTTAATGGACTTATAAATAGTGAGGATATAATTAAATCACGATGGTAGAATAGGTAAGAGTAGAAACAATATCTATCAGTGTCCTTGAGGTGGGCTGTGGTGGAGTTTTAATGCTATGTAAGTTTTATTGAGCATTGAAGTAAAGTAAAGATGTGTGGTTTTTGTAGGCAATTGGAAGAAAAAAGAAGTATTATTAGGGAGTAATGATAACTATTGGTAGGTTTATTTTTCAAGTAGAAATACTCTGATCAGGTTCATGAAGGAGAGAGAAAGTTTGTGCTGATCATACCAGACCAGAATTTTGTGACTTTATACGGTGCGATCGGGAAGTCAAAAAACAGTAAAAAAGCTAGCATCACTAGTGTCTTGCTCCCCATTCCAGGAAATCTCTGCAAAACCAGAGGACACAAGTTGCTCAGAAGAGATGAAAGGCCGTTCCATAATCCAAACAGAAGGAAGAGGAAGTGTGGGAGTAATTACTGAATTACGATTACTGAAAGATGAGCCTGTCTCTAAGGGTGGGACCCTTGGTTGGAAAACTCCATGAAGGGAAATTCTTAAGTGGTTGCCAGTAGCTACCCTTGAGGATGTGGAGCGCTTTGTGGAAACCATAAACTCTCTGGCTGACGTGGGGGAGAAATACTGTTCCCAGATTCATCTCAAACTACCCATACACACTGAAGCTCTTTGCCCTCATTCAAGGAGCTATGTAGGGTCCCTGGGCCCTGGGCCCCTGATTATCCTTATTCTCTAAATTTGGGTCCTGCAGGGAGTTTCCAGGAGGGAGGGAGGGAGGGAGGAAGAGGGAGGGAATTCATTTCTGGCACCTGGTAGTGTGAATTCTGGAGTCCAATAAAAGTAAGATGAAGATACATATAAGGAAGAGCATTATAAAGAGACATACCTATAGCTAGGAATATTCTCTACCCTTTTGCCACAAAAACCACATAGCCGCCATTTGAATCGCTACTTGACTAAGCGGTAGGAAGCAATTATAGTAAGTGCTAAATTTAATCACTTTGCATCCATACACAGACCTCTGGGGATTCTATTACCTACTTCACCACAGAAAGAGTTCGCAATTTTCTGCTTTGTAAAGGCATGTGCTTCCTGCAAGGATTTGTAGATGGCTTTTCCTACTCAGCTTCTAGACTTCTAAGCTCATTGTTCTATATTTTGTGCCTCTCGCTTTTAAAAAGGTAAGGCCGGCTGGCTCAGGTTTTGCATACTATAAGAAGTTTGTTTTATTCATTTGCGAAACCAGGATTACATTTTTATGGGACTAGAGGAGGCGGAGAACTCATTTCCTCCTAACCAAACCCTCCGTAATTTAATTTCAGTGAGTACAACCTGAGGACAGTTGATTGTAAATACATGATTTAAAAAGCCCAAAACTTTAGTGCAGGATTTTACTACCCTTGTGTGCAGTGGCTTCAATTGGTGATAGCTCTAGACTCCGCCCTTCTCCCATCCCACACGAAGCTGACTTACACAGTCACACAGCTGGACCCAAGGAGAGAATCACCATGCACTCAGTATAGATCCACCACCACTCCTGGAGAATATAATTCACGAATGCCTTCTTTATGCCAAAGTATTTAGTAGCATTTACAGCAAAGAGATCAGCAGATTATCTATGAAACGAGTCGTGCCACATTTTGTTTAAGAATCTGTTTCATTCTTTCACAGTCCCACTTCAGGGGCCAGCACAGAAGAGCTTCTTCTTGGTCTTTAAAATGACTCTTTCGCTTCTACTTTACAGGGAATCTAAATGAATTATTCACAGATACCTGTGAGCACTAAGGGAAAATGGCCTAAGTCCTGAATAATGCCATTATTACCTTCTTAGCTGTTCTTGCAGTTAGACTCTCTGCTCACGCTTTGCCAGAAACACTTTCCCAACATTCTCGCTTCGCACCGCTGTCTCATCCACTCGCACGCACCTTCTTCACCTCTGGTTCCCACTAAGGTACACCCTTACCTCGGAGGGTTCAATTTTCTCCTTTGCAAACATGAACGCTATGACCCTATTTCACTCTGGAGCATGCGGTGTCCCCTCTCACCCCAGCTTACTGCTTCCTAATTCCTTTTCCTTCCTTGTTGGTGCTCCTACTTCACAGTCTACGAGGAGGGTAGTTCTCTCTTAGGTCCTATTCCAGGGATTAAAATAATCGGTAATCCAGATGTACCTTGGAAAAATAATGGCAAATGCTGAGAATGTGTGTGTCTGATACTATTCTATTCTTTACCAATATGAACTCACTGTTTTCACAATGATCTTACGAAGTATGTGCCATTAATATTTCCATCTTACAAATGAAAAAATGAAAGCACAGTGAGGCTTCATAATGTGTCAGACGTGGCCTAGCTGTTCAGTGGTGAAGCAGAGTCAGTTCCCAAAAGGAGAGAATGCAGGGAAAACAAAAAGGAGCAGGTGTGAACTGCATATTCAAGAGCGCACACTGTGGCTTATCCGTATATTGTAATCTAATAACCAACATTTGAAAGTTTTGAAAGGGATGTTTGGGTGAAACACTTAAAACATTCCACTTCATAAACTGGAGGCTTATTGGAGTGTTTAGAATTTCATTCATCTCTCTTTATATATACATCTATTCCTCTAAATTTGCCTTTTCTCATGAAAGAAGAAAATGAAAAGCAAACTCTCAAACTGTTTCCTTCCTGGTTCAGGCTCAAATCAGCAGTCAGGAACCCTTAAGTGTTAAGTTATGTTATTTTTGAGAACTGATGTGACATGTCCTAGATTTCAAATGTAGATACTGCAGAAAGTCCAATGAATTTCTGAATAAAAATCCCTATATAGGACACAAACATTAAGGAAGAAGGGGGAAGGGGGCTGAGCTCTCAGATTAGAATCGGATCTGGAATACTGCCATCTAGTGATTTGAGTCAGCCATCTGCCCCCGCACAACTCACAGAAGCATCCTCATCTGAATAAATGATTTTTCGCTGTGGCTTCACCCCCTCTCTCAAATATCCTAGTAACAAATTGTTCCTGCAACATTTTAAGGCCACCCACCCGTGCTTTCACCAATAATAAAAAAGGAGGACAGACGGGTAGGACTGGCAAGGAGAGGGAGGTGAGCACCACAAGAGAAATCAAAATAAAGCAGAGACACCTGACAGCCATGCAGATGAGATGAAGTAAAGAGAAGATCAAAAGAGGAACTGAAAATGACTGGTAATAGGAAAAAATGGAACAACGGATGCAAAGAGAAGACAGCACAAGGAAAAAGGATCCCTTTTTTTTTTTTTTTTTTAAAAAGAAAAAAATAGAAGAAGAAAACTTTGAACTATATGGGATTATAGAATCATCAAACATTACAAAACAGGAGAGAACACCAATGAAGATAAAAAAGAATAATAGATGAAAGTGAATAAATAAAAGATTACGATTTTTATACTATTGTTCCCATTTTTAAATGATTGGAACAGGAAGATAGATTGTTTTCCATTTAATATAAGTGGCAATATCCAACATTCGCATTTTCCTTCTCATTTTTTCACATACAGTGCCACTAGTCTTGCTGGGTATTTGCTTTTGAACTTGCATCTGGAGTCGTGTGAATGTGACGCATCCCAAACTGAAATGTTTCTTTAACCATCACAACTTAGGGAGATGCATTCAGGTGGTTATTGATATTCGAGATTTCTTATAATTCAAAGCAGGGTCCCGAGACAGAAAATAACAACAGCAACAGCAATAGCAATTATTATACCTAATGTGTACCTTGATTTATATTTTAAAAAGCACTTTAATGTCCATGATCTTTTATTTCCTGAACAATGGTATTTGGAAGACCGGACTGGTGTTACCAACCTCTTTGATAAACATAGCATTTGAGTCCTGAAATATATAGGAAGGTCTACCAAAATGTTCACCTAGTAAATCCTTTGTCATCTGACTGCAAACCTGGCAAACATGTTTTCATTAATAATCTTCGTGTTCTCTTTATGGGAAGGAAAAGATACTTTGCTCTGAAGTGTAATGATGGAGTTTGAAGATGGTATGCACAGAGTTGGAAAGGAGGCATCTTGACTTCTCTTCTGGATGGAAATTACTTTGAAGAGAGAGCGTTTGCTTTCCCCTAAGTCACCTCATGTGTATTTTTCAAAGCTTTCCAGCCCAGTTATAAAAGAATGGGTTGAGAAATGACTTCTCTCATTACCAGATTCTGTTCTGTGTTACCATTCTGAGAGAAAACCTCCTCCGGTGATAAACATGGCTGTATCTGTAAATATTTAAAAATCAATCATTTAGATCTGTTGAAAATTTATCTGTGCAAAGCAGTGTACAGAGCCTACAGGGTATATAGAGATAGGCAACATATAATTCCTGATGTCATAAAGCTTCCACTTGTAAGTTCAATAGATTATTGGAATTGTACTTTGGAAAGACATCCACCCTTTCATTCATTCAATAATGTCTTGGTATCAATTACATATCAAATCCTGTGTGCTGGGTTCTGAGGACACAAGGCAGACACCATTCTGTTCTTATGGGGTGTACAGCATCAGAAAGCATACCAGGAATATTACCTTCGCTCCTGCAAGATAGCGGCTACTTGTAATTGCCTATGAATAACTTCAACTCTTTCTCAGACATATCATTTTTTTGTAGTTTAAGTAGCTTATGGTAATACCTTTATTTGCAACTTTTACATTTGAAATCTAAGATATTTCTGGTTTTCAAAAGAGTATACAGCTTGGCTTCTAGCAACTTGTCTAAACTAGAAAAACAAATGATTTGGTTAATCAGATTTACCAAAAATGGATGGGAATAATGACATAAATCAATAGAAAAGTACCTGGTCAGTTCAACTTGATTTTCATGGATTCAACGGCTTTTAAAATTACAAGATTTTGTAGATTAGAAAAATGTTGCATAGATGGAGGCAAAGATGAGAAGACAAAGAAAAATTAGGATAACTGTTCAGCAATCAGGTAAGAGTGGTTGATGACTCACCTTGGTTGGTAGCTGTGAAAAAACGGAAAGATAGAAACAAGAGAGATTATGGAGGTAAAAATATGTAGTAATTAGAATTAGTTATGAGAAACAAAGGAGAAAGGAAACATGGGACTCCTCAGAGATCTGTTTTTTAGAGCTTGATACCTCCCCAGAAACTTAGTATACAGAAAGAGAGGTTATTCGAGGAGAAATGAAAAGTAAATGGAAATTACAATGCTATGTGATCCAGCAACTTAAAACTAATAGAAGTAAGGCAGCGTAATGTCCTGGTTAAATCTTCACAAGGGTTGAGATTGTGGGGCCAGAGACTCAAATCTGTGCTCACCGAGTGAGGCCCTCGGACCTGTGTCGATGTGTCAGCCTCTGGGGGATTTTGGTTGAAGGAGGGGGAGAAGCTGGTGGGAAAATAGCTTGAAAGAAGCAGAGGACAGAATGAGTCTTCTTCAGTCTTGCTTCTGGGACTACGTTGAGTTTTGATACAGGGAGGAAATAAAACCCATAAAGGGATGCACAAAAAGGCTGGTAAGACAGAAAGGAGCTTCACTGTGTGAGACCGACCCTGGGCACTTAGAGGGAGCTTTCTTGGTAGCTGGAGGTTTTCCCTTAGGGGTGGAAGAGGAATCATAAGATGTAAATCACTTTTATTTTTGTAAATACTATTGATATGTCTTCTGTTGTTTTCTTTTTATGCAATAGGCTGTGTTGAGGCCTGGAGACATCTGAGCTGTAGATAACCAGAGTCTCTGAGGGTAAACTGTTAAATCAACACATAATATATCAGAATAAAGATATTAACGAGCTCCCTGACCAACAGGACTAGGACAAAACTTGACATATCTAAAAGTGTTAATTAAAAAACCAGATTAATCATGCTTGAAAACCTTATGTAATCATTTTATCAATCCTCACAGTAGTTCCCAAAGGTAGATATTAATGTCCCTTTTTAATTTTTCATATAAGGAAACAGAAGGTAGAGAGGAAAGGAAAGTTGCTCAAGTTCAGTCAGAGCTGAAACTCAAATTTATATCTATTATACCTTAAGGGAGAGAAGTACAAGTCAGTATTTAACTATTACAACCCTATGGTTATGATTACTCACATTAAAACAGAGATTTACCTTATCTGGGTCCAAATAGACTAACTACTGAATCATCTGACTACACATCTTTTTTCTGAGTTTGTGGTTACTATACAATTTTCTGAATGTAATTTGGTTCATTTTATATGTTCCTAGACAGACACATTCTTCTGTCTGTTATGGTATTTATATCTCTTTGAAAATTATTTGGTATACAGACTATGATCTTACAAAGACAGGAGTTGACTAATACCAGTGAGGACAAAAATCCTTCTTTTTCTAAGAATCCAGGTAATGCAATGACAAACAAAGTACTTTCACCTAATAAAATCTTTGAGGAGGTAAACAATTGTCTTTATTTATTGATTTGCTTGTCTATTTGCTATTCTACCTGATCTGGTGCTGTATTTCTATGGAGATACGGTGCTGTAGGGAGACAGGTATTGTCTTTGTCTTCAAAAACTACCAGGAAATACAGGCACTGAACAAGTAAGTCTTTCAGTAATTCCCTTCCACATCTGTGTGGCTTATCAAAGACTTCAGGGTAAGGCACAGGCAGGGAATGGTTGATCTTGCCTGATGTGAGGATCAGAGTTTCTCTGTTGTAATCTCCACATTGCATTTTGAATATGAATTCTTTCCTTAGAATGCGATAGTTTTTTTTTTTTTTGAGACATTTACTCTTTAATTGGTTGGCACAGTTAATTTTTTTTTTTTTTCTATTTTTTGGTCTTTTTGAGACAAGGTCTCCCTATGCAGTTCAGACTGGCCTTGAACTCACTATGTAGCCCAGGATGCTCTCGAACATGCAATGAGAGTGCTGGGATTACTGGAACAGTTAACTACAGATGATGAACAACTGGTCTGAAATAAGTGGCTGGGATCAGAGGCAGAGAAGAAGAAGAGAATAGAGGTGATTTATCTAGAAAATAACAGCATGTAGTGTAGCAACTATTGTGAACGCCCGTCATTTTGTTTTGAGGTCATGTATTGTTTCAGTTGTTTCTGTTTTTTTGTTTTTTTCTTCATTGTTGTTGTTTTGTTGGTTTTTTTTTTTCTTTAAAATAAGAAAATGTGGAATAAAAAGAAAATAGTCTGATAGTTTGATAGTTTAAAGGTGGGAGTGGATGAGAATACAGCAGAAGAAAAACACAGAGTCCTTCACAACAATAGAGGAAAGGAGGAAATCGAGGAAGGTAAAATAAAACATGAATAGTCAACAGGAAGTGGTGGCATAGTTCAGTGTCACAGCATTCAAGGGAACATAAAACTGAAAAGAGGCAGGAACGGTTGTCACTAGGATGCAAAGCTACGGCCAAGTTCGAGAGGGCGGGCAACAGCTGAGTTTGTGGCAGTAACCAGCAATGGCCTAGAAAGTGCCCTGCTTTTCCTTCTTATAGGAAAATGGACTCCTGACTCCTAGCTCAACACGCTGTTACCTCTTTTGCATCTACAAGTGGCTTTGTGAGTAGTTGTGACCAGTGCGATTCATGGAGCGTGAGGCGTGTTTCCTGTGGAAAAAGGGACCTCTTCTCTTAACTCCTGTCGCTCTTTGGCTGCTCAGCACATGGGTGTGACCCATGTAGGCCCAGTAGGCATGTTGAGCCCTAGACCTGGGGGACGACACCCTAGTGTGAGAAGTGGCTTTCTGATGACTCACACTGCTGTCTGATTTTCTCCATCCTAAGCAGGTGAAGTAGCTTTGGACAGAAGAGAAGGCATCAGTGATGCATTTGAGGTATTGAAAATGGGGAAATATTAAGAAAGCACGTGACAGCCTCTCCTCCACTTTTCTGAATAAATAATGTTACTATTTCTTGATTTCTTGATTATAGGAAAGAAAAGTCGGGCTGTGAAAAAATAATAATGATCCCCAATTTAAAATAGTCTGATGCACAATCTTTTTCCAAATGATTTAAAAGCAATAGGTATTCAGTAGAAACTCCAATCAAAATTGCTTTATATTGAGCTTTTCAGGGATGGCATTCTACAGTGCTGTTCTGTCTTGCTGTTCTGAGCAGTGGCAGCAAGCTGCAGGTCTCAGACAGCATGTGATCACAAGAGAAAGCAACTGATACTCCGCGGTATTCTGTGTTACTAGGCTGGGATGTATAGTAGGTTAGTTGTATTAAATTCATTTTCAACTTATATTTTCAACTCACAGTGGGTTTGTTAGGGTAGACCCCATTATGAGTTAAGCAGGCTCTATATAGTTTTGACTTTAACTCTGCAGCCAATTAAGTTTTTGATGATTAAGTTTCTCTTCTTTGTATTCCTCCCTGGTGTCTAATAGAAGTTGCAGCCAATGGTGCAAACTCCTGTCTGTTCTACATGACAATGTCACCAGAGTCATAACCAGTTGAACCACGGAAGGACATCTGACTCAAGTTGATGCAATTATATTGGATCTTTCAGGATCCTGGAATTAGATTTTGGAGATACTGGCTAGCTTGAATGAGTGTGCTTAAGAACTAAAAGGCAATAGCTCTCCTGTACATACACAGAGAAACACAGAGAACGGATCTGGAGAAGGGGCAGGAAGAGAAAGAAGCCATACAGAAGAAAGACTGTGTATGTGTGTGTACGCGTGTGTGCGTGTGTGGGGGGGGAGGGGCGGCACAACAAGACAAAGAATGGGAGGTAAATGTAGCTTATTTGCTTTCTGACAGCTCTCTTGACCTGGCCCGTGGCCTTCTGGGGTTGGCCTTGAATTCCAGTTGCTCTCACTCAAGGTACTCTAAGGGATTCTTTGTAAATCACAGAACAGGGGTGGGGAAGAAGGAGGGGGAGAGAGATTTTTATCAGGATTATTATCCCTTCAGGCCCATAGAGACTTAAAGGGAAAGAATCAACCTCCTGGACTCCTTCTCAGAAGGTCTCCTTCTAGTTTTGTGACAGCTCCTAGCGGTTCAGCAAAGTGAGATGGAGGCCCAAGGTGACACAGAGACAGAAGGCTGTGCAATAGCCTGAAGTAAGAGTCTGGGCCTTGAGGGTGTGCTTGGGAGGGGAGCTGGAAGCGAGGATAGGAGTAGATAAGTGCATAGTAGCAGGATCCATTCCTAATTTTCCTAAGCTCAAACATTCAAGCGCTCCAAGTATGAACAGAAGAGAGGTGATAGGGTACCATCCTAACTTTAAATGAATTATCCAGGCAGGAAGAGAGAAGTAAAATATGCACATATACACCTACAGCTAGATGAGCACTATAGACTATTAACAAAAGATTCAAAGGAGACAGCCATTAGCAAGAAGCAATCATTTTCAGGTATGGAGAACACTGGGTTTGATTTAAGCTAGGGAGACCAACTCAGAATTCCTGGTGGAAAGTGCAGCTTACTTGAGGTGAGCTTTCCCACCGACTAGGTGTATAATTATGTGAAGTCAGAAGTCAGTTCCGCCTCCACAGCAATTTCTTACTGTATAAAATGAAAGCTTTGCATTGTATTTATTAATTTATGCAGAATATATGTGTTAAGCACCTAGCATAATGCACAGAATTGGGAGTATTAAATAAATAAAAGATTTAGTCTTTCTTGTTCAGGAATTTAAAGCCTTGGAAGAGAGATCTCAATGGAATTAAATAAGGCTTCTAAACAGACAATGACTGTTATATATCTATGAACAAAGGACAGTAGGAGACCTCCAAGCTGCACACAGGTAAGGTGGAACTCCACTAGGACCACATTTGGACAAATGGGAGCTCCTAGGGGAACCGGGTAATGGTAGATATTTCCATAGAGGGAAGAATCCTACAGATCTTTGCTAATGTCTTTTACAGCATTGATATTTTTCTTTGCTTCTGTTTTGTTGAGAAGAGAAGGGAATGAACAAATGTAGGGTAGGAATACGGTATGAATTAAAAACAAGGAGTTAGAAGGAAGTAATTTTCTGGGCCTTTGCAAACCTCTTAAATGAATTCAGCCTGAAATCCAGGACAATAACATGAAAGTGGATAATTACAACCCTCTTTACCTCCTCTATACCTGTTCACACAAGGTCTTGGAGATGGCACAGTAAGGTGTGATGTCTACATACTTTGTAGACAGTGCTTCCAACCAGAGACAAGGAGTGGGGGCTTGGCCACTGAGGTTTTGAGGTCAGGCCACATGCCAACACCACTGCTTTATAGGTGCAAGGTCTTCAAAAATAGTAAACTCTTTTGGGCCTTTGTCCCATTGTTTGTGAAATGGAACTAATAGTAGCTACTTCCTGTTTAGAGATTTAAATGTTAAATGTGCAAGATGCTTGGAACCATCCTGGCACATATGAACACCAAAGGGTTCCCTATTATTGCCTGCTCTTCATGAGTGTCTGTCACCAAGGTGAGGTGATAAACTGCGATAAACCACTGCCCATGCAGGTTACCTGAGGATTCTTTCCCTTCCGTGGCCTTCAGTGAAGATGGCTTAGAATCCGTTCATTTAATCATGATAGAAAAATATGCTCACTGAGACCCTATTGTAGGCACCACGAACATTGTGAACAGAGAAATAAGCCACACAGCACAGTAATTCCAATGCAAGGCTGTGCATTTTAAATATCAAAGGAATGTCTAGGAACCCAGAGGAGACAGCTGTGGCTGCTGACTGAATCCTCCAGGGATCTCTCCTGGGTTGCATTGGAATCACTTCAAGGATCGCAATCAAGATTGACATCCGCTGGTTTGCGTACCCCTTTGCATTCACAAACCTTTCTTTCTTCCTCCTCCTCCTGCTTTTAGGGGAAATTTCTGCCAGTAACCCCAGGACTCTGTAGCAGAACCAAGGCCAGAAACTTGCCATGCATTATTAGCCTCCAGCAGAAAAGGTATTTTTAAACAATAACGGTTTTCTTAGCATCTGTGCAAAGAAACAATAGGCTTTTCTAAAGCGAATCCTGGCTAGAAACTGTCCTTGTCCTGTGACTTTTATGTCCTGTGGACAAATCAATGCTTAGAAAGGTTTATTTTCCTGTTGACATCGCTGCACGGATACTTCTCCTTAGGATGACAACAGCATTAGGGCTCACCTTCCAATGTCAGTGATTTTCAAAAACAGGAAAGATACTGTTTCTACGCTCAGTCCCTGTTTCTTGATTACACTGCAGGCCCAACCTGTGTGGGGAAACAATATCCTGGATCACTCTGAAGGTTCGCACAGATGGAACTTCAGAAGGAGGAGTTGCCAGCTACTTCCCTGCCAACTTGTTAGTGCTGGAGACATTACCCTCTTGTTTTGCCAGTTTAATAGAGGATCAGTCGTAAAGATTCTCTGTAAGCTCAGCAACATAATTATTATCTATGGTCTCTGCATTAACTGTGAGCAAACATCATGGTCTGAATCTGCCTCATTTTAAATGCCAAGCTGTGCCCACATCCAGCCCACAGGCGAACCTGATAACTCAATATACCCTTAGCATCTCTGTTGCTGTCACCATGGTGGATGTTAAGTACATGCTTGCAGAGCTCATGAAGCTTCAGTTGCCACACTATTTCTGTATTGTCTCCTTTACCAGGACCCTTCCACCACCAGTGCTCTTGCAATTGAAAATTATTAAAAACGTAAAAATCAGTGTCACATTTAGTTCTGGTACTCAGTCCAGAAGCGCCAAAGCCCTGCAAATTTGGAAAACAAACTCCTTAACAGATGGGCCACATAAAGTTTACAACATGTGCCGTGTGGGAGGGAGTATGGCTCTGGGAGAAAAACAGAAGACTGGAAATTTAGGAGCTCTGAGATTTTGAATTTGCTCTTGTTTTTGCTTGTAGGCAGATCGCATAAATTTATAGTCTTTGTTCTTCTCAGATGACCAGCTCTGTTAACCTTGTAAGTGAGTGAGTAATAAGAAACCCGATGATCTTTTTTCTTAACATGAAACAGGATCAAATGCTAATTGCTGCCACTAGGATGATGTATATCTGGTGTCAGGGTGTTAACAAAATGTAGCTGCGGGATCTAAAAATCTCCAAAATATAATTCTAAGTCTAACAGGCAGTTTTCTTTCACTGAGGACAGGTTTATAAACAGTGACCTGCAGTCACTGCTGGACAAGATGTTGCTGACCTTAGACAAACCATTGAAAAATGATTGGATCTATGATTTCTATATCTGCATTGGCAACATGCCTCTGAGAACCTAGATGTTTGATAACTTTTGGCACTAAATAGTTATGATATGAGTTTGACAATATTTTAATAACAGAAGATTCTCAAACATGGGTGATCAACAGTACTACCTGGGGGATACATTTGAAATATGCCTAAGACCCATGACAGGCCCAGTGAATGGACATCTATAGAACACAGGTAAAAACTCTGGATCTTGAAAAGTTTCCTCAAAAAATTCCTGACCAGGCAGTAATACTCAGGCTCTGTTGTATTCCCAGAAATATGTGAATAGATAATGAAACTGTTGATTAAATTGCATTTCACTGAAATTCCCAACCCAAAGAGAGAAATCAGGAGTTGTTATTTAAAAGGAAAGAGGATTGACTTAGGATAAGATGGGAGAGAGAAAAAAGAATGTCTTAGTTACTTTCTCGGCACCAAGATGCAATGCCTGATACCAATAGCCTCAAGGAGGAGAGGTTGATGTGAGCTCACAGTTTTAGAGCTTCCAGTTCACAGTCAGTTGGCTCCAAGGCAAGGCAGCTGGAAGAAGAGCATGGCTGAGGAGAAACAGCTCATGGCATGGCAGTGGGAAGCAGACAGAGAGATTAAGGAAGGAGGAGGGCTGTATACCTTTCTAGGCCATGCACCCAGTGACCCATCCCTTCCCACCAGGCTTTACCTCCCAACATCACACTCAGCTACAAAACCATCAGTGGACTCATTCAGTATCACACACTTCTGATCCATCCTAATAGCCTGACCTGTGAGAACATGAGGCTTTGGTGTGTGTGTGGGGGGGTCATCTAGACATAAGACATAACAAAGAATGCCAAGAAGAGGATGCTGATTCAGCCACCAGGGAAAGTAAAACATAAGTCATTGAGAGAACCGGGCATCCGGAAGGAGAAGGCAGAAAGAGAAATGCAGAAGTGTGAATGTGTAAGATCTCTGCAGAGTCCACATGTATGTGCTACATCCTTTACCTAAATTCTCACAGCTCGCTTTCATTTTTATTCTGTCTTCAATTTCCAATTCTTTTTTCAATACACTTTGACAAGTTCAGAATACACTTTTAAAAGTTCAGAATGGATCAGTGACTCTGGCCTGTCTGAACTGGGAACACAGCTACAATTTATAGGATCAAGTAACCAGTCAGTCATTGTCCTGGAAAGGCTGATTTTGGTAGATCTCACCAGCAAATCTTTGCTACCCTCTTCTGATCTCTTGCTGTTTGGTAGGCATACTGACCTGTTGTTGTTGTGAAGACATAGGAACTCCTTCCCACCTTGAGTCTTCACACATATTCTCTTTCCTGGAAAAATCTCCCCCTGGGCCGCACCCCCGTCTCTCCCATCATAGTTTGCCTCCAAGATTTCCAGCCATTCTTGACATCACACATGACTTGTTATTACTCAGGGACAGATTTCTCTGACCACCTAGTTTAAATCGCAGTTCCTCATTATACTGATGTGACATCCTATATTTTCTTGATAGCTTTATCATAATTTGTAACTTTATATACATTTGATTGACTAAATTCCACAGTGGAGGGTGAACTTCATCTGGGCAGGCTGCTTTATTCATTCCTGTGTATATGGTGTCTCCCTCAAGTTCTAGGCTCCACATCACGGGTGTTCAGCCTTTTGGTTCGCTAGGGCCTTGCTGAGTGAAGAGGATTGCCTTGGAAAGCTAATAAAATATGTAATCTAGTTAATGCATACCAGTGACAAAGCTTCCTTCAATTTTATATTTTAACTTACTAAATTATTTTCTAAAATAAGCTCAAGTCTAATAATGAAATAAGAAAACTTAATATGTCTGCTTAACAGCAACAAGGGCCTCTTCTTCTCAGTAGGCACATGGGTGCAGGTGGAGTGAAATATTATCGTGGCTAAGTGCTGCGTTTTACTCACCAAGATGCACAAATGCATCTGTTTGACATAAGCTGGTTTCCATTCCACTGATTGTGTGTGGTGGATGCTACTCAACCCTCCTCTTGCCACCTCTGCAGTCCCTGATCAAGTGTCTCCCACCTCCTAATATCACTAAAAATCATAATAATGTTAAAAGTTTAAGGTATCATGGGGCTAGGGCTGAGGTTTGGACATGCCTATTCTAAAACATAATATGTGCTCAATAAATAATTGTTGAAAAGATATATGAGGGCATCATAGGTGTTCTGAGACCCACAGGTGTTCTGAAATTAGGATGAAGGGGGATGATATTTTTTAACTTGTCTACTGTGTCTTTTATACTTTGTCATATATAGTATCTCACAATTTTGTTCTAAATGCTTTGCAAGTCACAACTGGACTGCTAGAAATGATAGACATGAGCAAAAATGAAAAATTGGCAAAGTGAACTAAGTTTTTGAGACACAAAAACCAGATGTAATGAATTTTGGTTCTTAGATTTAGGCAAAACGAGTCCCTGGGGGTGCACTTAAAATGAGCATGCAGCTCTGTGGGATTTCCAATGCAGAGTGCAGTAAACCAAAATTTCTGACTTGGGATACAGCCTCATGTTACACTGATTTCCTTTCTATTCTGTCAGTTGAATCACAATAGTGGGGTGGAAGTTGAGGGGAGGATCATACATTTTTCTGCTTCAATCCTCTGGATAAAATTTGAATTGACATCTTGATCTGAGATGGTTGGATCACTTTCTGCCTCCCTGCAATTTTTAGTTTTGACTTTAAAGATCCAGGCAGTTAGAGGCATGTGGCAGACTGCTGAGACGTGGACACATGGTCTGAAGTTCAGAATGACTATATTACTGTCTCACCTTGTGTATAGAGAGGCAAGGTGGGTTGGACAGGTACAAAGAGAAGAGTGGAAAATATGTAGGAGGCAGAGAGGGACAGAGAGAGAGAGAGAGAGAGGGAGAGAGAGGACAGAGAGAGACAGAGAAAGACAGAGAGAGAGAGAGAGAGAGAGAGAGCACTGAATGACAGTTTTTATGATTTCCCAGACTACTTTCAGTGCCTTATGAGACCTAGTTCATCACCTGTATTTAAGCTTCAGTGAATATATGTCTCTTGTTTCACTTACAAAGCCTGAATGAAGACAGATGAAAAAGCTGGGCAAGGAAATTCACAAACAAGAAAAATGATGAGCTAAACTGTAGAAGAAAGTACAGACTATGTAAAGATGTAATCTTCAAGATTTTTTATTTCATGACTTCATTTTTGAATATAGAAAAGACAAAATGGTTATTGATAGAAATCCGGTGACTTAAACTATCAGTTAGAGAAAAAGAAAAATGTAAGTACAATATAATATGTGAATTATATCTAGTAGGAAATAGTATGAATGGGTGCTGAAAGCAATGGAATTAAAGTCATAGCTGTCATTTGGGTTGTAGCTTTGCTTGGCCACTGACTATATAATATACAGTATTTCATAATTTCTTGATTTCTTAGATGTTGGCTGCTGTAGAACAAAAATGTGTGAGATCTATGGGTCCATCTATCTAAAAAAAATAATAATAGCAACTGAAAACCTTATCACTCTCTTGCAGTTTCTAGTTTCTCTATTTTCTTTTATACTGTATAATGCTCTGTCGCTGGCTTGAGTGCTATGATTGTGTATCTTTGTAGGGGCTGTGATGCCTAGATGCAAAACTCATGGTCCCTGTCCTTTACTATACCATAGAAACAAAGAAATGGAATGGAAAAGTCATAGAAATAAGTCATGATAAAGATGTTTGCAACAATGATATAAACATTTCAAAAAATTGCTTAATTGTTCTTGGGATTGGGGTGAGATGCCGGGAAATACTTTGTACAGGAAGTAAAACGTGAATCAGATCACAAGAGAAATTATTCTGTGTGGAGAAAAGGACAGGACATGTGCTAGTTGTTGATTTATTGCTTCTTTCATCAAAATTCGCCCATTACTTCCTGTTCACCTGTTATTACCTATATTGCCTATAGCAAGGGAATCATTTTCCACTGTGAGTTAGAAGGGCATTAAGCTTTGCCACTAGTGGATACTGGAGAATTCTTGCAAGAGGAAAATGATTTTACTTCCCAGTTCTGTAATGATCACTGAACACTTGCTCTCCAGGCTTCTCCAACTCTTGTGTCCTGTGGTTCAAGGTAGCCAGCAGCACCCAGAATCTAGCAGCTGCTCCCAGCAGACCAATAAGGTTGTAACAGGATGCCTTTGTGACATGTCTTCCATAAACAATTTCTAGCAGATTCCCCCAGAGTTCTGTGTCAGTTACTTCTCTGCCATCTGTGGCCCGTGGCTGTTCTTTCTCCAACAATGCCTAGACCTCAGACTTGGAAGGAGGTGGGTCTCTTACGCACAGGCTCCATCTCAGTGCTAGATGTGGTATCTTCATCTCATAGCTGCTACTCCTATCCTCTTATGAGTTCACTTTTCCTCTTTTTAGAGAATCCTTAAGTCATTTAAATCCCTCATCCTACCTAATAATTCTTTATATTGTTCCCTGTTCAAAATTTTCTTTTGTGGTGAGACTTTTCCTGGTACAAGGGAATAGGCAGAGGTACTCGTAAACATGTAGAATATTGAGGAAAGAGGGAGGAGGGCAGCGGAGTGCTGTGTGGTTGGTGCACAGACAGGCAGGCTGTCCTTTACCATATCACAGACGCAAAGAAATAGGATGGGAAAGTCATAGAAATAAGTCATGGTAAAGATGCCAGACACTGGGAAAGTATCCGGCACTGGAGAGTGAAGAGATGTGAAAGTCGGGGTGGGGCTTTGATATTAAGAGTGACAGGTCTGCTTTTGTGCTTCAGCAAAGGTCTCTGAAAAATCAGTATGGGAGATACACTGTGGATCAGAGAGACTGGGAGCTTGATGGTACTTTTCAGTGTGAGATATGGGTGTTTTCTAATTCACGAGACATGTAGGACCTGATTTAACTAATTAAGTAAATTGATGGATGGAGAAAGAGAAAAACTTAAATGAGGTAGAATTGGTGAAACGTGATGACTTCTTTTGATAGACAAAGTCTAATTTTTTTCTTGATGATTTTCTAGATTTGAGATTTTTCATATGCATGTCTGAGGAATGATGACTTCTTCAGTTTAATAAAATATTTAACAAATGAATTTGGACAAATAGATTTGGAGGAATATGGAAGGAAGACTTCTTTTAGAATGTTGATTTTAAAAAGACACAGAAGCAATGGTGACAACTCTGTTTCAAATATACTGTACAATAGAGTCTCTGTTCAGTTGAGTAATTACTTATATGATCCCCCAAAATTTAAAAGATGGGAGGCCCTTTCTCCAAATGTAAATATGTTCCTTGGACGTGTTTCCCCAATGCAATCTCTGCTTTGGATTGCTTTATAGGGCTTCTGGAATTTCTTCTTGAAACACCTTCCAGATGATTTAATCTGTAAAATGTAGAAGACAGCCAATATTGTACTTTAAAAAAATATTCATATGTTTGGTAGTGAAGAATAAAAAATGAAAGACCCAATGAATAAAGGATCAGGAGTAATACCCACTTTAGGCTAACTATTCAGACTTTGGATTTACTATGCCATCCCTTTAGAAAGCAATTCTCTGAGGATATTGTAATTCTGTTACATATCTGCATTTCCATGAGGCTGTGTTCATTCCCTGACACTTTCTTTGGTATTGAACAGAAATAACCCTGGTCAACTTCAAGCAATGGAAGGAACCAGAGCAGAGAAAAGACCTAAGAACAACGTGTGCATGCAGAGTGTGTCAGAAAACTGGACCACTACACCATAGAGGAGACATCCCTTGTGCTGCCAGAGGCTGCTGCCTGCTCCCTGAGGTGTGCAACTGATTGGCGAGCAAAGAAGCCTTTATACACTGGCTGAGGATACTAACATTAGGAAGTTAAGAAATTGCTTCTTAGCAGCTGCCTCTGAAACATACCAGTATGGGGTGTGTGGGGCCCCATCCAAATGCTATTTTCTATGGTGCAGCAGGAATTTATAAGCATGTGTCTGGGGGTACATTAATGTGACTCAGTTTAGGAAAAGTAACCAGGAGTGTCTTATGACATAATGCTCTCTCTTTTTTGTTAGTTGTTAAGCTGTTTAATTGCTTTTAAAATGCATGATACACACACACACACACACACACACACGCATACACACACACACACTCACAGGCACAGGCACAGGCACAGGCACAGGCACAGGCACAGGCACAGGCACAGGCACACACACACACCATACTGGAAAAAAACCATGAACCTTGAAACTGTAATTATCAAAGACAAGAGAGACAAGAGAGATTCACTCTCCTGTAATGAGGTGAGCATAGTCTTGATGTGCCCTCTCTTCTCTTTGCAAAATAGAATGAAAACAAATGATTCACAGTGTGCTTGAGCTCACTGTTTATTAAGATGATAGTGATGTGTTATCAGTTTGATTACTTTTTGGTCAATTCCATATGTGCAATGAATTGTGTGTGTGTGTGTGTGTGTGTGTGTGTGTGTGTGTGTGTGTGTGACTTAGGGATCAATAAAATTTTGTAGTAGCTAAAGCTAAACATTTTAACACTGTTAGGGACACAAATGCACAGGGAAGTTTGATTTAAGCATTGCTTTTGCCTGCTTCTACTCATGTAGACTTATTGCAGCCACACCTATAATTCCAATGAGAGGAATCTGAGGGTGAATTCAAAGCAAGCCCATCTAATGTAGGTTGTTGGTTCATGGGAAGCTACTTCCTTTATTTTTGTAGCATTGATTTCTTGACCTATAATGATATGAAAACCTTCTTTACTATTTCTTCTAACACTTTCTTTTAGGGGGCATTTACATACTGGACTGATAGCCAGCATCTTTGGCTCATCCCTCTATGCCACTGTCTCCTTTGGAGAACTAGCTTCAGCCTCCATAGTTTTTAAAGAATGGTAAATCCAGATGTAACCCACTCAACCCTTTTGGAAGTCCAAAGGCTAAGAACTTTTTTCTACCTGCTATAGCCAGGGTGAGAAAATATGTAACTTTGTTCAAATGGAAACTTTCACAATTGTAAACACAGAGCAAGTCATATGAGACAAAGACTGTTCAGCATTTATTGGTGTTAGTGGCCAGGTGCAGCTGGACTATTCTTGCCCATGTATTTCCTACTACTCTTTCTTCCAGAAATACTAAGGTCTCATGCACTCCTGTGTCTGCCCTTCCATTCTTTCAGAATTCCATGAAACTTTCATCAGCTCTCAGCTGAAATTCTAACACATTCCCTCGAATTAACTAGGGCTTTAAACCATTACACGTGCCTTATCTTTATGTATTAACTGTACCGGGTATGAAAATGAATTCTGAAGACTGGAAGTTAGTAGATGCAGAAGCCTGCCCTCTGTTTTGAGAAATTATCTGTATGACTTTGGGAAAATTCACTGCACTTATATTTGTCTCAGTCCTAACATCTGTCATAGAAGGAATTAGACAAGAGTAAGTTCCATTCTAATGCTTTGATTCTAAGGAATTTTGGGGTCTCAGGCCAAACTTATATTGGTTTCCATCAATACTGGAATGTCAATCTCAAGCAGACTGCAGACTAAGGAAACCAGAGGTAAGACAATGCCTCAAACATGCTAAGATCGTGGGGGAGGTTGTTTGGTTTTACTGGTGCCCTTGTTCTGCTGAGAGCAGCAGGATTTCCCTTTGGTGAAGCACCAGCCCCCAGTCTTGGCACAGATTCTTCAGGAGCAGCTGAAGTGACTACGTGCTCAATGGATGAATGCTCTAGAAAATGAGAGTGCCACATCCTTTTTGGTCGGAGCAATTGTTTCAGACCACAGGGCACTCAGACTGGGTTGTGGCTGGAAGAGTTGAAATAAAGAGCTATTTCTGAGAGTAACCTGGACAGACACTAGGCTGGACCAAGTTATGTTACAAGTGGAAAGTCGACTGTGTGAAAGGCTGAACTAGAAAAAACGAGAGGTATATTGTTCAAAGTGATTGGGCCATCTGTGTCTGAGCCCACTCAGAGTCAGATCTTGAACTTTCCAAGTATGCACATTCTACCCAACCCCCACTGCATCCAGAAGAGTCTGACTCAGTTTTTGCATCAACAAGGCCCAAGGCTCAGTACCTTTCCTCAATGTCACTTCATTGAGAGCTGGTAAAACAAAGCTAAGGCACAGGCATCCACTTTACGTGAGGGGAAGGAGGAGTTGAGTAAAATGAAGGGCTGAGTTAAGGGCTGGACAGATGTGGTGCACAGTAGGGAAGTTGTCCTGGAGAGCACGTCCCACTGCGGGCCCGTGAGGTGCAACCTTTCATATTCCTGGACCACAAAGGGGAAAAGCAACCTTTCGTGGGAGATTGATCTAAGCATTCTCGAAGGTATGTCAGGGAAATGAAGGCTACAAAGGTGTGTTTTTATTCCAGAGAAACAACCGGGCTGCAGTGCTCTGAACCTGGACTCTTCCTCCTATTTCAGTTCCCAGCTACAGACACAGATTTCAGCTCAGGGTGGTTTATGGCCTTTTCTCTTCTTTGCTTCCCAGACTGCAAGGAAAGTCATAAATCTCTTTAAGAGGTATTAATGTTGCTCATTTCTTCTTTCTCTAAGGCATGACACTTTGCTCTTTTACCCTACACTTAAGCTTATAGCATCTTTCAGAAGTATGCAGGCTAATGTATCTGTTTTGTTCTAAGTACCAGGGTGTCTTTTATGTGTGCCTCAGATTTCTACTATTAAAATTTGTAAACCCTTTTCTCTAAATTGTGGTGGATGTATGAAGTCAGTGCTTCACTAGATGTTCTGTTCTAGAGAAAAATTTTATATATGTTTCAAAGATACATCTTATACATATTTATATGTATATCATATATATATACATATATATATATATATATATATATATATATATATTAAGATCTGACTTTGAGATTGCATAGTACAGGTCAGCTATTTATTACTGCATACAAATAATAATAAAAAATGAATCCCACTAAGACAAGCAGAATACTTGATAATGATGAGAAGCTTTTGCAACGAACTTGAGCAATAATTTTATGGCACTCCTGCATGGGAAGTATACATGGAACAATGTGTATAATTTCAGGAAGATGAGCTAAAATCCCACCTCATCCCTTCTCACTGATCTAAGCACAATAGGTAGTTAGCATACCTAGTTATAGATCTATTACACTATCTGGCTAGCTTTTTTTAAATTATCATTTTCTTTTTCGGTACCAGGAATCGAACTCAGGGTCTTGCACTTGCCAGGCAGGTGCTGCACTGCTGAACTACTTCCTTGGTCCTATCTGGCTAGTTTTGAAGCTTTCTACAGAAATATAGAAGCTATTAGATAGGGGCTGCATCAACGGAGAGTGACTGCTTCATGAAGCAAAATTCACTTTGCAGCATTTTATCTATAAAAGAAATAACATAAATATCTCTTTGCTTAAGGATGGGAGGAGGAGATTAGAGGAGAAGAGGACGGAGCCTGATAGTCAAAGGCCAAAGTCTGAGCATCATCTAACCCGTACTTGCGAACGTCACCACATCCTCAGTGAGATGCGCTCAGGTTACGATCCCATCCGCACAAACGTGTGAAACAGCGTCATACAATGGTCATTTTCCTTTTGTTCTTTTCCATTCTCTTCTGTGCCCTTCCTTTTTAGTTATCGTTCATTAAGGACAACTACTGGTTACTTGTTATGGCTTCAAGTTGAAGATCATGGAGAAAATGCCAGGTTTCTCTGCGGGACGAGAATCAGTCATTTTCTTAAAGATTAGGTGGAAGCAAGGTTGGCCTGAAGTTCTCACGAGACAGCGTTTTAAAAATGGAAGCCTTGCCCTTACGTCACTGATGAGTTATTTATTGGGTTAAGTTTATTTCTTGCTCACAATAATGCGCTGCTTAGGTCAGATGTATTCCGCCCCACATTCTCTGCATTCCAGGATGCAAGCTCAAAGAGTGCCTTGGGCTGGGCCATGCTAATGCCATGGAGCAAGAGAAAGGATGGCTGAACAGAGCGATTGCTTATAAAAGCTGCTGCTCAGAAGGGCATACATCACTTTCACTCACATTTCATTATTGAAAGGCTGTAGCACTGCCCAAGTTTGATGTCATTAAAGAGGATTCTTAATACTATAATAGGAATGGATCTTTAAGGAGAAACTCTGTAAAAGAGAAACAATTATTTTTACAATAATGCAATTTACTATGGCTCCGTGTGAGGCTGGTTGCCATGACAGAAAAGAGAGCTTTTGCCATGATAAATAAATACTTATCCTGAAGTGGCACTTTACTTCCAATCTCTATTTACTACCTAGAAATCGAATGCCCTGGTCCAAGTATAAAAGCTTTGCAAGTACACTATTCTGGCCTGGAAGTGGTCAAGCATGTGAAACATTTGTGAGCTGGTACTAATTAAATAGATAGAATGTTTTTGAGATTGGCAAGCTGCCCTCCTGGTGGCCCATGTGGATATTTTAAGCCTCAGATGATTGAGCTAAAATTCATGTATATGGGCAAAGAGTTTTCAACGCAGACAATTAGTAGGCAGACTATTATGTTATGATAGAAATGAATATCCTCTCTGCAACAAAACCAAACCTCCTTTAGCTCTAGAAAATCTGCATCAAAACTCACAGACTGTGAAGTATAAAACAAAAGAGTGGGGTACCTTGTTTAAAAAACTGAGAGTTTCTTTCCTGGTCTTTCCCTTGATTGGTCACAATGTGTTTTGTCTGCTATACTGTCTCACTCTATAACCTGGCATTCACAGATCCTTACACATATCCTGTATCATAATTGCTCTCGGGGCATGAACACCTGAGTCTAACCTTGGCCAGTATCTACCGGGCAAAGAAGAGTAGCAGTTGTTAGAATGGAATGCAATGGTGGATTCTGCGGACCTACTTTAAAGATGTGGGCAGAAGCAGAAGGCAATTCTGTGTGCACATCAGGGCTCTGAGGTCCGCATACAGCTTCATTTTCCCTTTGGAGGTCACTTGAGAAAGAGAAATTCGAAGGAGAATTAGTTTTGAAAATTTCAAGATCGCGATCATGGAGTATTCGATGTCAATTACAGGGACTCCTTTGGGTTCTGGGCTTTGTGGGTTTGCATTTGTTGCATATCCACGAAGTTAGCTGTGGCTGGAAGACTTAGAAAATGTCAAGAGCACTTAATATCCTGTTCAGATTAGGAGCCCTTTCACATTTGATTTGCAGTTTCCTAAAATTATGTCTCATGTTTCTAAACTTGAGGCTAGAGTGTACAGTAAAAACTAAGGTGAAAGCCCCATGCTTCCGGCACTGTTGAATCTCACATTAGTTCAAGTGTGAGGCCTTGTGTAGACTTCCGGCTTTCAGAGGTGAGCTGTAATCTCAGTAATGAGAGTGGACATGTGAACAAGGGCAGCTCCATGTCTGAACGTCAGTGTCTTCATGTATAATACGGGGGCAAAGATAGCTGTCTTGAGCTCCTTTGGTTGGTGGAACAAGACCCAATGGCTTAAACGACAGAAGGAGACTTCTTTTTGTCAGTTGAAAGTCCAAGATCAAGGTGAAATGGAGTGAATTCTGAGACCTCTTCTCTTGGCTTATGGGTGGTCTCCATCTCGCTATGTGTTCACAGGGTGAAGAGATAGTGATACCCTTTTGGGGTGTCTTTTCTCATGACTCCTTCATGACTTTCATAATCTCATCTCACTTTCATAATCTCATCTAATCTTAATTACTGCTTAAAGCCCCACCTGCAGGTACTATTTCCCTGGGGGTTGGGTCTTCAACATATAAATTTTGGAGGAAGTCAAAACATTCAGCCGAAACAATAACTATGTGCTGTCCTTTTCTTAGTAACTACTCCAGATATTATATATTAAATTGTCCAAAGTTCAGAAAAATGGCATCTTATGGATAAGAAATGGACTAATTTGCCTGGTACTCAGAAAAATGACCTAATGATGAATTGAGAGATTTATAACTTTTCCTTTATGAGGAAAGCAGACAGCAAGAGAGAATTTTTTCCATACTATATTCTCAATTCTTGTAAGAGGCATTGTTCACTCTTCTTTTTGTAATTTAATATTGATATAAATAACACAATATTGATAAATGTGCCTAAATTGTAAAGCATAGCATTAGGATGGACACTTTTAAAACCAGAACCCGATATAAAAACCAGCATGTCCCCACTGCATACACTTGTATGTCCTACCTCTAAGTATTTTATCTCTGGATTCCTCCTGCTAGTAAATACTACTTTAAATTTTGTGTGCCATTTTCTTTAGAATTTTCATAGATAAACTGTGATAACATTATAATATTATGGTAATATACTGTAACATAAACTGCTGTATGGTGTCAAGCAATACAAACATTGGCTGTCTGTTGCTGCATAGGAAACGACCCCCAAAACCAGCAGATTACAACAGCAAAGCTTTGTTTTTTCTGTTTTTGTGGGTCAAAAATGAGAACAAGTGTATGGATATCTTAGGGTTGCTATAACAAACTATGTAAACTGGGTTACTTTAAAAAGCAACAGAAATTTGTTTTCTCACTGTTCTGAAGGGCAGAAGTCTGGAATCAAGATGTCATGCAGGCCATATCGCCTCTGAGGACTATCAGGAAACCTTTCCTCGCCTCCGCCCAGCTTCTGCTGGTTTGCAGGTAAATCTCAGTGTCCTTGGGTTTTGGCTGCCGAACTGCACGTGCTGCCTTCCTCCTCTGTGCTTTATCCTTGTGCATCGCTGTCTTCGTGTGACCACCGCTCTATCAGGTCCGCACATAAACTGGACCAGCAAGGCATCCTACTTCACTATGATGTCATCTTAACGACAGTAACAAGAGCTAATACATAAAAAAGGCCAAAACTTCAATTATTGAGGGTAAAGACTCCAGCAAGTCTTTTTTTTTGACATGCAAAGTGCAACTCACAAGAATGAGACAGTGGGAGAAGGAAAGGCCGTCAGGCCGGAAGCCAGTGTTTGTATAACCCAACTGCAGGAGTGAGATTCCACTGGTTGGCTGTGTTCTTGTCCCTGGAAGCAGGTCAGGAAATTCAGCCTACAATCTGGGGAAAAGGCTTATAGGAGAACAAGTATCAGGACCATGAGGAGTCACCTTGTGGTTAGCTTGTATTATAAATTTTAAGTTTAGAAAAGTGATACTATACAGTAGGCATTGTTTGAAACTTGGATTATATTCATTCACTGTATAGTTCTAATATTCATCTATATTTTATATATAATTACTAGTCAATAGTTTTTACAGTAATTACTCTAAAAATCTTACACAGAAAATCGTTGTTCCTAACATTTGAATATTAGTGTAATTATTAACTTTAACATATATGAATGTGTCAAAACTAGCAAAGTTTAAGGTTTCTTTATAATTCTGTTTGTCCACAGAATTTATTCTATCAATGATCTTTACAAAAATACTATTCTTGCCAGGCTTGGTGGCACATGTCTCTAGTCCCAACACTTGGGAGGCTGAGGCAAGAGCATTGTTGTGAGTTTGAGGCCAGCCTGGGTTATAAGGTGAGCTCAAGGCCAGCCTGAACTGGCCCTGTCTCAAAAAGACACAAAAAGTACTATTCTTCCAAACTACACAGAATAATTATTTCTGTGTGATTTTGACAACTTCTTGATATATAGTTAAATTTATTTATGTACTTGTTTTATTTGTACATTTGTTTTCTGTTACTGGAATTTGCCTTTTCTTTTATATTATTTTGGAATATGTCAAGCCCTCTGATTCAAAAATAAAAGTATAAAGAATAGTAAGAGAACAAAAGAAAGAATAGTAAGAGAATTTTAAAAAATCCTGACTCCTATTCTGACCCCCACTTATATCTGTTTTATCTTTGGTTTCCCTTAGTAGGGCACCCTTTTATGTCCTTTTGCAAATATGAGCAAGTGATCTCATGCATGGGTGTGTGTGCGTGCACACACACGCACATGCACACATGCGCACATGTACACACACGCACACACACAACACACACATGCACATGCACACATGCACACATGCGCGCACATGCGTGCAGATACATACGCACATGCAGACACGCACACACGCGCACACGCGCACATGCGCACACGCACACACACGCACACGCACACACGCGCACACGCGCACACGCACACACGCGCACACACATTTGTGTAACATTATTTTGTCTCCCAAACTCCTGTCTATAGTGTTATGCCTCTCACACTGCTTTTCTTTTTCTTTCTTTTTTTTTTTTTATGTGGCCGATGGCTTAGCATTACCAAGCTTGGCAGAGAGGTCACACACACACCCTTAAACAGAAGAGATCGACTTTAACAAGCTAGAATTTGAAGTGAAGTATCTCACGTTTAACATCTTTAATAGTTTATGTTAGGCTGAAGAATTATTAGTCTATTCACCTGAGCTTTTCGATAGATTGAAGTTTCGTCAGCTGTACTTGGCAATATGTTATGCTTCCATAGTCCTAGCAGCAGTAAACATTGCCCCAGAAATAAAGGACTGTATAAAAATAGTTATCTGACTATTTATATTGCTTCTATTTCGTGAAACCTATTTTGCTGTTATTCTTTTTTTTTTAAATTAAAAGTACAAAAACATACTAACAAACAGACACCAATTAGCATAAAAAATAGTACAGTCACAACTAATCTACAGACAAGGTGACATGGTCTCAACAGTGGTTATTGCTTTATCCATTGATATCTTCGAAGTGTAAATATATGAACCGATATACAGACATGCAAATTTAGTCCGACAATTAATCTCAAAAACAGAAAAAACACAAAACCAAAAATCCAAAGACAAAAAACAAAACAGGCAAACAACAACAACAACAAAAAAAACCCCACCAATAGTTGCTGCTTTGCATATTGATATCTTCGAAGTGTGTGTTCAGGACAACACATACAGACATACAAGATTGATCAAACAACCCGTCATCGATTATTCCTTAGCATTAAGTGATATAATACAATAGTAGAACCATGTTAGCCCTCCTGCATATATGTATATTCATATATACCATACACACATTTTTGTCTCTTTCTTTTCTCCTTTCCCTCGTCCCATCTGTTCTTTGTTTTAGAACAGATTTCCTTCATGACTTTTAGTTTATATTCCCACGCTTGGGTTCTTACACCAGTGATACAATACGTTGCCTGCACATGTATCGCTGATTTATTTCACTTATGAGTATGGACTCCAGTTTTGACCACATGCCTACAAAGTCCCCAAAACTGTCTTTCTTTATAGCTGAATAATATTCCATTATATAAAAATGCCACAATTTTTTAATCCAGTCTTCTGTGGATGGGCACTTGGGTTGCTTCCACATTTTAGCTATTACAAATTGTGCTGCTATAAACATGGGTGCAC
>PVLD010001147.1:0-77685 GCA_004027595.1 Dinomys branickii
TCAGAGGGGCCAGAGGGGAGCCTCAGCAAGGAGGGGCAGGAGGTGATGCAGGAAGTGGCCAGTGGGCGGGTAGATTTCCCTGGTTGGGAGGGGAGCCAGAGGTGAGCTGCCTGGGTGAGCGGGGATGCCCTGCACCCTGAAAGCTTTGGGGGTGGAGTGGACACCCAAAAAGCTGCAGATGGAGGGGTAGTGTGTTGTCCGCAGCCCAGCAGCAGGCCAGCTGCCCCATAGGCCAGTTCAGCAGAAAATAAAGCCTCACTCTATGCTTGCCACTGCTGCCCTTGCTTTGTCATGGGGGTTAGTGACTGTCCATTAACTCCTGAGAGCTGATTCTTCCCAGTGCTGCACCAACAGCTGGGAGCCAGAAAGCGCTGACGGTGGAAGGGGGGCTGGACCCCCACCCGGCTGGGCACTCACAGAGTAAGTCAGGGAGGTCACTGGCATGGCTTACGCAGCTCTGCCTGAGTGCCAATTAGCTAAGATTTTTCTGAGCGTTGGCTGGGCCTGCCACAGTTGAGGGAAATTACTGCCAGAGGAACTCTTTTTTTTTTTTTTTCATAAAAAGAGAAACCTCTCTATAGGGATGGATCTTTCCTGATGTCCGTCCAGTCTCCCTGAGGGAGATCCTTGCTAGCCACGACCAAGGGTAGGGCTCTTGGTCCGTGGCTACTCACAAGGGTTATTGGTGGCAGAGATTGGTTCCTGGCTTCTTGGCTTGAAGGCAGGGATCTACCAGCTCCGCCACTCTGTGTACATGTGTGACTTTCCCAGGAAATAAGGAACAGAGGATGCTTTAAAAAATACCAGAGACATAAATGGATTTTCTTGGTCCTAATGTTCCTTTCCGCCCCATTCGTAAAGTCCAGCTCATCACCGGAAGGCCACTAACTTCTCCCCACGCCAGATTAACGGAGGCGGTGCCCAGTGCCCCCTGAGAACTGGCTGCAGGCAGCCCCCGAGGGCCCACAGAACACTAGTGGCTGGAACCTTAAAGCTCATGCAACCCCCTTCTTCTCTTTTACAGAGGAGAACACTGAAGCCCACAGGAGGAAAGGGGTCGGCCTGAAGCCGCCAGTGGCAGATCTGGGGCCAGAACGCTGGGCTCCTGATTTCCAGTGAAATGCTTTTATTTTGATACATTTTCACATTTCATTCCCTTATTTTACACCCAATTACTGGGTCCTTACTCCCCTCCAGATGCGGTGGGGGAGGGTGTGCAGGGAAGCGAAGAGACGAAAACAACACAATCCCTGCCTTCCAGGAGCTATTTCCCTAGGTCTGCGGTCCTGGGGGAAAGAAAGGAAGAAACTGAGTCAGACTCTCACCTATATTATCTTCCATAGGCAATGGTGGAGGAGGAGGGGAAGCGCTTTTACCTGCTCAAGAATTAGAACTTATGCCTCGCTGACTGCAGGAGCTCAGGTACGCCAAGGACAAAGGGAGAGGGTAGGGATGACAATGACCAGGTCTCTGCCAGCAGACCCAGCTCGGAGCTGAGAGCAGGGATCGAGCTCCATCCCCGGTGTGGAGACGCAGCGGGCTCCTTGAGTCCCTGTGCAGTTCCCTGGGTAGAACCTCGGAGTTTGCATCCCACGTTGAGTGAGGAGACAGGTTCAGAGAGACTGGGAAGTGGGCTGAAGCCAGTACCGGTCAGTGCCCAGCCAGGGGCTCTTAGTCTAGGGCTCTTTCTGTCACTGAGGCGGGGAGGTTGTGTTGGTTTGGAGGGTGGGGGCGAAGCAGGGTGGAGCAGTGGTCATCCACAGCGAAGGGTCAAGTCTGCCTCTACCCCGTTTTATGTTGATTGCTACATTCAGCCACTCACAGAACTCTGCTCTGAAGAACTGGAAGGGCTTTGCAGCCCCGAATGAGCTCACTGGACACCCTTGCCAGAGAGAGAGCAAGGACTCCAAGGGGAGCCTTGGTCTGGGGTCAGCCTTCTGGCACGGAGTAGAAGAGAGGACCTGGGTTTCCCCTGCTTTGTCCTCATGCACCAAGGACACACGATGCAAAACTGGCCTCCTTCCACGGGAGTTAAGAGGGCCATGCAACAAACAGGTCCTTGTGACACCTCCCTTCCTTTCCCAGAGTAATGGGTTTATCAGAGGATGGGCCCTTTTGCTGGACCAAGGGCCATTTCCAGGTCAAGAAGATCTCAGAGCAGGAGGTGACCACAGCCACTTCAGGCACCCTGGTGGCCAGGCTTGGTGCAAGCGGAGCTTAGTGAAGCCCGCTCAGATTCTGCTAATGTTGCAGACCCTTGGCGAGGACTGGGTTGCCGGAGGGGGGTCTCTCATCCGTGTTCCTGCAACCAGTGGGCAGGCTGTCCCAGGGCTGCTGAGGCTGGGGTCAAGGCCTGGTGGTGTGAGGTCAGGGTGCCATAGTTCTGGCCCCCCAGACCCCACCAGTGTCCCCAGATTTCGCGGTGTGAGAGGAAGAGCGCGAGGTGAGGCCAGCCGGCGTCGGCTCCGTCCCCGGGGGGCCCGGTCCCTTCCCTGCTCTGCGCTCCCGCTGAGCCCCGGACGCGCCTTACCTGTCCCGCTGCGGACCGTCCCGCCTCCTCCGCAGGCTCGGGGGCCAGGCATGGGCCGGCGAGCGTCTGCGCCCCGCCTCGCGGCCGCGCTGGGCTCCAGCCCGGCCGCCGTTCAGCACCGCGGACAGCGCCCGCCTGCCCGCCGCCCGCCCCGCCCCGCGCGGTCCCGCGAGCCCCGCATCCCGGCCGGGCCCGAAGCGGAGCCCGCAGCCCTCGGCCGGCCCGGGCGGCGCCGCCGACTCGGGGGAGCGGCGCGGAGGTCTCCCTCCCTGTGCCCGCCCCTCGCCGCCTCCGCGCTCCGCGCTCCGCCAGCCCCCGGCACTCGGCCGGCCCCGGGAGGCGGGGCGGGCGGCGGGCCCAGGCGGCGGGCGGCGGCAGGCGGCTTCTGGGGAGCCCGGCCCTCCTCCCGGGCCTCTCCGGCCGGCCCCCGGCGTGCGGCGCTCCGAGGCTCCTAAGCCCTGAGTTTCAATATTGATCTGCCCCAGAAAAAGAGAAACAGGCAGGAAGTATTTATTGAGTGCCTACTACGTACCAGACGCCGTGCCGGGTTATCTTTCAAATCAACACCGTCTCGTTTAATTTTCTTAACAACTCTACCTGGCAACCCCCGCCACTTCTTTTTCTTTTTTTTCTTTTTTAACAGAGAAGAGCTCTGGGCTCACAGAGACTGTCTCCGACTTGGTGAGGACAGTACTGTGCTGGAAAAGTACGCAGGCTTTAAAGGCCGTGGGCCCAGATGTCCCCTTTACTTACTTACCCAAGTTACCTGAGCTTTTAAAGTCTCGGGCTTCTCGTGGACAAAATAGGGAGGCTGCGCCCATCCGTGAGGGTCACGCGAGGACAGCGTGTGTGTGAGAACAGGCATTCGCGGCCCGTGAGGGTGACGCACTGACGCAGTGCTCAGCGGCCCACCCGGCCCCTCTCCCTCGCCGCCGCGCTCCTCTGGCCCTGCCAGCCCCGGCCCGCTCTCCCTGCCCCTCCTCGGGATCCCCATGCGCGGCTCCCCCCACCGCACCGGCCTTGAGTCTCATCGCAGGGTCGGGAGGGGGGAGGACAGCAGAGCCCTCATCTCCCGAGGCTCAGGAGGGGCCTCCAGGCGAGCTCCAGGGCAGGCGCTGGCGCTCAGACTCCTTCCCCCCGTCGCGCCCCATCCAAAGGCACCGCGGCACACGGAACGGTGGGCTGCGCAGGACACGGGCATCAGAGCAGCGCCTCCAGCTTCCAACACGCAGAGGAGCTGGGGACCCCCGTCCATCATGAGGGCTAAGTGCCCCTCCGCTTCGAGGTAGGCCGGGAGCCCTTCCCGGGTCCAGGGTGTCCGTCTTGGGGTGGTCTCGGGGCTTAACCTGTTGGGTGTGAAATACACGCTTCTCTTCCTGACCTTGCCCCACTAGGGTATCGGCCCCTGGAGGCCAGGAAGGCTCCTGGACCACACAGCACCTGCACAGACCCCTCTGCCCGCTGTGGCCGTGTGCCCTTCGCGTCCTCCTTTTCTTCTGGCCTCCCCGACAGAGGGGCCTCACAGCCTCAGCCTCCCTCTGCTTCTCTGCTCCCTACTCTGGCTTTGTTCCATGCCCAGGCTGCTTACTGAATCACTAATTGAAAAGATAACAAAAAACCCAATGAAGCAAAGCCCCACAAAGGCGGGAAACCCGGGTGCCGGCCCTGCCTTTGTCCCTGACTGGCTGTACCTCCAAAGTGATCGCTGGTATCTTCTTGGGCCTTTGCGTCCTTGAATTCAAAGCCCTTCAGTCACTTTAAAGAAACTGTAGGAACAATGGCAGCGTATGAGATTTGTCACAGAGAACAGTGGGCTCATTCAGGGTGGGAATTTCTTTTAAGGAAAGACCTTTATCCCTGGCCAGGTGTATGTGGCGGCTCAGGGGCCGAGGAGTCTATGGTTATGCAAGTTTCCATGCCATCTTTTATTCCCTCTCTTTATCCTTCTTTCCTTTCTCCGTGAAGCATCGTCTGCCATGTAGGGAAGGTCAGCTTCTGCGTTGGACCCTGAGGATGCACAGTATATGACCCAGCCCAGCTCTCTGAAGAGGCCACAATGAAGGCTTGGGTAGGCATGCTGGCCGGCAATTCTGACACATGACATAAATACTATCGTGGGGTAAGTGAATGCTCTGCTGTGAAAAATCCCAGGAGGCTTCCTGGAGGAGGTGGCATTTGGGCTGGGTTTCATAAGAGGATGGGTCATTGGCGAGGCAGGCCAGGAGAAAAGGGAGCTTTAGCTGGGTGGCTGGACCAGAGGGAGGTGGCTGGAGGGCAGGTGAGGAAACCACCGCAGAGTCTAGCAATGAGAAGGTAAGAGTTGGAACAAGGCCAAGTCAGAAAGACGGGAATAGGCAGTGGGGTGGAGACACTTCCAGCTCAGAGCAGAGCAGAGAGGTTGACCGTGGGAGAAGAGCACTGGTGTGCAGGGGTGATTCCGGGAAGTGGGTCCTTCCTGCCAGAAAGTATCAGGAGGGGAGCAAATCCTATGAACCCCAGGGATGCCACTGGGTGTCACACCACACAGAGGGGCCAGACTTTTGTACTTCTAAAATTTTATTCTCCATTTGGGTGTGGTGGTGCATGCCTGTAAGCCCAGCACTTCAGAGGCTGAGGCAGGAGAATCCGCTGAGTTTGAGGCCAGCCTGGGATACATAAGCGAGTTCAAGTACAGCTGGAACTACATAGTGAGAGTCTGTCTCAAAAAAACCGAAAAAAAGAAAAGAAAAAGAATTCTCCCTTTAGTGAGGATGGTGGTGCTGCTGGGGATCTTTAAAGCCTCTCCCATCTTATCGTGATTGTCTCCCTGGAAAGAGAAAGGTCCCGGCCTGGGTCAGGACACCTCAGGGAGGCAGGGAGAAGCCCAGCTAGAGGGGCAGCAGGTTTCTTGCTGGGAACAGAGCAAGGTCCATAGGTAAGGGACAGCGAAGGTACTGCGTGGGCATCTGGAAAGAGGTGCCGCGTCTCTTCCCCTCCCAGCTCTCCTGCAGTCCCCGGGCACTGGTGGGCTCTGCTTTGGTTGGAGTCAGCCCTGGCTGCTAATCTCTTTCCACCTGGGGACTTCCTTTCATAAGCTTTTTCATGCATAAACCCTAAGTTCTTTTTACAGGGGGTTGATTTCTTCACAGGGTTCCCTGGGAAGTGTAAATCGGCACCAAGTGCAGGGAGCTCTCCTTCCTTTGCTGCTTCAACAGGCCACATGTAGATGGAGGTGCTCGCCTAAGGGGGGAAGGTGAGCTGCGCTCCAGTCCAGTGAGCCCAGTGTCTCCCAGCCAAGCGCATAAGCATGACTGCATGGCCGTGACCTATAGGGTCCTGGGCAAATGGAGGGACAGGCTGGCAGAGGACAGGGACAGGTGGGCCTGAGAGCTGCCCACTAACTACATCCCATACAAGGCTCCTGAACGCCACAGCTACAAGGAGGAGTGCATTTGTGAGTGTAAGCAAGGAATCGGAACCATTCTTCACTCTGGACCCAAAAGAGAGACCTGAAAATCATCACTGCTTCTGAGTCAGGACCTTTGGTTAGAGCTAGAACCCCTGCCCTGCAATAGCGTTCTGAGTCTGTCTCTTAAATTTCTCCTTGGGTGGGGTGCTTTGGAAATACATTACCAGCTGCTCACTTCCTTTCTCCACAGGAGACTGCAAAGCCAAAGAAGAGCTTTAGAAACACACGGATTCATTCCGGGGAAAGATGAGGAGGGGTCTCAGCACTGGCTCTGCCTGGCTCGCTGCTCTCCTGCCGGGCACATGCTCACTCAGGCCTGGGGACGGGTGTGCGTGAGTTATCCGAATTCTGAGAAGCAGGGTCAGAGCATAAGACAGAGGAACAGAGCCACCCAGACTGTGCAGCTCAGAGCCCAGCACCAACTCCGGTCCACTGGCTGCCTCAGGGGTATGTGAGCATTGCTCACCGCTAGGGAAACCTGCACGGCTGTCGCTCTGCACTGTTCAGAGCGGAGATGTGTGAGTGCACGCGTGACGATGTGGGGTGCTGGGTGAGGCCAGCAGTGGCAAGAAGACGGGTTCTTTCACCATTGCAGTGACAGAATAGCGATGCTTTTTATTTGTCTCTCACTCAGGTTTTGGAAGCACCTGCTCATTTGGTTTTCACAGACATGCATCATCCCCAGTTTACAAACAAGTCCTGGAGAAATTACTCCCAACTTGGAAAAATGAATAGAGATTAACACCAAGCCACAGAAAAGGAATGCATGATCCCACCTGCTCCCTGCCCTTGAAGTCGGAACCAGCAAGCTCTGCACAAGGAAGCCCTCTTTGCCTTCATCTTGAACTAGGCCACTGAGAAGGGCCCAAACTTCTTCTTTTTTTTGGTCTTTTTGAGACAGAATCTCACTAAGCAGTTCAGGGTGGCCTTGAACTTGCTTTGTAGCCCAGGCTGGTCTTGAACAATCAACGATCCTCCTGCCTCAGCCTCCTTAGTGCTGGGATTACAGATGTGCACCACCACGCCCAGTGTGGTCCAAACTTCTACAAAGGACTCACAGGAGATCTCTGAAGGTTAACACTCAAAACCTAGGACCACTGGAGTGTGTGTGTGTGTGTGTGTGTGTGTGTGTGTGTGTGTGTGCGTGCGCGCATGCGCGTGCCCTTTACTCCAGCTGTGACTTTCTGAGCTAGGAAAAACGTTTTCCCCCTGTGTGTAAGAAGGCACCTTCCTTAGGCCTCCCTGCGGTATGAATCTGTCTGATGTGCAGATGAGAGAAACGGTCCTTCTCTCCTGCCCACTTGCTGATTTGGGGAGACAGGCAGCTGGAAGACAAAAGAGTAATTGGCAATTTAGAAAAACTTTCCTAGAGAAGCTGGGAGAACTTTGCCTTCCCTTCAGCCTAGCAGCAGGAAAACGAGCCCGCCCAGAGTGCCCACTCTGTGTCAAACACTTTTATCTTTTAATCCTCAAAAGAGTTCACTTGGGTTGTTTTAAATCAAGGCTCTCAGAGGTTAAATTAACGTGCCAGATTCATATCTTCACCAGTGATAGGCAAGACACCAGCCCATCTCCCACTGTCGCACCTTTTCCCCAGTAACCCCACTGCCTTCATGTTGTTCAAGACATTGGGGCCTTAATGAGGATGCAGAAGCACTGGGAGGACGCACCCTCAAGGTGCAGACAGCAGCTCCCTAGACAGCCGGCAGATGTTTCTCGGGTGGGACTGGAGCGGCACCGGGTCCCAAATGCTGCCTCCGCTTGGGAGACCGAACCTGTCAAGCTTGAAGACTGAAGTTTCTGATGTGCTCCTTGGTCCATGTCCTTTCCTTTTTCTGATGTCCCCTTTGAAGATGTCAGTCTGACTCATCCAACAGTAAGGGCTGAGGGAAGGGTGAGCAGAGGAACTTCTGCTGGGAATCTACGCACAGTCTGAACAGGTGACATTCACGAGCAGCTACTGTGTGCCGGGAGGTGTTCTAACTGCTTTAAAGGAATCATCTTAGTTAATTCTAACAACCCCATGAGGCAGGCTGTCTCATCATCCCTACTGTACAGATGTGAAGACTGAGACAGGCAATTTGCCCAAAGCTCCACGGCCCGTCAGGACAGATTCCAGTCCGGGCAGCCTGGCTCCGTGGCTCCATAGCCTGCTCTTCAGCCCTGCGCCACACTGATGCGTGGACTTGCCACATAAAGCAGACATTGCAGGGTTAACCATTGCTCCAGAGAAACTGGAATGCGTATGAATGTCCAGCAAATAGGGCAATGGGTAAAAAGTTAGAGAATGTTTTAAAGAGAGTATGATTACATGGAGGACTAGCTTGTGTTATTATACTAAGTGGGGATAAAGTGGGTTACAAAATCGCACATGTGCAAATAAAGCCCAGAAAGAATCCCAAGAGGGATGGGAACAAAATGTGAGGCAGGGCTGTCTCCTGTCATGGAAGCTGCAGCTCGTCCAATCCTCCTCCTGCTCTTTTCCATGTTCTCTAAGTTCCCTGCAATATACGTGCATTCTCTTAAAATTATTTTAGAGCTCAAGCACAAATAAATGTTCATTGAATGAATGGCCCATGCCTCTGGTATCCTTTGAGACCCATCTGTACTTCCAGCAGGACAGTGATGGGCTCGGGGATGGCCTTGGCCTCTGGCCGGCCTCAGTGGGACAACCACAGCAAATGAGGTCGCATCATGCAAGATTACACTCCCCTCACAGCCCCAGTGACCCTCATGACAGAAAGGAAGGAGAGGAGAAAGCCACAGGGAGGAAGCCCAGGGTGGGAAGCACAATGGCAGGAGAAAAGCAGGAGGCAGAGGGGATTCGTGGAGGAAGGGGGAGGAAATAGGCATCTCAGGAAGGGCAGGGAGCTGGCAGGGAGGAAGTGAGGGGGTGATGAGGCGAGATAAAGAGAGGGCAGGGGAGGGAGGGAGAGAGAGAGCCTACTTACTGGTAAAAGATCTAATGCATTTCATCTGTCAAGGTTCTGGCTAAGCTGCCTCAGATTGTCCCCGTGTTACGGAAACCATTTTTACAGTTAAATGCTGCTTACACCCAGGGGATGATTTCCCAGGGCTTGCAACTTGAATCTCTGTCCTGGCTGCCTGGCCATCCCCTTGTCCTGACAGTTCCTTCTTGTGGCCAGGAAGGACCTCTTTGGACTGCAGCCATTGTGATTTGCCAGGAACAAATAGACCTATCCATGCTGCAGCCCATACTGGAAGCTTTGGTACCAATGGACATGAGTCAGAACGTAAACACTGGGATTAACACCCAGTGGTCCCACAGCACTGTGTACTGTGTACTGTTGCCTAAAACTCCCAACATTATAGGCCAAAACATTTTTAAAAAATCTTGGAAGCCAGGCATGCTGGTGCACAGCTGTAATCTCAACACTCGAGAGCCGGTGGCAGGAGCATCACCATGGTTCAAGGCCAGCCTGAACTACACTGCAAGACAAAATAAACAAAACAAAGCAAAATCATGGGACAATGTGAGACCTTCAAGGTTCATCTACAGAATCCAACCACAGGAGAGAAGTGAGGCTCAGAGACAGGAAGGCTGAGCCAGGGCTCACGCCCGGCGGGCAGGAGAGTTGAACTTTAGGGTTTCTCGCCCAGTAGAATGATCACTTCTGAGTCCTGTGTTCTCAAGGGACTTGCTATGGATCTGACTACCCTTCTTTTACTCTCATAATATGCCTTTGAGTAGGTCACCAGGAATATAAGCTTCATTTTTGGGGGGGTGGGTAGCAAAGCAGCAGCCCAGAATAGCACTGCTGGGATGACCACTGTCAGTTCTGAGTGCAAAGTTGACCTGAAGAACATGTACAGGAGGGATTTTTGCTCAGTCACACACTTTGTGGAGAACTTCCAGCCCTGGGAGAACAGCACCAATTGTAACTTCTGCAGTTTGCCGGAGTCCTCAGGTAAAAGATCTTCCTCTGGCAGGCAGTACAGCAAGTTGGAGGCATAGAGTGGGTGTATTTCTACTGTAATGCTCTGGTTTCTACTATGAAGCCATCTGTACTGCTGCAGTTGTGATGTGTGAGGTCATTATCATGGATAGCCACTGATCAAACATTTAACATGTACCTTCAGGGAGCAGGGTAGATTCTGGGAGTGCAAGGGGCTATAAGACATGGCCCTGGTTATCAGAGAAAGGATTATTTTAGCTGTGGAATAAAGCCAGGTACATACAAATACAAAGAGATGACAGGTTGACAAGCTTGGATTTCCTCACAGTTCCTGGGGAGAGAGAGACAGAGAGAGAGAGAGAGAGAGACAGAGAGAGAGAGAGAGAGAGAGAGAGAGAGAGAGAGAGAGAGAGTGTCTATGTGTTTCAGTTTTGGTGCTGGGCATTAAACCCAGAGCCCTCTACCACTGAGCAACACATCCAACCCAAGCGTCCTGCCTTTAAATGCGCTGCTCTGTCCCCATGCAATCCCTGCTCCTGCTCCTCTGCACATCATGAAAGCTCAGCTCGGGTGCTTCTCTCGCCGTAACTCCTCAGCTTGGGCTGGATGCCCCTGTCCGGCTTCCTGGAGCAGCCTGTGTTTTCTCTACCATAGCAGTCAGCTCTCTCCCTCTCTGATTCTGAGTTTCTGGGAAGAAGATGGGCTGTGTCCTATCCCTGGTACGTAACCTATGCCTGACATAGTAGAAATGCAATAGATGTTTGTTGAATTAAAAAAAAAAAAAAACAATTCTGCTCTAAGGCCCCCTGTGTCTAATACACTACACCGATAGTGAAAGGAGGCTCAAGCTCAGAGACTGGACATGACCGCACTTAGAAGGGAAGGAAACCGCCTCACCGTGCCTCTCTTTTCTCTTCAGTGACCTAGTAATAACCCAAGCACATTTTGTTAGAATGACCAGGGCTGGCAGGAGCCCAGTCAGAGCTTGCTGTCCGTTCCTAACAAGTTTACCCATTTACCTGGTTGTTGAGCAGGTGAGGCTAGAAAGATCTAGTGGCTGAGCAACACAGAACAGTCAGGAAAACAAATTAGCCAGAAGTATTTGCAGATTAAAATGGCAAGGAAACTTGATGGAAACAACATTCAAAGTACCTGCCAGGCTTTTAATAATGTCAGAAGAGAAGAGCCTGGAACCAGCTGGAGGAGAAAGATAAGAAACACATTTATTTCCTCGACTAAGACCACATCAACTTGCCCCCCACTCCCTCCCCTATACGCTGTGTTTTACTATTAGAAGACAAAGAGGGCTGGGGATATAGCTCAGTGGAATAAGCGCTTGCCTAGCAAGCGCAGGGTCCTGAGTTCAATCCCCAGTACCGCAAAAAAAAAAAAAAAAAAAAAAAATTTTGGGGCTGGGGATATAGCTCAGTGGAATAAGCACTTGCCTAGCAAGCGCAGGGTCCTGAGTTCGATCCCCAGTACCGCAAAAAAAAAAAAAAAAAGAAGACAATTGGTCATATTTCTCAGGTGAGCCTTGTCGTGTCGTCCGCTCTATAAGCAGGAAAAACTGAGTCTATGACATCCACATTAGTAGAATCCTCTGGCAGCCTCACGGCCACCATGCTGCTGTCCGTGGTGCTGACGTCTTGGGAGGACCCTGAGCCTTCTGTCTTAAGGCTTCTCTCACAGATGATATTGTAATGAACGGTAGGAAGAAGCTGGACTGTGGACACGAGAGATCTGAAATCCGCTCTAAAAATACAGGTTTGAAACCCCTAGAGCTAGTTATTTTTTCAGCATTCAGAATTTCTTACTTTAACAAGGTGATAAAGTGCATTATGGTACACTGTGCAAAACTCTTAGTGAGGTTGGGAGTAGCACCACCCAATCAAACACACCACTATTTCTCCAGTAAACTATAGGGCCATATCCCCATGTGACCAACAAACATATATTAAATAACCTCTTGACTGGTCAGGTCAGGGCCTTCTTCTAAATAAGGTCAACTCAGACTTACAAACAGAAACAAAGCTGGGCACGATGGTGATGCCTGTTATCCCAGCACTCTGGGAGGCTGGCACAGGAAGACCACAAGTTCGAGTCTCTCCTGGGCATCTTAATGAGACCCTGTATCAAAGAGGAGGAAGAAAAAGAATGGGAGGGGAGAAGGAGGAGAAGGAGAGGGAGGAAGACCCGGGGCTGGGCAGCACTTCTGGGTTTGGTTTACACTCCAAATTCCAGTCTTAGTGTCTCGTATTTCAGAAGTTTGGTTCAGGGATTGTGGTCCACTGTGTTTTCAGCCTCACTTGGGTCAAACTCTCCTGGAACAAGTCCCATGGCTGCTCACAGTTCCCGAGCTTGTGGATTTCCTGGCTGAGGGCTGGAGACAGGCTGCGGATGGGAATGAACTCAACCAAGTTTGGACCATTTGCTCCTCAAACTGCCCCTCCACCCGCACACATGCGAACTTCTTTCCTTACAGGAAAAATAGCGAGTAACGAGGTATTTGAAGATCTTGGGAACCCCAATGGCGGTATGAAGATGGAAAACATAAAAGGCATTAGTTCCATCTTTTACCCACAGCCTGACCGCCCCTTGGCCGTGGGCAAACTTGCATCTCATATCACACACGCACAAGTGTGGGTGGAACCCCTGTGGTGGGGAAGGATGCTTGCTGTCAGTTCGTAGTAATGGCCTCACTACACAGTACCTGCTGAGCTCTAGAAGAGGTGCTTGATGTGCATTATCTTTTATTTTTTGAGACAGGGTATTGCTCTGTAGTTCAGAGTGGCCTTGAACTCATGGTATAGGCCAGACTGGCCTCCAACTCATGTGATCCTCCTGCCTCGGCCTCCTGCGTGCTGGGATTACAGGGGTGTGCTGCCACACCCAGCTTTGCATTATCTTGTCATCATCGTCTCAGTGTGAGATGCCCCCATCGCACTCACATATGAGGACGCCGAGGTTCACAGAGGTTACAGAAAGCCGGGAAGGGGTGGAAGCTGGGGACTGAGCCCCGAGCAGACTGACGCCAGGGCCCAAGCAGCTTCACCATTCTTTTACTTTGCCTTCGCTGTGCTGGGCACCGACTTGAGTGAGCAGAGGGGAACTGATCTGTGAGTGGTCTTTTGTTATACTCATTATTATTATTAATTTTTTTGTGTCACTAGGATTATAGGCAGTTACCACAGGCGCCCACTGCTGCTCGTCTTCAATTAACGTAACCCCTGGGGGATTTTGAGCCAACCATACTGTGACATGAGGTATACTTACATTTATAATATATGTGTTAACTATACTTTTTATGTTTTATTTTTTTGAGACAGGGTCTCACTAGGTAGTTCCAGTTGGCCTTGACCTCACTATGTAGCCCAATCTGGCCTCAAAACTCATGGCAATCTTTCTGTGCCAGCCTCCTGGGTGCTGTGGTGACCAGCATGAGCCACCACATCCACCCAGCTTATACACTTTAACTTTTTTTTATTTTAAAAGTATAAGAACAAAAACATATTAACAAACAGACACAAAGTAGCATAAGAATAGTACAATCAAAACTGAGTTACAGATAAGGTGACAGGGAATCAACAATGGTTGTTGCATTACATATTGATAACTTCTAAGTTATACACTTTAACTTTTATAGATATATTTTAACTTTTAAAAATTATACAAGTAGCTTATAATCTCAGCACTCTGGGAGGCTGAGGCAGGATGAATGCAAGTTTGAACGCAGCCTGGGCAACTTCACAATTTAGAAGACCCTGTCTTACAGTAAAATAAAAAGGGCTGGGCTGGCAGCTCTGGATGGAGACCCTGGACCCGATCACAAGTGCCACCAAGGCAAAGAAGCATCAAGTCACAACTGTGTGTGAAGTAGGGAGATGCAGGGTAAAGGCTGCGCCTGCTTTTGCCTCCTCACCCAACTGATGATTGTTGTAGATCCTCCCAGAAGTGTATATGTACTTTTTGGTACTGTAGAAGATCATACATAGTCTACCAGGGCTCGTTATTATTATTAGTTATTATTATTTGGCCCTACTGAAGTATGTCTCCATATCTGAACATAGAGAATATCTATTTTTGTTTTCATTACATTAGTGTTTTAAAAGAATAAAATGATAAATGTAGTATGCAAACATTAGGGAAAGGAATAAGTTTCCATTTACTACACCCTAGGACATGTAAGTGTGGCTGTTTGCTTTGGGAGAAGCACAGCATGCTGGTTAAGAACTTAGAGCTAGAGTAACTGGAGTGGAACCTCTATGGGTCCCTCATAAACTCTGTACATCTGTCTCTCAGCCTCAGTTTCTTTATCTGTTAAATGGTCCAATCATAGTACCTTCCTTGTAGAGTTGTATAAACTAGAAGAGGGAATACAGCTAATGTGCAATTGTATCAGTCTGTAATTGACAACATTAAAATGTATTTTTGCTTGTTTTGTGGTACTGGGGACTGAACCCAGAGCCTACACTGAGCTATATCCCCAGCCCACTTTTATATTTTATTTTGACATAGGGTTTCAAAATCACACAGATTGGGTCCTCCTGCCTCAGCCTCCCAGAGTTCTGGGGTTATAGGCCTGCACCACTAGGCCCAGCTGATACTTAGTTTTTATCCTGGAAAGTGCAAATGGGTGGATACAGATTTCCTTACTTTCTTCTCCTGTCCCCCTTGGCAAGCCACAAACTGACCATCGTCAAAGCAGTTTAGAAGCCTTGTTCTTGGCCAGGTGAACCACAGCTCCTCTTGGAAGAGGCCAGCGGGCTCGTTAGAGTCCAACTGTAGCTCTGCTTCCACTGCTGTGCGGCTCGGATAGAGTCTCCTCCCATCAGAGGGTTTCTGAACCCGCCCAGCTCCAGTGTTCCGGGTGTCTGTCCTGGTTCTGAGGGTCCTGCCTGTTAGGATTACACAAATGTGGCTACCAGAAACTGCGGTTTTCAAAACCTTCTAAGTCTGATTTTGGTGTCTGGTCCACTTGAGAAAGCAGAGTGCTTCCTTAGCACTGCAGGCTCTGGAGTCAGAAAGCCAGGTTCAGATTGCAATTCAGCCACTTACCTGGGTTTACTACTGACCTTCTCTGAGCCTCAATCCCTTCCTTACAGACCCTGGGGTTAAATATTAACCTCAGTGCTATTTTTACTATTTGACCACTTTTCTAGCACATTCACGACCCCGTGATTCATCCCCAGCCCTTTGGTGAGGGGAACCTTCCTGGGGGTGGGGGTGCACACCTATAATCCCAGCACTTGGGAGGCTGAGACAGGAGGACCACTGTGAGCTCAAAGTCAGCCTGGGCTTCACAGTGAGTTCAAGGCCAACCCAAACTACATAGTGAGACCCTGTCTCAACAGAACAAAACAAAAGGCTGGGGATATAGCTCAGCAGCACAACGCCTACCTGGCAAGTGTGAGGTTGTGAGTTTGATTCCCGGCACCAAAAGAATTTTTAAATTAAATTAAATTAAATTAAAAAACCCAAGAACACCTACCCCGCTTCCCCAAAGGACCTTAACAGTAGCACCTATTATTTTGGGTCCATTCATTTACAAATATTTGTTGAGTGTTACAGGGAGCCAGGCTCTGTGCCAGGCACTGTGATATAACTGTGAGGAAAACCAGCTTACAGTCTAGTGTGGGAAGTAAACAACAGTTGAATAATCACATCAACAAAAAAAAAAAATGGAAAGGTGGCAAGTGCTGCTTCTTGGGGCAGTAAGTTTTATAAGACTCTATAACAGAGAGATCTGATCAGATAAGGGATTCCACGGAAGCTTTTCCTGGCAAGGTCTGACTTACACTGACCACTGAAAACTGAAGATGTCTCACTAGGTAAAAAGGGAAGTGGGATGTACAAAAGTCCTGTGGTAGAAGATAAAAAAGAAGACCAGGGAGACAGGCGGGGAGAAAATAAAGGAAGCAAGGTCAAGTGAGGGGAGGCAAACAGGCAGGGTCTAGGCCCCATCGTTTTGATTGTTGCATTTCTTTCTTTACTCGTTATTTTTGAGACAGTGTCTTACTATGTAATCCTGGCCAGCCTTGAATTTGATGTGCAGTCTAGGCTACACTGCACCTTCCTGACTCAGTCTCCGGAGTGCTGGGATCACAAGCATGTGCCACCACACCCTGTTCAAACTTTGTTTTTATTTTAAAATCGTCAAAAGGCTGTTGAAGGTTTAAGCAGGGGGCCATGACCAGGCGCGCTTTTAGAAGAGCTCACTGTAGCTGACAGCAGGCTTAGGGAGAGGTGAGGTTAACATTCCAGCCAGGGGGCCAGGACTTCAGTCCTGGTGAAGTAATGGTAATTTAGAATGGGGTGGGAATGTGGGGAGCTAGCAGTGAGCAGGTCCCACAGGCGTGTGATGCACCCCTGCAACCCCAGCTACTACAGAGGCCCTGGCAGGAGGATCACAAGTTCAAGGACAGCCTAGAGCTGGGGAAACACTGACCCAAGCCCCCCTCCAAACCCAAAAACCTGCCTCAGCTGTATTAATAATAAAGTAAATTTTAAGGCAAAAAAAAAAAAAAGTAGCATCGCTAGAGATAAAAGGAGTCACTGTATAGTGAAAGGCAAAACGTTTGTATGATCTGAAGAGAAACCAGGGTCTGAGTCAGTGCACAGCGAGGGAAAGCTTAATTCAGCAGTCAAACAGCACCAGCGAAACTTCCAAACACACACACACGCCTAAGGACACAGCTTCAAAAAGGGGAGGGAGCCACGAAATTACAAGGAAGGACTAGACAAATCCACCCTTCTGCGGAGGGTTTGTTGGTTGGTGTCTGTTCTACTGAGCTGGGGATTGAGCCCAGGGCCTTGGCACCAGGCCACACTTTCAGCTCCTTCCTCTGCACTGCTGTGCAGACTTTGGAGAGGGCCTCATTAAGCTGCTGAATTGCCAGGCTGGGCTGGAACTTGACCCTCTTGCCTCAGCCTCGCAGGGTGCTGGGATCAGAGGCCTGCACTGCCACCCTGGCTGCAGCAGGAGACTTTACCATGTTTTCAAGACTGATAAATTAAAACAAAAACCTCAGGAATGTATAGGAGATTAGAGAAATACAAATAATGAGCTTGGTAAAATACAGAACGTGTTCCCCAAAGTGGTAAATACAGCCATAACAAAAATGTGTTGTGTGATTCATAATATGTACCTGAATAACATATATCACCACAACAGCACAAAGGCCAAGAGTGGAGAAATAGAAATATCCTCTGTCAGAGTTCTTGGGTTTTTTGTTTCGTTCTGTTTTGTGTTTTTGAGACAGTTTCTCGCTATGCAGTTCAGTTGGCCTTGAACTCACTTTGTAGCCCAGGCTGGTCTCAAACTCATAGCAATCCTCCTGCCTCAGCCTCCTAAGTGGTGGGGTGAAAGGTGTGTGCCACTACGCTCAGTGAGGTTCTTATATTCCATGTGAAGTGGTATGCTCTCACTGTGGTAGTCTGAAAATGCACTATATCATGATCCCTAAATCAATTGTTCCCGGGTTTGGGGATGCTGGAGTCTCCTTCTAGAAGTGGTTTCTAGGTTCTTTCCATCCTGAGCAAAGAATTGGTCTAGAGAAGCACAAGTGGTGGCAAAATTTTATTTTATTTATTTATTTTTTGTTTTGTTTTGTTTTTTTGCGGTACTGGGGATCAAACTCAGGACCCTGCGCTTGCTAGGCAAGCGCTTATTCCACTGAGCTATATCCCCATCCCGCAAAATTTTATTAAAGGTAAGAAAAGAAACAGGCTCTGCAGAGTGAGTTCGGGCCAAGGAAAAGTAGCTACAGAGCGAGGGTGGCCCATGTGCAAGAGCGATCGCAGTGGCCAAAGCCAATGTAGACGTCATTTTTGCCTCACTCGCTGCTCAGGCTGATGTCAGGTCCAGGCGTCCTGTGGGAAACCTGCTTGGTGCAGGCTTCGAGAACTGTTCTTCACATGTGTCCTTGGACTTTGTAATTAATAGGTCATGCCTATTTCCCCAGCCAGCTATGCCATGCCCTAATCTCCTGTCTCACAATCAATGAAGTAACAGTTATAGTTGACAAACCAAAAAAATTAAAAATAGAAACAAAAATATGCAATTGGCTGGGTGTGGTGGTGCACACCTACCTATAATCCCAGTACTTGGGAGGCTGAGGCAGGAGGACTGCCAGAAGTCTGAGGACAGCCTGAGCTATATAGTGAGTTCGAGGCCAGACTGAACCACCTAGTGAGACTCTGTCTCAAAGAAAACCAAAAAATGCAATTAGTCCAAAAGCAGGCAGAAAAGAGGAAAAAAGAAACAGATAAAAGAAGTAGAGAATAAATACTAAAATGATAGTTTAAACCTAACTATATCAATAATCATATTAGATATAAATTATCTCACTTGCCTATAAAAGATAGAATTAAATGAGATTAGATTCTCTCTCGGCCCAGGGAACTGGGGAAAAAACCCAGGACTGAACTACCACTGAGCTGCATCCCCAGCCCTTTTTCATTTTTTACTGTGAGACAGAGTCTCAAAATAACACACCCAATAATACAGTTTTAAAATACATGAACTGAGCCAGGCATGGTGGCGCACGCCTGTAATCTCAGCACTGGAGCGGCAGAGGCAGGAGGATCATTGCAAGTTCAAGACCAGCCTGGGCTACAAAGTGAGATCAAGGCCGGGCTGAACTGCATATGCTGTCTCAAAAAGACAATAAAATAAAATAAATGAACTATGTTACACCTGCAAGAAGAAATAGACCTATTAATTATAGTTGGATTTTTTTCAGTACTGGAGATTGAACTGGGGGACTCTGCCACAGCCTATTTATTTATTTAATTTTGAAACAGTGTCTCACTGTGTAGCCCAGGCTGGCCTTGAACCTCTAAGCTAACCTCCTGCCTCAGCCTCCCAAGTGGTGGGATTGTAGATGGGTGCCACCACGCCCTGCTGCCATTTTTATTTTTTACCTTGAGACGAGGTCTTGCTAAATTGCCCAGGCTGGCCTCAAACTTTCTATCCTTTTGCCTCAGCCTCTAGAGCAGCTGGGATTACAGACTCTCGTCACAGTGCCCTGCTTATAGTTGGAAACTTTAGTACCTTTTTCCAAATCCATTCAGGCCATTTACAAAGATAGATCATATTGCAAGCCATACAATAATCTCAATAATTTGATAAAGGTTTAAATTATGTAAAGTTTGCCCATAACAAAATGGTTACTTTATAGAGTGCGATATTAGGAATCAACAACAGAAATATATCTGGAAAAATTATCAAATATCTGAAAACTAAACAATACACTTCTAAATAATCCATGGGATAAAATTAAATTAAAAAGGAAATTAGAAAGTGGTTTAAATCAATTGAAAATGACAATACAGCAAATTAAAACTTGTGGAATGCGCTAAAACATTGCTTAGAAACCAATTTATAGCAGTAAGCACTTCTAGCGGCAATGTGAAAGTCTCAGAACAATGACCTCAGCTTCCACCTAGGAAAAGAAGAGCAAACTAGGTGAGGTGGTGGATACCTGTAATCTCAGCACTCGGGAGGCTGAGGCAGGAGGATCACTGTGAGTTCGAGGCCATTCTGGGCTACATGGTGAGTTCAAGGCCAGCCTGGACTGTGTAGTGAGACTCTGTCTCAAAAAAAAGAAAACTTAAAAAAAAGAAGAGCAAATTAAACTAAAAATAAAAAGAAGAAATAAAGCAATAAAAATCACAGCAGAAATCAGTGGAATAGGAACCAGAAAAAAATAAAAGAAAATAAGGAAACCAAATGCTGGTTCTTTGGGAACATCAATAAAGTTGACTAGTTCTCCAGCCAGGAAGAGAGAAGGCAAAAATCACCAACACAGAATAGTAAGGGAGCATTTTAAATGATGTTATACCAGCACTTCTGGTAATCAGGATGAAACAGACAATTTCCTTAAAAGACAAAGCTACCAAAATCACCTGAAAAAATAGGGAATATGAATATCTCTATGTCTGTTAGAGAAACTGATGTTGTAGCTAAAAACCTCCCCACAATAAAACTTTAAGTTCAGCTGGGTTCATTGGTGAATTTTATTAAACATGTAATGAAGAGCAACGCCAACTTTACAAAGTCTTCCACCAAACGGGAAGAGCAGGAACAATTCCTCATTCCGTTTGCGAACCCACGTCACTCTAAGACCAAAATAAGACATAGATATGATAAGACTACAAAAACAAATATAAAATTCCAAGTGAAGTTTTAGTACATCAAATCCAACACTATATATAAACAGGATAACATATTGTGACCTGGTAAAATTTACTTCAGAAATATAAAATCCTAAAAAAAAAAAAAAAAAAAAAGAAATGTAAAATCTGTTTAACTTGTAAAATCAATCAATCCTGTAATTCTAGGACTCAAGAGGCTGAGGCAGGTAGAACTCTTCAAGTGTGAGGTCATCCTGGGCTACAGTGAGTTCAAGGCCATCCTGAACTGCATAGTGAAACCTTGTCTTAAAAAGACAAAAACCCCAAACAAACAAGGTCTCATTATAGTTCAGGCTGAACTCAAATTCAATGTGTAGTCCAACCTGGTCTTGCACTTGAACAGATCCACCTGCCTCAGCCTCCCTAATGCTGAGGTTTCAGACATGTGCCACCACTCCCTGCCCTGTTGTGTTGTTTGTTTTGTTTGAGACGGGGTCTCACTACGTCGTAGCCCAGGCTGGCCTTGAACTCATAGCTGATCCTCCTGCCTCAGCCTCCCGAGTGCTGGGATTACAGGTGGGTGCCACCGCACCCAGCTGACACCCTGTTTTTAAAAGAAGAAGACAAGAGGAAGTGGAGGAAAGTTTTCAATAGATGCAGAAAAAATGTTGTATAAGATCCAACACCATCCCTCACAAAACCCTCAGCAAACTACACGAAGGAAAATCTCCCAATCTGAAAAACAAATCTTGGAAAAAGCTACAGCTACCTTGCACAATGGAACACTGAATGTTTCCCCCAAAGATCAGGAAAAAGCATGCTCTTGTCACTCGCATTCACTGTTGCTATAAGTTTTAGTCAGCACAACGAGGTAGGAAAAAGAAATAAAAAGCATTTATATCAGAACTAAGTAAAACCACCCCACACAACGGGACTCCCGTGCAGACAGTCTGAGGGACTCTGCAAAGAACACAGCCATGTGATCTTGTACAAATAGGCCAATCGACGGGGCTGGGAGTGTGGCTCAAGGGCAGAGCACGGCCTGGGCTTCAATCCCCAGCACCGCCAAAGCAAAAGAAAATCAGATCAATATGTGCAAGTTCATTACACAAAAAAACATCACATTTCTGCATACCCTCACTGCACTACCTGAAGTTTAAATACCCATCTCACTTACAAGGTCATCAACCATAAGAACAACAACAAGATGAACTTACAGCTGAGTCTGACAAAACGTTACTGAGACCAATTTAAGAAGACATCAGGGAGTAAATGGTATATTAAACCTTGGGCTCCGCAGATCCATCCACAGACACACTGGGGTAGTTTCTAATGAAACTCTAGCAGGTTTCTTGGTAGAAGTCAACAAGCTTCTACAACTAGTATGGGAAGATAACAGGCAGAGAGGACTCAAAACACCTCTGAAGGGAAGATGTCGGCGGGGAGGGAGCGCCACCTGATTGCAGGACGTTTTAGGCCGTGGTAGTAAGACAGTGTGATAGCGACATCAAAAGAGAAATGTACACCAGTGAGGCAGAATCCAGAATCCATCAATGTACCCACACAGGTAGGCACAACTGGTTTTTGACAAAAATGCAAATGTAATTAAGAGAAGAGTATTCTTTTCAGCTAACAGTGCTGGAACAATTAGATATCCATATGTAAAATGAATATATACAAAATTTCAGGGCCGGGGATATAGCTCAGCAGCATAAGCACCTGCCTGGCATGCCTGAGGTCATGAGTTCGATTCCTGGTACAAAAAAAAATTTTAATCCACCAGGCATGAGGCATATGCCTATAATCCTGGCACTCTGGAAGGTGAGTTCAAGTCCAGCTTGGGCTATATAGTGAGTTCAAGGTCAGCTTGGACTCTATAAGCAAGATTGTATCTCAAGGGCCAGGGATATAGCTCAGCAGCATAAGTGCTTGCCTTGCAAGTCTAAGGTCATAAGTTTGATTCCCAGTACCAAAAAAAAAAATGTATCTCAAGGGGCAGAGGATCAGGCTCAGTAGCACAGCTCCTGCTTGGCAAGCACATGGTCCTGAGTTCTGTTTTTTGGTTTTTGGTTTTTTTCTGTCTTTTTGAGACAGGGTCTAGCTGTGCAGTTCAGGCCGGCCTTGAGCTCACTTTGTAGCCCAGGCTGGTCTCGAGCTTGCAACAGTCCTCCTGCCTCAGCCTCTCAAGTGCTGGGATAACAGGCATATGCCACCATGCCTGGCCAGGTCCTGAGTTTGATTCCCAGTACAAAAAAAAAAAAAAAAAAAACCACAAAGTTATCTCAAAGTGGATTATGGACCTATTTTGTCAAACCTCAAACTATAAAATTTCAGAAACAAAACAGGAAAACATATTTATGGCTTATACTAGGCAAATATTTCTCAAGTACAATACCAAAATTTAACCCATATAAGAAAAAAATTATAAATTTACTTTGTGAATCATAAAATTTCTGCTCTTTGTTTTTTGGGGTTTTTTTTAGACAAGGTCGCACTGCGTAGCTCAGGATGGCCTTGAACTCGCAATAATCCTCCTGGCTCAGCCTCTCAAGTGCTGGGATTACAGCCAGGCACTACTATTTCTACTCTTTAAAAGACACTGTAAAGGGAAGGACAAAACAAGCCATGGGGTATAAGAAAATATTTTCAAATCACATCTGCTAAATCACTCATATGTAGAACAAAAGAATTCTTTTTTTTTTTTTTTTTTTGTCTTTTTGAGACAGGGTCTCGCTATACAGTTCAGGCTGGCTTTGAGTTCACTTTGTAGCCCAGGCTGGTCTCGAACTCGCAACGAGCCTCAGCCTCAACCTCAGCCTCCTGAATGCTGGGATTACGGGCATGCGCCACCATGCCCGGCAGAATTCAGATTTTTTAAATGGGCAAAATGTTTTAACAGACACTTTACCAAAGAAAACATGGAAAAGGCAAGTAAGAATATATAGAGAGACTCACCCTTTAGTCACTTGGGAAACAGTGTACAAGTTAAAGCACAGTACAATGGAAGTGTGGCCCTCCCATAAGAACAGCTGAAACTGAAAGCCTGACCATATAAAGTGTTGGCGCTCACGTGGAGGAACTAGAATCTCCTGCACACCGGTGGGAGAATAATAAGGCACAACCACTTTTGAAGCAGTTTGGCCATGTCTTAGTTACTTTCCTTGTTGCTGAAACTAAATACTCAACACCCACAAGTTGAGGGAGGAAGTGTCTATTTAGCTCACAGTCTGTGGAGATTTCAGTCCATACATGGCTGGCTCCCAGGCAGAGTGGCACGTGGTGGGGGGCAACAGTTCGTGGCAGAGGAAGACAGCAAAACAAGAGACAGAGAGCAGGGACAAGCCTTATGCTGTGCGCAGGCTGCCTGCCCTAGGGCGGGTGTAGCACTCACACCTTCAATCCCAGCATGGGATCATGATCTAGATTCAACAGGCTCTGAAAAGCCCGCCGCCCATGACTGCATGAGACTTTGGGGTTCACCCAGACACAACATAACAGACCATTTTTCAAAAGTTAACTGTGCACCTATCACGTAATCTAGGCACCCCACTCCTGAGTCTGTACAAAGACTTGCCCTGACCTGGAAACAACCCAAACACCCATCCACGAGGGAATGCATGAATACGATGCAGCTCGTTTGCAAAGGGACCACTGCTCAGGAAGGAAGCAGAACGAAGTAGTGGTCACATGGCCTGAATGAATTTCAGGACAATTACGCTGCGTGAAAGAGCCTGACCCTTCCTCTGAAAAAAGTGCACAGAGTATTACTTCATCTCTGTACAACTCTGGAAAACGTGAACTGCAGTGGCAAAGAGCAGACAGCTGTCTGGGTAGGGAGAGGGGCTGGGACGGAGCAGGAGGAGGACGCCGGCAAAGCACGAGGGCTCTCCGGGGAGCAGCGGGCTCGCAGGTCACGAGGACCGCGGCCCACAGGCCAGGACCAGTCAGCCAAACAGCTTAAATACGTGAAAGCTGGGTTGCGGCAGTTACACTGCAATAGAGTTGTTTTTAGGAAAAGTGAGAGAAGGGGCAACTGGATAACAATAAAAAACAAGAAAGAAAAGGAGAGGAAGAAAGGGATGTGGGTAGGGAGGGCACAAGGGAGGGGAAAGGAAAGATCCACAGGAATTATTAAATGAATCTAGGAGGTTGTCACCCAGGGTCATACAGAATGGCAGAACCGGCTCACGTTCAGATTGGTCTGATTCCCAAAGCTCTGGGTTTTTGTCTTTTGAGTCAGGCTCTTGCTATGTAGCCCAGGCTGGCCTTGAACTCAGTCCTTCTGCCTCAGCCTCCCCAGTGCTGGGAGTACAGGCATGTGCCACCAGGCCTAGTCCCAGCTTCCTGATTTCTGTCCTCTCAAGTCTTGCTCACTGCTGTCTAGCTGATACTTTTCTCACAGTTGATGCTTTTCCCTCAGCATGCAGCATGCATAGGTACCAACGCCCCGTGATAAGTGCTTTTATCACAGATTGCAAACATATACTAATAAAAAAGGTGCGAAAGGGTTATCGGTGAAAACAAACTTAGCCTCATCTTAAGCAGTAACTTCTGAGAAAACAAGGTTTTGATAAGCTGTTCGAATGTTTTGAATACATGTGAGAAAATAATGCATACCAATTAAAAGGAAAATCACTTCTTTCAGTGTGGTGGTAAATTTCATGTCAGCTGTAGGACTAGGCTACAGCACCCAGAGAGTCAATCCAACACTATTTGGGGCACTGCTGTGAAGGCATTTTGGAACTGTGGTTAACAGCTATAACACATTGACTTTAACTGAAGGGGATCTTCCTCCACAATGTGGGGGCCCTCACCCCAGGAGCTGGAAGGCAGCGGAGACTCCCTGAGGAGCGCATTCTGCCCCAGGACCGCAGCGTGGCTCCTGCCCGAGAGGTTCCCCTCCCTGCCCTGCCTGCGGAGCTCACGTTTGCTGGCTCCCACAGCTGCGTGGGCCAGCTCCAAGACAGAAACTTCTCAACACACACGTGTCCCCTCGGCCCACCCCTCCCGAGAGCACTGCCTGGTGCCCCACGGCTTACCCACTTCTTCCACTCTTCTTAGAGTCACAGGGGTGGGGAGCAAGCTCAGGGGCAGAGCACTTGCCCAGCACGCATGCGGCCCAGCCTGGCTCTGAGCCCCAGCATTACAAACCCACCCCCCACAAACGCACACACAAAAGACAAAGTTGGATGAAAAGGAAAAGAGGATAAAAAAGAATTAAGATCTGTCCTGTGCATGTCCCAACTTGCCACGATGTGTGTAAGCGTGACTGCAGACATGCACTGAGAGAAACGAAAGAGAGAAGGAAACAGGCGGTGTGAGGTGGGGGGGCCCAGGGGGGCCCTGGGAGGACCCTACCCAGTGCAGTGTCAGACTTGGCGGTGCAGGAAGCAGGCTGGTGCCTGGGCGGGGGTCTCCTGTCCACTTGGTTGGGTGCAGCCGAGAAAGAGAAGCACAGTGGCACCGGCAGTTCAACCACCTCCGCAATCACGGTGCAGCGATGGCCGGAGCCTACGGCCATCGCCCCACACTGGGCTACGGCCCCTCTGTAAAGAGATGAAACCCAGGCATGAAGTCGCCGGCCAGGGACCCGTGGCCGGGGGTCAGTCTGGATCCTGGAACTGCCTACGGCGCCATGCCCCGTGCACGGCCCAGGGTGGCCACACCAGGGAAGGAGACCACGAAGATCTGCTTGGCAGTCATGCTCTCCTGCCCCGGCTGCACATTAGAAGCGCTTGGGGAGCATTTCCTTTTATTTTATTATTTTATTTTGTGGTACTGAGTATTGCGCCCAGGGCTTCTGCACTGAGTGAGACACATCCCCAGCTTTTTAAAATTTTGAGACAGGGTCTTGCTAAGTCACTAAGTTGCCTAGGCTGGGCTTGCACATGCAATCTTCCTGCCTCAGCCTCCCAGAATGCTAGGATTACAGGTGGTCCCCACTATGCCAGCTCTGAGGAGCATTTTTAAAATCTCAGTATCTGAGGTCGATCTCAGGCCAATTCTACCAGGATCTCTAGTCAGAGCTTAAGCATCGGACGGAGCCTGGGCAGCGCAGGGGCTGGTTTCCCTTCACACGGCTCCTCCGCGCCCTCCGCTTGCCCGCTCCCAACTCTCTCTGCCCAGAGGGCGCTGCGAGGAAAGGGAGGCGGCACGTCTGTGCCACCACTCGGCCTGGAAATGCGGCGACTCAAGCCGAGCTGGAAACACCAATGCCTCCGCCCGCCCAGAGAGACCTGGCCTCAGATCCCCCAGAGCCCGCTCCTTGGTGCCCTTCCCCCCAACTCTGCTGCTGCCCCTCACGGGTCCCTGCTGCGCGGGGTCCCTCTGCGGCCAGTCCTTCCTTTCTGCATACCCCACTGTCCCCTGCCAGGACCTGGGCTCCATCCTCACTGTGGGCGTCAGGGCCTCCGGACCCCACACCAGGGGTGTGTGGAGGGGGCAGCCTCGAGCCCTACGGTTCGGGCGCCGGGGACAAAGGACTGCTTGTTCCTGCTCTCCTAGGAAGGCCCTGCTGTGTGCCAGGCCCTGGGATGACAGCGTGACTGAAGCACTGTCCTTCCCCCACGGGCTTCTAACCAAATAAAGGCAGAATTCCTTATGAAGTAGGAAGCAAGGAGGACACGAGTGAGGTGGGAAAATCTCTGATATTATTGGCACCTATTATGCACAAAGCAAGGCGCCATCTTCTCAGACGATCCCAAACCCTCACGCTATTTTTCCTATTAGGCAGGTGAGGAGGCTATAGCAGGCCAGGCTGAGTAACTTCCCAAAGGTTACATGGTTAAGGGGCCAAGTCAGGATTCAAGGCGGCATCTTCGACTTCAGGCTCCAGGTCCAGCGTTCTGAGGGGGTGGGCCTGACGTTGTGTCCGGCCCCCTACTCCTCCCCCTGAGCTGTGGAAGACGCCCAGCTCCTGTGCTGGGGTGGCCACCAGCCAGCTGTGGGACTGGACAGTCTTGTCCCTTCTCTGGCCCTCACTTGGTTTTCTTACCTATGAAGTAAGGGAGGCCAGGTAGGTCATTTTAAAGATTCTTTGCAACTCCATGATTTGTTTAAAGTTCCGTTTCCTTCTCCCAGTCAGTTATAAATTCATTTGGCTCGCATCCTCTAGGAAGGGCCCCTGGAGCTCGGCAGTGAGGTCACACAGCCAGTTTCCTGCCACGCGGGAGCTGGAACCTGCAGTTCGGAGCCTGGGGCACCGCCTTGTGCATCACTCGGCTGGGTCAGAGCACTAGGAGGCCCAGGGGTCACTGCAGGTCCCCTTGGACACCCGGAGTCAAGGTCTCACCCCTGCAGGCGCCACTGAGGGAAGTCAGTCAGTGGAGGTGCATACCTACAATAGCAGCACTCAGGAAGCTAAGGCAGGAGGGTCATCGTGAGTTCTAGGCCAGCCTGAACTACACACACAGCAAGATGCTGCCTCCAAAAAGAAACAAAGCAAACAAAACAAAACAAAACAAACCCACCAAAAACAAAAGCAAAAACCGGAGAAGAGGACAGCCCGGAGTGAGCCACCGCAGCCTCCCGCAGCTCAATGTTTTGAAAATGGCCTGAGAGAGCTGCTGTGAGGAGGCGCATTTCATGGGTTTTAGAAATTGGCTAATTTTGTTGCAGTTGTCTGAGCGTGGTCTGATGCATGCTAAGCATCCAGGGCCAGTGTGGTCTTGTGCCCAAGCCTTCAGGGAGGCGTGACACCAGGAGGACAGGGCACGGTGGCTGGCGGTTCAGAGTGCCTGAGAGAACCTCAGGTAACCTCAGGTACCAGGCCGGGCGCCGGGCCAGTGCCCACCCCTGCCCCTCCTGCTCCTTACTCCACCTGGGAGGCCCTGCCCTGAGCGGAGCGGCCCTGCAGTCACCCTCCCTCCCGTGTCTCGGGTCATTAAGCCACCAGTAGCGGCACCGAGGATCGAGGAGAGCTCCACGCACCCTGGCTCCCCAGGCCGCGGCCTCCCGGCTCCGCTGGCTCCCTCCACCCCCGCCGCTGCCCCTCCGGAGACTGTGCCACCCAGCAGTTTTCTGCCTCTCTGGGCGCGGTTACTTTCCCGGACTGTCTCCAGCTTGCTCGCTCATTTACATCCTCTCCCCACTTCCTGCTGGCTCTTTCCGCACCTGCTCCCACACTTGGGGTTCCAGAGGCTGCTCACCAGGGCCCCGCGGCGTCTGCCCCGGCCACGGGCGACCCCTGGCTCTCCGAGGCTTCAGGGCTGTGCACACAGGGGGCTGGAGGACAGGGAGGAGATTCCCAGGGCTCAAGATTCACAATGCAGCCCGGCATGGTGGCACATGCCTGTAACCCCAGCCCTTGGGAGGCTGAGGCAGGAGGATTGCTGTGAGTTCAAGATCAGTTTGGGCTACAAAATGAGCTTACGGCCAGCCTGAGCTACGTAGAGAGACCTTGTCTCAAAAAGACCAAAAAAAAAAAGGAAAAGAAAACAAAGATTCAGAATGCAAAGGCTTCAGGTTTGGAGTAATTCTGACGGAGGCTTGGGTAGGTCCTCCAACCTCCAAGCCTCAGTTTTCGCACTCATAAAATGGAGCTTACTGAGTCTATTTCGTTTGCCAGATTCCCTGCTAGGTACTTTTAAATATGACTGGATTCGTGCCAGTTAATGTGCTCTGTAAATTAGAACGTCCTAGGCAAATGCCAGTTATTGTAGACAACCCAGAAAGCTATTATTACACCACATGGCCCTCCTTTGTGCCCAGAAAATAATTAAATGAGCACTTTGGAACTGTTTTGTCAACAGCGCTCCAACCCTCGACCTGCACTGGCTGCTGGGCAGCGGGAAGGCGGCCACATCGCCCCCTGTGCGGCGGAACTGGCCGAGGCGCGGCCCGAGCGCCCCCTGCAGGCGGGGCGGCAGAGCGGCGGGGGCGGGGCGGACCGCGTGCCGGGGAGGGACTGGCGGAGTCGGCCGCGGAAGAGCCGCGCGCGTCACCTGACAGCCTCCGAGCACGCCGAGCAGGGAGCCGCACCTGCCCTCGGCCCACCCGGGCCAGATCAGTCCCCAGAGCCAGCTCGGAGCCCACCGGGAGGACGCAGGGCCGCCGCGTCCGCAGCCGCCTCGTCGCCCGCTCCTGCCACCCCCGCTGCGCCCGGCTCGGCCCACCCTCGGCACCCGGGCGTTGGGGCTTTCGGCCAGCGGGAGAGATGGGAAGGAGAGGGCGCGCTGGCGAGGGGCCTGACTGTGCGTTTCAGGTCTAGGGGGCCGCTCGCGCGGGAACTGCGACCAACAGCCCCACCTTTTCCGAAGGGAAAGTTTAGGTTTTAGTAATGACAGGACTGCAGATCCGGGTCAGGGACAGAGAAGCGGTAAATGTCAGGAACTCGCTGCAGAGACGGAGTCTGATCTGCAGGTTTCTAAGTAGGCTGGGCCTTTGCACATCTGAGACAACTCCTGGGCACATTGGAGTAAGGGCAGGGTGGACTGGGTCTCCCACCCCAGCCCAGCATACTCATGGGCCACTGCTGCCTGGGCGCAAGGCGGCGGGTGTTTTGCCGGCCGCCTTCCAGCAGTGGGGTCTGACCCTGACTGTGGCAACCCCTGGGCCACAAGACTGCCAGCAGGGGCGCGGGAGTGTGGCCGCTGCTGCCCGGCTGTACTAGTCCTGAGAGGCCAGCGGGCAGGGTGATGAGAGGGTGGAAGGCACAGCCAGGTGTGGCATTGTTTGGGGTTTTTTTCCTAGTGCTGGGGATTAAACCCCGAGCCTCAAGCATGCTGGGCAAGTGCTCTACCACCCAAGCCACATCCCTAGCCCTAGGCTGGCGTTTAGGAGAGTGCAGGAAGGGGGAATAAGCTTGTGAAGAAGCTGCCCAGACAGGGTGTCCTCTCTCTGGGAGACCCCTCTGATACCCACGCACGTTTACGGTTCCCTCCTGTGCTTTCACAGTATCCTGAGCAGTCTGTCTTTAAATTGATCCAAGGGTCTTCCTGTCTGCTCACCAAACTGTGAGCACCTTGATGGTGAGAACTATGTTTGGCCTTGAACAGTGAGTGGCGAGCACTTGTACTCTCAGCTATTCACGAAGCTGAAGCAGGAGGGTTGTCAGCTCAGGAGCTTGAGGCCAGCCTTGGCAATACAGCCAGACAGCATCTCTCAGAAAACAATAACAACAAAACCCCGCTGTACTTTTGCAGATGGCTGTCTCTGGGTCCTGCTGCAGAACATGGGTCAGAGGGGTGCTGGGTAAGTGGTTCTTGATGAACGCATCTTCTGGGGGTGGTTTGTGCTTACATCGTCCCTAGAGATAACCTCAAACCAGCCCAGCAGAAAGCCCTGGCTCCCTGGAACGGCATTTCAGTAGGAGGCGATCATTCAAGGATACTCAAGCCCAGAACCCACCTGGGGTACTCATTAGCAGCATGCCTGAGTTGCACCTAACAGCACCTTTCCTGCACCTCAGCTTCCTGATCTACAAAGTGGGGGTAATGATCCCACAGACTTACAGGCTTGCCTTGAGAATCAGCTGAGCTTTTGGATGTGCAGGCAGTAAAAGCATCTTGAGAAAGGTCTTTAAGACTTCTACAGAGGTAAGAAGTTATTAATAGGTTCATTATTATTCTTACCCAGAATGCCCGGGGAGGAGCAGCATGTGGCAGCCTAGCCCCCGCACCCACCTTCCCATACTATTTCTGTACCTGGAAAGCAGGTTCTTGGAGTGCTAGTCCTCGGTGCACCACCGTGGGGGGAGAGGGTGAATATCTGGAAGATGGGCCTGTCTTGGTTCCCAGCCCGGCCTCCCTGGGCCTCTGACCAAACCCTCTGCTTCAGGAAGGCTGTGGGTGATGGCTTGTCTCTGTCACTTCGCTTGCTGCTGCGTGGTGCAGGTGAGGTGCTGAGGTGAGCCCTCCTCAGGGAGGTCCAGACAGGTCTCATCATTCGGACTGAATGCTAGGGCCACCCGTCACCTGGGCCTGGCTACACAGGAAGCAGCTCTCATGCATCTCCTGCACCTCTGAGGTGGGGTGAGCAGCCCCTCTGGTCTCTGCTCCTGCAGCTGCACCAGGCCCACAGCCCCGTCCCTAAAGACAGCTCTGGGCAGAGGTGGAAGTAAAAGCCTGCCTGGTGGTGCACACCTGTAATCCCAGCCCTCAGGAGGCTGAGGCAGGAGGATCGTTGTGAGTTTGAGACCAACCTGGGCTACAAAGTGAGCTCAAGACCAGCCTGAACTGCATAGTGAGATCCTGTCTCAAACAGACAAAAAAGGGGGGCGGGAGTAAAGCCAGCTTTTCTCCTCTCCCACACCACTCACTTCCCTGCCATGCAAGGGGGCAGCAGAGAGGCAAGGGGCCCACAGGTGAGAGGAGGAACCCAGTGGTTGGGGCTGATCGCCGTCCCTGTGCTCCACGATTGCTGCAGGCAACACCCAGGTTCTGTGAGCCTACAGAATCCCCAGGCTGGAAGGTGTTCGGGCCAGGCCCAGCTCTAACCTAACCTGTGGATGCCAGCCTAGGGAGGAAGAGACCCGTAGAAGTGGATCTTCACTGTCTGTGGGGATACCAAAGTCCAGGTCGGCAGTAGCGGGTGCAGAAGAGAAAAAGCGAGGAAACTGTCTCTGAGGTCCAGAGATGGCTGGAGCCTGGAGTGAGGTTTCAGGCTGCAGCCCCACCAGCCCTGTCCGGGGCTCTATTCTGCAAGGCCTTTGCACAGTAGCAGCTATCACCAGTCCTACAGCAATGTTCCATGAACACAGCCTGGCCACTCTGAGGAGGTCTCCCGACACCCCACTCGGCCAGTCATGTCCGCTGAGCTCCTCCTCCCCACTTGGCCAGCCGGGTCTGCTGCTGCTGACTTAAAACGCTGCCCTCAATTCTATCTTTAGTTCTGACTGCTGGGAGCCTGAGTGACAGGCAGGGTGGGGGCCTGTGCTGGGGTGGGAAAAATTTGCAGCTACCAGGTTTGCTGAGAAGGTGGCACTGACTGCAAGGAGCAGGGCCCATGTGATATTCATTGCTCCGAGGTCAGGGGCACGGCAGGGCTGGGTCCCATCCATGCCGGCTGGGCAGGGACGCATGGATGCATGGATGCGTGGATGCGTGGATGGCTGCATGGGTGGAGCAGAGGCTCCGAGGAGGGGAAGACAGCAAGGCCAGCTGGTCCATAGACCAAGAGGTCATGGACTTTGAAGGAACTCTGTGTGAGTCTGGGCGAGTGGCTGCCCCTCTTGGCTTCCCTTTCTTTACTTGTAGAAGGGGACTAGAGCATTGGTTTTCATTCACGTCCGTGCACCACCACTACCTCCACAGTCACCGTCATCTCTGCCACCCTGCCATGAAGGAAGGGAAGTGTGGGACTGACAGGGCCCTCCTACTGGTTCCTTCCAGGCTGAACTTCCTGAAAAGAATTCTGGTAAAGTGTCCTGTGGCTACAGAGTGTGACAACCCCCGGACTAAACAATCATAAAAGATCCTTTGGAAGCTGTGGCTTACCCACACTGGGCAGGTCTGGGGGCCCAGGTTGGCTCCAGGGACAACTCTGTGTATGAGTGCGTGTTGGGGAGGGGGCGGTTGAACCCAAGGCCTTTGCACTGAGCTGCATCCCCAGGCCTGCCTTATTTTAAATTTTTAAATTTTGAGGCAGGGTCTCACTAATAGCATGGCTTGGCTTGAATCTGTAATCTTCCTGTCTCACCTTTCCAGAGTGCTGGGGTTAATAGGCACATGCCACCAGGGCCAGCTCAGGGGCAACTCTTGAACTCACCCACGTTTTAGTGGAGACAGGAATAGTGAAGTCCGTGGGGTTATACTCCCCTCCCCCCCAGTCTCTCTCACACCCAGCGGGAGAGAGTTCCTTGAGCCATGCTGCTTGCAGAATATTTCCACGTTGTTGGCTTTGGGTGCAGAGTGGCGTTCGTGTCGTGTGGCTGCCTCACATTTTCTCATTCATGTTTTACTTATTTATCTTTGCAGTGCTGGGGATTGAGCCAAGAGCCTTGTGCGTGTCAGGCAAGCACTCTGCCGCTGAGCTACACCCCCTGCCACTGTTTCCTTTCAGAAACTCGGGCAGCATCCACCCTGTCCCCGCTGATGTAAGGGTCCCGGTTGGTGGTGGAGAGCACTCGGGTTTTACAGAGGGGCTGAGCAGCCACACTCCCAGTCCGCTCCCTTGCAGCCCCAGGCCAGGGGCAGCAGCTCGCGCTGTTACCCACCCCACCTGCATCTCTCAGGGAGCTCAGTTCTCTGAGAGCGTCCAGACTTGGCCAAAGGAAATGGGCTCTTGCAGCAGATGGCAAGAATGGCCTGTCAGCCTCCTCTGTCACGACTGATATGAAAATCCCTCCCCTGCAGGGTGGAACAAAGCAAGCTCCCATGCAGCCAGATACTGTTGCCCAGTAAGAAAGCTCAGAGGGCCCATGGGTGGTGAGCAGAGGCCGTGGGGAAGCCCTTGGGGGCAGAAGGAGGGGGGTGGAAGGGGTTGACCAACCTCCAGCCAGACCTGGGAGACACCTGTGCTGGTGTGGGGGTCTCAAGGAAGTTGGTGGCTGCAGAGAGGAAGGCAGAGTCAGGACACACTCCCGGGGCAGCACACCAGGCATGGCAGGATCTAGCGAGGCATGGCAGGATCTCCTGCACAGCTGGCTGTGGCGTGGAGGGCGCCAAATGAGTGAGGCCAGGAAATAAGGTCCCTGGCAAGCCAGGAGGGTGCCCATTAAGCACCTCCGCCCTCCTCTGCGGATGCCCGGGGGAGGGGTGGGCTTGCGCGACCTTGGGGGGTGAGTCTACCCACTGTGCCTCCATCTCCTTCCTTAGACACGGCGCCACCTCCGACCCTGTCTGCTGCACTGAGCTGTTCTGACCAGTCAGGCTGCCGGTGGAAGGTATTTCCTTAGAGGATGACCTTGTGTCACAGGGTTGCTCAGTGGCCAGGGCCCCGGGCATTGCTAGCAGGTGCCTGCTTTTTCTAGGCCTCTGCTCTGGCAAACTTTGCCACTGAGGCCCATAGTGGCCTGCACTTTCTCCTGGGGACTTCCCTGCACCTTCTCTCTTTCTTTTTTTTTCTTTTTTTTTGAGACAAATTCTCGCTATGCAGTTCAGGCTGGCCTTGAGCTCACTTTGTTGCCCAGGCTGGTCTTGAACTCGCAACGATCCTCCTGCCTCGGCCTCCTGAGTGCTAGGATTACAGGCATGCTAGTGCACGCCTAGCTTCCACCTTCTTTCTAAAAAGCCTTTTCTATCTCTTTTTCCACAGCCTGTGTCTCGGTGCAGCCGCCAGCACTAGGCTCCCAGGATGGCTTGAACTCCTGTTTGGACTCTGCAACCCAGCTCCTGCCCTTCCCACACACTGCGCCTGGGCTTCTGCTTGGAAACCTGCTGCGGGTCCACATGAGTGTTGCACTGTGCCCAGATTCCTCGCTGGGACCTGCCCGGGCCTGCTGCCTGCTCACTGACCTGGTTCCCACGCCTGGGCACTGACGTGGCTCCTTCCATAGACAACCAGCTTTCTACTTCCTGCTGCTTGCAAACCACCTGCTGCCACCACCTGCAGCACCCTCCCATCCCTCCGTCCCTCCTAAATCAAGTGCATGCCCTTTGAACAGGTTAACGTCTCGTCTCCTACCCTGCCTGTTCACCGTAGCACTTTTCAGGCTGTGAGAGCATTGGCCTCTCCGCAGGATGTGCTCATATGAAGGGTGTGTGTGCAGGTTCTGTTAAGTCCCTCCAGGGTCCTCCTTCCAGAAGGGACCACACCGGTTCCCTGGTGAGATTGGCCTGGCTGCTGTCTGACTGGAAGCTTTGTTATGACCAGTGCCGGTTTTCTATCTGCAAGATGGTGGGACAGGATCAGGTGAGAGGACCAGCTGTGATGACCTTTACGACAGCAAGGCTTCCACAGGGCCCTGTCATGGAAACAGGGTCACGTGGGGTCTTCCAGCCCCATTCCGCAGCGCTCCTTGCTGCGAGCTGTGGTGGGGATTTTGGGCAAGGTATAGACACAGCCACTTGTCCCCTGAAGGGTGGCCTGGACTGCTTGGGCTCCCACACACTGCTGAGGGATGAGGGGTGGGAGCGATCTGGTGCAGAGCCAGCTCAGCACACAGTCCCAGCTGCTGGGTGGTTTTAAGTGCAGAGATGGCGAGAACAGTGTGTTTCTGCTGCTCAGTCTGCAGATTTAACTCAGATTAACCTTTAGGCACTTTCCAGCCTGTGATCTCTTTGTTTATTACTCTGGTTAGAAAATGAAAAGCTCTCCCTGCCAGCAATTAATTTACCAGAATAAACAAGAGTTCTGCTTTTCGTGACAAAGACAGTCCCTGAATGCCAATCTTAGGGCTGCCAGGTTGCAGTTTCAAGAGGGTGCAGCCAGCGCGGGTATGACGGGCAAGTGATCCACTGCGGAGATGGTGTGCAGAGGAGAAGCCCGGTCAAGAAGGCGTGGGGGAAGCCTTGCCTGGGTTCCATCCGTCCCCAACTTTTCTGGCAGCAAATCTCTGTGCCCTTGGCCCCTACCCCCCTTTTTCATTGCAGACGATTCTGGATTTTTACTCTGTCCTGTTTGGTTTATCCCAGCTCTTTCCTGACAAGGGCACAGCCCGATCTCTGCTGCCAAACCACTTTGCTGCCTGCTGGCATTTCGCAGTGTCTGCCGTCCAGAACCCTTCGCTGTTGCATCCAGCCAGCCGGTCTGGTCCTCCCATCTAAGAGCCGCTCCTGGGGTCAGTGACTGGATCGACAGGATCCAGACTGCAGGTCCTGCCTCACTCCTCCTCCAGGCCCTGCGTGGGACAGGACAGGACAGGAGCAGGGCCAGGTGTGGTCTGAGAGGCAGAGCTGCCTAGAAGCTTAGGAGGAGGGGACGGATGTGCTCAGGTAAGCATAGCGCAGAGCAGGGGCTTTTGGGAGGGAGGGGGTGTGGAGGCTCTGAGTGGCACCAGCCAGAGACCATTAGAGACCACGCTGCGGGGGTTAAAAGCAGCACCGACTAAGCCTGGGAACACTGTCTTCCTCCTCTCGGCCCTGCTGGGAATCAGCCCCTGTGATCACAGTGCGATCACGGCTGCTGCTCTCCCGGGCATGCTGAGCCCGTGGGTAGGGAGATAAGGAGGGGAGAAGGATCCACCAGTCCTCCTCAGACACGGACTCCTCCGACTGCCTACCTCCCGGGCTGCTTCTGAGGACACTGCTCCTCACAGCTTGGCAGTGTGCGCTGCTATCTTTCCTGGGGTTTTATCTACTGCCTTCCTAGGGATTCCCCAGAGGATCAGTGAGGTGGGTGGGCCTGGCTTCAAGGTACCTGGTGTTCAAAGCAGAAACAGCCCCAGCTTCACGGCACTCACGTTTCTCCTGGAGTCCAGATAAACAGATAATGATGGAAACCTGCAGAGAAGCCCCAGGGTCATTTCCCCAGCGGTAACCACAGGAAGTTACCCACTCCCTGCTCACCCTGCTTTTATCCTACTGTTCCTGTTACCTCCCCCAGGAGTCTGTCCTGGAACAGGCTGGTCACAGGACCCCAGGGAGTCTTTTTATCTGCATCCTTCTAAGAGACACAGAAGTGGCCCCAAGTCTGTCTGTCTCTTTCTCTCTCTCCCTTTCTCTCTCTCAGAGTGGCCAGGAAAAGGACTCTTGATAACATTTAATTAACAATTTACAACCCAGACTAAATAAGTTGTTTGCTGTGGATTCAATTCAGCACTGGATGTCCAACTACCGTGCCCTCAGGGTACTGTGCCAGGTCTCAGTGGGAGTAGTGTGGGGTACAAAATGACAAGAAGTTTTGCCAGCTGGGGATATAGCTCAGTGGGATAAGTGCTTGCCTGGCAAATGCAAGGTCCTGAGTTTGATCCCCAGTACCACCAAAAGGAAAAAGAGTTCAGGGAGTTTTGCCAATGAAAAACCTGTCCTCTGTGCATTTTTCTCTTCCCTTCCTTCCCCTCCTCACCCTTCTCCGCCCCCCTCCCCCTCTCTCCTCCTCCTGCAGTGCAGGGCATGGGACCCAGAGTCTTGGGCATTCTAGGCAAGCATTCCACCACTGAGCTACACTCCCAGCCCTGTGCATTTCTGATAATATTTGATTTCCAAAATGAGTTCATGAGGAATCCTTTAGCATATAATACTTTTCTTCCCTTGCATTTTCTGACATGGCCTTACTACGTCATCTGGCCTTGAGCTCATTGTGCAGCCCAGGCTGGCCTTGAGCTAGTGCCAGTCCTCCTGCCTCAGCCTCCCGAGTCTGGGATTACAGGTGTGCACCCCCATGCCTCGCTTGATGTATACAGCCATGCTTTGATGTATGGATAATTCTTGTACCCTTTCCCTGACCTAGCTGTTAAAACCGTGGCACTAATGTCTTTAAAATCTCGTGAGTTGTTATAATCATCAGAAATTTATACTCCTTCTCTGTGAATATAGCTTTTAATATGAAATGAGCCTCCTTCCCTCAACTCTTCACTCCTCAAAGCCTAGTTATAATACTGAAGCAGCAAGAAAGTGGGTCAGTTAGATGCGTCTTTTGTATTCCTGAAACATTATCTTATGCCAAGGGACAAAAGTAGCCCCCAGCTTCAGTTACAAGTACTCAGTTCCTATTTGCTGCTGTAGTAGCAAATAACCCCAGTACTTGAGAGGCTGAGGCAGGAGGATAGCCGGAAGTTCCAGGCCAGCTAAGTTACATAGCAAGACTTTGTCTCTAACTAAATAAAGGAGTAAAATTCCTATCTACTGCTTTCCAGACCCAGAGAGGCATCAGGCAGCCCGGCTCCAGCACCCTCCTATTCTTGGGCTGCTTTAGCTCCGGCCTTGCTGAGCAGCTCCAGCCTTTCCTACCCTGACCTTCCGCTCCGTCAGGCCTCCCGGTCTGGGGTCTCCCTCACTCGCGCCCTTCTCAGGGGATCCTCTGGTTTGGATCTGTTCTTGTGTTCGTAATTGGCAAGATGTCTTTAGTTGGGAACACCAGCCACTTAGGCCCAGGCAAATAGCACCACAAAGCCAATCATTCTATTAAATACCCAAGAAATTTTATTGGTTACCAGCCCTGTGCGATATAGGAGAAATATAACTCCCGACCTGTTAGATCTCAAATGTGCACAGTTCATGGTCCCACAGTATGGAGGAATGAAGTCATGAGCCAAAGGATGAAGTCAGGAGAGTTTTTTTGGAAGTAAGGAGAGACAGCTCCTGGATTTCCAGGAGGGTCCTGAATGGGGTGGCCACCGAGGCCCTTTGTCAGGGTAATTTTTACAGCAAAGTCACCAGGTAGGTACAATCTGGGTCAAACTACAATCACTCAAAGGGTTACAAGTACAGCTACTTAGCTAATAGTGACACAACAGGGACATGAGTCACACAGCAAAGGTGCATGGAGGGAAGAAAGGCCTCTTTGGGAAGAGAGAGTCCAGACACTCTGGTCACCTGCGAGGCTGAGGCCATCTGAACTAACTGGGCCTGTGGTGCTGATTACAGTGTATTTCAAGTTACTGCTGGTCCCTTGGGGAGGCGTGCGGGCCTGGCCCCTGTGTCTTTACCTTGAGGCCTGGCCTGCAGATGCCCCTCCAGCCACCATTCTGATGCCTGTTTTCTTGCTGACTTCCTTGAGGGTCCAGGCCCTCTGACTGTATATGAATTTCTATCAAACTTAGCTGCCTGTAATACTTGGACTGAGAACTATGCTCAACACTGAAGGTAACACTATGAACAGAAGAGAAATGCTGTCCATCCCAACGGTGCTTCCAAGTCACTGGGAAAGACACAATCCAATACTCATACCATGCTGGGAACTTGAAGTGGCCACGATGAGAGAGAGAACAGCGTATCATGAGAAGGATCTGCTCCTGGGAGGTGGTGAGGAAAAGACATTTTAGCAGCAGGGGGCCAGATTCTAAAATCCAAATAGATAATTACAACTGGGTACACAAGGGTGCACAGTCAAAGTGTACACAAATGTGCTTACTAAGTTCCTGGGCAAATTAAGTGGGAGGAACTTTTTTTTTTGTCTTTTTGAGACAAATTCTCACTGTGCAGTTCAGGCTGGCCTTAGCTCACTTTGTAGCCCAGGCTGGTCCTGAGTTTGCAACGATTCTCCTGCCTCAGCTTCCCAAGTGCTGGGATTACAGGCATGCACCACCACACCCAGCAAGTGGGAGGAACTTGAAGTAAAAACAAATTAACCAAGACTCTCAGTTCAGTAAGAGGCCAATTCACTTCAATAAATTGTGCATATTAGCGGACAAGGCAGAGAGCTGTTTGTGAATGAATAAAAGAACAGGTGGGTAATGGATGAATAAAGATTGAGTACAGTGTTAGATGCCTCCACGTCCAGCCATGCTCCAAGCAGAAGCCCAACATGGCTCTTTCTCTTCCAGAGCAAATTACCCACAGTGCTCTTCTTTCTTGTTGCCATGGTGCTCTGTACACATGACTGTCATGGCACTGCCGGACTGTACTGCAGTGACGGTTTGCTGCTGGCCTTTCTCACCTGTCTCTGAGCTCCTTGAAGGCAGGGACCAGGCCTTATGTATTTTTTCACCCTCAGCACCCAGCGCCTAGCACATAATAGGTGCTCAGTAAGTGTTGGCTAAGAAATGCACACTGTCCTGTCTGTACAGAATCAGCCAGACCGCACTGTGACCAGGATGACCAAGGGGCACGGCTGCCTAAACTTGCTGCATCTTTGGGGCTGCCAGAGAACATTTCAGAAGCCAGCTGATTTGCAGTTCTGTTTTATAGCCAAAGAAAAGCATTTACTGAGTCGATCTTAACCTTTTCTTTTTTGAGACAGGATTTCAATGTGTAGTTCAGACTGGCTTTGAATTCACTCTGTAGCCCAATTGAACTCATGACAATTCTCCTGCCTCAGCCTCCCAAGTGCTGAGGTTATAGACATGCACCACCATACTCAGCTTTTAACTTCATTTTTATGGTGATTAAAAAGCCAGGATCTTGTTTTTTGTTGCAGTGTTTTTGGATTTATTTTCCCCTGGTCCTGAGGATTAAACCTAGGGCCTCCAGACTGAGATACAGCACCATCACGGCCTTGCTATATAGTTTAGGCTGGCCTTGAGCTCATTATGTAGCCTATGCTGGTCTCAAACTTATAGTGAACCTCCTACCTCAGCCTCTTGAGGGCTGGGATTACAGGCAGGTGCCACCATGCCCCAATCCATCACTTTTTATTTATTTATTTATTTTTGAATTTTGAGACCGGGTTTTATTAAGTCACTGAATCACTCAGGCTGGGTTTGAAATTTTGATCCTGTTGCCTCAGCCTCACAGAGTGCCTTATAAGCTTTGTGCCACCAAACCCTAGCTGGCACTCCACCACAGGGCACATGCCAGTTGTTTCCTCTTGTCTAGGCAGCACTTCTAGGAAATATTTAACTACAGAGGCTCAGTGCTTCACCCAAAGTTGAGCTGGGAGATGAGGTGCGGCTCAGACTGGCTGGAAAGAAAGGCATCATGGGATCCCAGGGTCTGCACAGCCCTGCCCCGCAGGGCCCCATGTGTAGGACTTCTCACTGCTTCCCACAAGATGCAGCCAACAGAGAAGACATGGGCATCATGACTCTCCACGGTAGCCCACCTCCATCTCCCCGGTGAAGGTGTACGTGAATTTCTGTTCTTTATCTCTTTTCCTCTTTTGTTCAGCCCACATTTGCTCTGCAGAACAGTTTCTCCATTATCCCTTCACTCCTCACTTTTCCAATAAACTTCTGGCACCATCTTTGGCCTATCTCATTCGAGGTGAGAAGGACCTGGAACAAATTCAACCTGCAAGCCAAACTGCCGACGCGAAGTCACACAGCAAATGGGCCAGGCCTTCTCTCCCACATCCCGCGCTTTGCTTCCCTACCCAATGGCTGTTACCCACCTCAAAGGGAGACACTCGGAACACTGTGGATCTGCCGAGCACAGTGCTGGCAGCTCTGGGGTGAAGCCAAGGGGTTTGCCAGGGGCTGCGGGCATCCTGTATCCCCGGGGAGCTCTTCAGCCGTAGATGCTTCCTCTCCCCTCCCAGAGGCGACCCAGTACAGCTTCAGCTACACAGGGGCAAGCAGTGAGGGAAGCTGGCTGACCTGAAGGCAGACAGCAGACAGTGAGGAGGAGCCCAGGGCCAGGCAGCCTTTGTGGAGATGAGCGAGTGTTGTCAGCGAGTCCCAGGCGCAGATGACGGCTGGCTTGGAGAGGGTGTGAGCCCTGGTCCTGCTACCGCGCTGCTTGCCTGGGATGGGGCCCCGCCATGCTTCCTCTTCAGGAGCCGGAAACCAGGTCTACGGTTACTCTCTCCTCCCCTTCGGAGATGAGGCTGCACTAGAGTTAATGGGCTGCTTCCAAACCTCAAGACAAACAGCCTCTTTCCCTGTTTAAAAAAAATTCATTAAATAATTGCTGAGTGCTGAGTTCTTGGCAGTTACTTGAAGATGAAAGGGCAGTCGCTCTTCTCGAGATGCTTACAGTCTAGTAGGAAAGGAAGCTGACTCGCAAAAATCATGCACCAGAAAGAACGTGGTTAAGAGTCATAAAGAGGCTGAGGTGCTGGTTTAATGACGGCAAAGCAGAGTGGGCACTGAGGAGGCCGTCCACTCTGCAAGGGGCCTGGAGTTACGTTTGGAAAACAAATGGTGAGAAACACCCCAGATTCTAGGCCACCAAGCAGTTTCTGTGGCTGCAACCCCGTTCTCATCCAGGCCAGTGGCAGTAGTACCCATGACCTTTCTCGGGCACCTCTCCTCCATGTTATCATTACCGCCGCCCGGAGTGGGCGTCCCCTCACCCTGCTTTACCGCTGAGGAGAATGACCCAGCCAAAGTCAGTCAGCTGGAAAAAGCTGGAGGTGAGACATGAGCTCAACTAAAATTAAAGCTATAAGTAACTGCTGCCTTCAGAAGTGAAACCCTTCCCAAAGATTCTGGGGAGATGCTGGACTATTCCGGGGAGCAGCCCAAATGCGGGTAGTGTCCCTTCGCCCCTTTTCTCTCACTGGTGCCAGCCTTTCAGGCTCTAAAGCTCCTTGGAAGGGGCTGGGATCAGCCAACTTTAGGCCAGAGAAGGCAAGATTGGGAGAGAAAATCAACACTGAATAGCCCCGAGTTCTGGAGAGCCAGGTGGAAGTTCTCTGAGCCGAACATATGGCTCACTTGAATGGCTTGGCCTAAGTCCCTCTGGACCCCAGGGATTTTCCTGACCCTCAGAGGTATGGGGAATTATGTCTGCTCGCCTGTGGTGCTGAAACCGTCCTCCAGTGTCTCAGGGACTCATAAACTGTTAGTCCTGAAGGAGGCCCTGGCGGTGACCATGTCCCTTCCATTTATACGCTGCACGCTGACAGTAATGAACGGCAGAGCCACCAGGAGGTCTTGGTTTTGTTTTGGTAAAAGGTCATCTTGCCACTAAACACTGATTTCAGAGTTATTTACCTTAACTATAGAACACAGAAAAAGACTCTTACAAGCACCGTGCACACAGTGAGAATCTCCTTCCCCCTCACTTTTCATTCTGTGCCCTTTTGTGGCAGGGGCGTGAGGGGCTGGGTGCACAGAGAGCGGAGTACTGCCTTTCCCGTGCTGAGAGCAGCCTACTGCTGCTGGTCTGCCCTTCCGCTCCTGGCCCTACGTGAGGCCAGCAGTCATCTGCTTTGCCTGCCAAGTTCCTCACTGGTTTGAGTTGCTGGCGGGCAGAGCTGAGTGAGTCCTTTCACCAGCTGGCACATGATTTGTGGGGATGGCGGTCCAGGAAGAGCCAGGACTTCCCCCTCTCAGCCCCTGCAGAGCAGGAGCGCAGCTCCATGTGCCAAGTCCACTGCAGAGTCTCATGCCTTTACCGTCCATTAGAACAGCAAGAATCTGTGCTTGGTGGTCACCGGGGCCACTGCGGCAGGACAGGTGGGGAAAGCCTGGGGAAAGCAGAGGGGGCTGTGTCTCACACGTTGCTCACCTCTCGGCCCCTCAAGTCACCCATGCTGTCCAGCTCCTGGGCCCTACCTTCCCCACCCCACCCCTTAAAGCAACCAGATTTCTGGTCTGGAGAACATGGTAGGTTCCCATAGCAATGGGCCTTTTACCTGTTTCCATGGCAACCAACACCCAGACCACTTCGTTGCTAGTCAACTGACAGCTGTAAGTGAATTGGTTTAGAAGCAGAAGGATGGGCCCAGGGATTCTCTCCAGAGAAAAAGACCCAACCACCCGAATGACTCAACTCCTCTGAAGACTTAGGCAGTATCTGTGGAGGCGCTGTCTGTCCGTCCACTCCCATTCCCAACACACACGTGCAAACTCTGCAGCTGACTAGCCCAGCTCAATAACACATCCGGCCTTAATCTTTGTTCTGTCCCCTTCCAAGGGCCTTGGACATCACTTGTTAAATGTGACTCTTACCTGCACAGCTTCCTCTCACGTAGCTCCGCTCCGTGCAGACGCTCTTCCGGTGACCACGCCTTCGTCCTCCTACAACCAGTCACTGCAGAGTAATTTGCTTTTTGGATTAAAGTGAATGGCTAATCCAAAATGGTCTTAACTTCACTGACCTCATCTATTTTAAGCACCTCGCCTATGCCTGTGGGAACTCTCAGAGCCCAGTCTGCTTTATGAACCTTTGCAAAGTACAATCAGGATCACTGTTTCTTAAAAAAAAAAAAAAAAAAAAAAACTGGTTGAGATTTCAAAACCAAGCGTGTAGGACTTGCAATTACTCCACGCTTGCTGCTTTTTATTGCATGAGGGCTGGACTGCCGCCCTCACGTTTAACCCCCTCCTGTGCTGATATGAGGTGTTGTGTTCCCTTTATTTTGTAAATGCTTCTCAGGGTTTTTAAAAAAAATATTATTAGTGTATGATTCCTGTACATCACAGTTACATTTGTTTTGGGAGCCTGGTACATGTCTGTAGCATATTTTTGTTGTTTTGATTTATAACAATTGGACTCTGACATTTGTCTGCCTTGCATTCATGTAATGGTTGGGTCTAGGCCTCCAAGGCCTGCACAGAAGGATAGAAAAGCCAGTTGGAAGGTGTACGATCCTCCCTGCATACCCAAGATTCAGTGCATCTCACCACCAATGACTGAACTTTCTGTAGAGATGACCTTTCAGATTAATCCCCCAACGAGGAGCCCTACCTTGCTCACTGCTGCTGGAGCTCCGCAACAGCTGGGGGGTCGCTCGTCCCGAAGTCAGTGCCCCCTGCTGTTCCGATGGAAGGCCATACAGTAACTGAAGGGCTTTGGTTGTTCTTTGTGACACACGAGGGCAGAGGAGTATGAAATGCAGGCTTGATAGCTGTTAGCCCTGAAGGAGTTTAAAAATGTGAAGAATCTGTGATTAGGGAGTGCACAAGTACGTATGAAAAATGAGCTTTGCTAGTGAAGTTCCTGTGCACCGAAGGTGGGCTTTTTCTTTTTTCTTTTTTTTTTTTTTTGAGACAGGGTGTTGCTGTGTAGCTCAGGCTGGCTTCAGACCCACAGCACTCCTCCTGCCTGCACCTCCTTAGTGCTGGGACTGCAAGCGAGAGCCACCCGCCTGGCTGTTAGCCTTCTTTCTCTGAGGACCTCCTGGCTTTTCTGCTATTTCTAGACAAAGAACAGAGCGTCCTGGAATAACAGCTAAAGATTAACAGAGTGTATACCATTGGCCGCAGGTCATCTAAGTGTCTCACATGCCTCGTTTCCTCTAATTCTCACACCCTCTTATTATCCTTCTAAACTGAAGCACAGAAGGAGGAAGTGATTTAAACATCACGTTGGCCGTCCGGTTCACTGGGAGAGCCAGGACTCCACCACAGGCATTTTGAAGTCAGAGACTACAGCACTTAAGCACTTCTGGCACTCAGGACTCTGATACACCTAGGGCCCGTGTGGGGAGATGGGGCGGCTGTCCCTCCAGATGAAATGTGACAAACCACACAAGCCGCATCAGCTGCAGTCTTGGGGTTGAATGGCTGCCAGCGTTGACTAGCAAAGCTTGGCTGCGGATCACCTCATTCCCGACCCACTGCCGCGCCCTGGTGGTGCTCCTAGGAAACTCACAGGTCCAAGAAATCCAAGGTTCCAGGGAAACTATTAGCCTGAAAAGAACAAGATCAAATGAACTATTTGCTTGTAAGGTATGTTGAAACGCACCACTTTGTCAGAAGTGAGAGAAGTTTCTTCCTTTGACCCCAACCTAACGGGTGACCTTCCAAGGTCCTTGTTAATCATGAAGTGGGCTGTGCTTCCTGGGCCACCTCAAAGCTGGCGATAATAACATAGATTCAAGGCAGCCAACTATGTGCCGTGACTACACTTGTCACTTTAAGGGCAGGAAACGCCAACACTTAACTGGTGTTACTGCGTTTGCTGTCACATTTTGCCTTTGAGCTTCTAGGCTTTCCCTACCCCATAGATGGGTCCCAAAAGACCACCGCCCGCAACCCTGTAGACGTTATTATTCAGCTACAGGATGTTTGTCTTTCAAGCTTTATCTTGTAGGACCGTACAAGATAAAGAAAAACAAGGTTATTTTGTGTTAAAAGACTAAGCAAAAATAAAGGCAGTTTGTTTCTTCCTTTGGTATTTTGGAAGCAAAGTCTCACTATGTAGTTCAGGCTGGCCTTGAACTTGAGGCCATCATCTTGCCTCAGCCTCCCGAGTGTTGGGATTCTAGGTGTGTGCCACCACGCCCAGGTGAAAAAGGTAGTTTCTGAGAGTCATGTCTTCTCTTCAGCCATGGAATTAGGTGCCCATCATCCTGGATCTAGGAAACTTACGGTCTGAAAGAAGCAAGTAACCACAGCCCAAATGCAGAAGACTTTGCTTTTATTTATTTAAAGATTCAGATGCAGCAAAAGGATACAAGTTAATATTGTTAAAAAAAAAAATCAAAATTTCTGCTAACCAAGCACTGTCTTTAATACTAAGATGGGACAAGAGACACATGACAGCCACAGAAGCATCAGCGGTCAGAGCTAAGTTTCTGCTGTAGAACGTCTCTCCAGTGACCTCTGGATACACGGAGAATGAGTCACTACTGCTGAAGCCACGGGGCTGAAGGTGCTGTCCAGATCCAGCAGCTGTTGGCCGGTGCGCTGGCTTCTGTGAGGCACTTGGAGCCGAGGAACCTGTGGGTGGAACAGCCACAGCTACACAGAAGTTGTCTCGAAGGCGTTCGCCACAGCACACAGCAATACCCTACAGCAAGTTATCCTGAGACCTCTGAACGTCTCCTCCAGTCCCGTCTGGCTGGGCTCACCCTTGCCCACAAGCAAAGGACCATGTGACAGCTAAGCCGCCCTCACAGTCCAAGTCTCTGCCCTTTCTGTCAGCTCCTTCACGAAAGCGACAGTCTGAGATCTCAAGAAATAGGGTCTTGGTATTTTTGGAGGCACATCCCTTCCCCTTGTGGCACTGATTTAGCTTCAAGTCTGATTTCCCTCCGTTCTCCCTTCCCTCTACCCCGCCCTCTTACCCCCGTGGAGACATACTGGCATCACACCCTTCTAGCCTTTGATTGCCACTGGGATTTCCCAGCAGAAGAGCTTTTGCTTTTTGTCATCCATAAGTTCCCATTTCACCACTAGTTTTATCTAGAAAGAGAAAAAGAATTGGGAAAAGTGAAACTAGGATTTGACCCTAACCCACAACTGGCTTACCTGTGTTTCCAGATTGCAACGAACCACCTAATTCCTCACCCTTTTCTTCTTAAACCATGAAGCCGACTTAGCACCAAGACACTGCCTGTGGCCTTGAGCTCAGAAGAGTGAGCCAAATACATCTCCTACGACTTGGTGCTAACACGTAAGGGTTCAGTCAACATCTCAAATATTTCCAAAGCATTCTTCTCCTCTGACCAATGACATGTAAATAAAGCCTTTCAAGAATAATCATTTTACATTTAAGTAATTCTGCAGGTATCTGACAAAGGAACTTCAGCACTCGTCGTTCGTACCTTCAGTGCAGGTTCACTTCAGGACCACCTGCTCACAAGTGCTCGGTAGGGAAATAAGAGGTAAAGGAGGAAGAGGTCAGAGGTGAAGGGGGACTTTGGAAAAGTAAAGGGCAGAGAGGAGAGTGGAAAAAGTTTCTCTCCGCAGCGGAGCCTTCGGAGTCCGATCAGGAAACCAGGGTTTCTGAGGATGGTGCTAAGGTAACCTGCACCCTGAACTATTTGGTACCTGGCTAAAATCCTTTCACGTTGCACAGGCTCTGGAGTTAGAAGAGCCAGCTCCAAATGTGGCGTGCCCGGTTTCTTTGTGGAGTGGACTCTGTCCATGTCATAAAACATCAGTGAGACACAGAATCCCCTCCACACGGGCCATCCTGAGGGGCAAGTGCAACGCCGCGTATGAAAGTGGCACAGAGCACACGGCGAAAAAGACCCGCCCTCCTGCGAGATTCTTAACGTCCCAGCTTATCTCTTCCCTCTGGCAGCTGCGCCGTCATCACAGAGACAAGGGGCTCTTGATCCCTAATTTTGTTTTCTGCTCCTTGCCTCAGGGTTCCAACCCAGCCCCAAGGTCTCCGGCATCCTCAGCAACAGTGGCGCTTACATCGGGGTATTCACTCTTCACCGGCAGCTTGTTCAGGTAGCTATAGGTCTTGTCTTTTTGGATGGGGCAGCTGATTCCACTCTTACAACCGTCAGGCTCAGGAATGGGGAAGGGGACGGTGACCCTGAACAGGATGCCATGCACGATGGCTGTGCTATTTGTAGACTGAGTATCTAAAAGAAAAAAGAAAATCAGACAAAGAAAACAGTGTATTTATAAATTCTAAATTAAACCTTCAGATGTATTCTCAAACAGCCTGGTGATAGTTGAGAATCGAAAGTGTTACTTCTCAATTCCCAGGGTCTTTGCAGTTATGTGCGGGATCTAGCATGACACAAGCCATCAACAGGCAAGAGGTGTTTGTCTCCTACTCCCCGTCTTGCCTCCCACTGGCCCTCAGCTTCTCGGGACAGTCAGGGGTACCGGGAGGATTACCCTTATCTAGCAAGGTGCCTGACTTCTGACAGTGAATTTCCCATTTGCTGTTTATACCAGCTTCTATTAAAGAGTATTGTGTGCTGTAAATACTGAATTCTGTGATGACAGTGGAAGGGAAAACCTTTCAGAGACCTGGTGAAGATTGAAACATGTACATTTCTTGGTAGCCTCTAACCTCCACATCACAACCTGGCAGGAGGCATAAAGCCATCATGAAGTTAGGGCACCCAGAAAAAGGCAAACAGACGCCTCCAGGTTACAGGCCAGGAGGAAAGCAGGGGCTCAGGTCTACAAGCAGACTCCAGCCTTGTGAACAAGACATGGCAGGGACTCAGGTTCCTCAGCAGAGTGTCTGGTTTCATAGGATAGAAAACTAGGGGATGGTTCAGGACAGAGGTTCTGTCTGGAAATAAAAACTTTACATTTATCTCAATTCTTGGGAATTTAGAGGTGATGAATGCATGACAAGAAAACAATCTAAGTTTCAGTACTGTCTTCATGTTGAAGAACAAAACTCAGGTTTTTTGATGGGTTTCCTACTTTTCAAAGACAGTTACGTAAGAATTGCACCTTTTTCTCAGGTGGATATAGACTTAACAGCTAAAAGGTAGATTTCTTGAAATAATATTTCCTTTCCTGGTGTTTTGAAACAAGGTTTCACTGTATAGTTCAGGCTGGCCTTGAGCTTATGCTGGCCTCAAACCTGTGGTGATCCTCCTGTCTCAGCCTCTTTAGTGCTGGGATTATAGGAATGCACTACCACACCTGGCAGAAATAACATTGTGGAGGAGTTCCAAAGTCTACAGAATTGGGTCTAGAGCCATACCACCCTGAACATACCTGATCTTGTCTGATCTTGGAAGATAAGCAAGGTTCGGCTGGTTAGCACTTGCATGGGAGACCAAAGTTTACAGAACCGGAGTCTGTACTAACACTCACAGTATGTAGCTATAGCTGACATTCCCGTAAAAGTCTGCTGTGCAGCATGTGCCAAGACAGGACAGAGACAAGACAACCCTTAGACACAGGGAAATCACCCTTCTTAAAGGAAGCCCAGTGACCTTGGACCTCGAGAAAGAGGTGTACGGGGACCCAGCGTGAGAAGGGTACCCAAGAGCATGGTAAACTCCAGCCCTGAGCAAGTTGGAAGGCAGGTCGGAGTTCCTGACAGTCACTGTTCTCCCACCCCATGGTGGGCTTTCCCATAGCTGCTGTTTACGTTATGCTTCAGGGTAAGAGCCATGGTTACTCACTGCTGGTAAAGGTCACATTGACACTGTAGGTCTGTCCTTTGTTCAGCTCACATGGTTGGGTGGGACATGGGGTCACATTTACCTCCTTTATAACTCCAACCTCAGAACCTAAAAAAACATTAAAAGAAAAGGAATCTAAGAGGAAAGACATTCCAGGGAGGCTGCCCACTACCCAGCAGGCCTGGCCCTCCTCTCTCAGTTCAGGTGCACGCACTCTCTTCTGACTGCTTTCCCAGGATGGAACCTTCAGGGCAATGTACAACTGAGAGAGAGAACTGTGTCGGGCAAGGAGGCACAGCCCACAGTCCCAGCACTCCGGAGGCCGAGGCAGGAGGACTGCAAGTTTGAGGCCAGCGACATAGCGAGTTCCAAGCCAACCTGGACTACAGAAAAAGACACTGTCTTAAACAAATCAACAAAAAATGAGAATCCTGGTTCATCTTACTCCTAAAATTATATCCTATAAATTGGGCCAACAGGACATACCTTGTTACCTGATGAAGACAAAGTTAATCTTTGTAAGAGACCGTGTGTAAAAGACTATATTAAGGGGATTAAATTATAACCCAAGACACTCAGAACACTCCTAGATTTAAAAAACTTTTTATTTGTGTGTGTTTGTAGTACATAAGATTACATTCACCATGGGGGGCTGGTACATTTGCATAATACATCTTATTTCATTTTACTTCTTTTCTCCCTTGTTGCTCCTAGATTCTTTTATGTTTTTAACTTTTGTTATTTTTGTGGCAGAGTCTCATCATGTAGTTCAGGCCAGCTTTGAATTCACTATGTAGCATAGGCTGGCTTTGAACTTGCAGTAATTTTCCTGCCTCAGCCTCCTGAGTGCTGGGATTAGAGGTATGCACCACCATGCGTGGCTATTCCTACAGTCTTTGATATTTATGGAATATTTTTTTTTTTTGGTACTGGGAATCAAACTCAGGACCTTGCACTTACTAGGCAGGCGCTTGTGCTCTTGAGCTACATCCCCTATTCCTGCAGTCTTGTATTGCATTCCTAATACAAGAGGTCATAATTTAAATTTAAGCCTTGAAAATGTTTGCCTCAATCTTCTTCTGAATGTCTTATTAAAATATTATTGTTTCCCTTTTCATTTTCTAGCAAAGAGATAAGCATATAAATCTTGAAATGCAAGTTGTTTGCTGGGGGCTGGACCACATTTTATGCAAAAACAGTTGGAAGGCAAACTCGATGCCTGAAACTCCACCAAGGAAGACAAAAAGAAGTTATGTCACCTTTCTACCCCTAGTTCTACAGCAGCAAATGTTGCTTTAAGGTGTTTGGTATTTGTTGGGAGGTCTGACAGAACCCAGAACAGAAAACCTCCTTGCAAAGTTTCTTTTAGCACTTTAGCTCCTGAGTCATTGTTAGGCCAGATGGAAGTTGCACCATGGGTAGCAAGGCTAAAGGGAAGCTGAAGCACTTGAGGATAAAAACTCTTACAAGCTAATCTCCTTGTCTTAGAGGTTAGAAAACAGAAAAGCATTGAGATTATCATGACTTCAGAACTAGAGGAAACAACCTTAAAATTGAGGACCCAGAAGAGACGTAGAATAGCAAAAGTAGTTCTGGACAACAAAGGCCAGGCGGGGGCGGGGGATCATCATCCTTGACTTGAAACTACACTACAAAGCTATCATGCTAAGAACAGCATGGTACTGGCAAAACACAGACCCAAGGATCAATGGAACAGGTTAGAAGATGCAGACACAACTCGAAACCTACTCAGCCACCTTATTTTTTGACAAAGAAGCCAAAACCTTTATTGGAAGAAAGATAGCCTATTTAATAAATAGTGCTGACAGAACTTGCTTCCCACATGCCAAAGACTAAAACTAGACCATGCACTAAACGAAAACCGAAATGGATCAAAGATCTAAAAATTAAAACAGAAACACTAAATCTATTAGAAGAGAAAATAGAACTCTTGAAGACATAGATGTAGGCAATGACTTTAGGAACAAAACCCCACCAACACAGGAACTATTGCAAAGAATCAACAACTGGCATTTTGTCTTATTATGAAGTTTTTACACAACAAAAGAAACTACCCACAGAGTAAAGAGACAACCTACAGTGTGGAAATTATTTTGGCCAGGTGTTCCTCAAAGGACGAATATCTAGAATAAAGAACTAAAAAAAAAAATCCCCCCCCAAATTTACAGACTTATTCCAAAAATGGGCATCTGAAATGAATAGACACTTCTCTGATGAAGTAGGAACAGCAAATAAGTATATGGCAAAAATGTTCAACATCACTAATCATTCGAGAGATGCTTTTGCTGTCTTCTGCTGCCTTGAAGTGTTGCCCTGTGCCCTGCCACCCTGCCCTGGAGCCAGCTGATTACGGACTGAAACCCCTCAAACTGAGCTAAGTAAACCTTTCCTTCCTTAACTTTGGGTGTCAGGTATTTTGTCTCAGCAAGCAGAGAAAAGTAAGACAGCGAGTAAGCAGACTCTGGAATTTAAGAGGAACTACCATTTTAACCCTCAACAGAAGAAAGACCCTAAATATGACCCTTAAGAGAGGATCTCTCAGTAGTCTGTATAAATAATATGTACTAATAATTTTAAAAAAAAAGAGAGAAAAGAAAGCCAGAAGAGAACTGAGGTCAAGATCTTTATAGGTTCAGGAAAAACTTAGGGCCCAAATTAAACAATTACACTTTAATCAAAGTTGGGCTGACTCACACAGCCAAGGTATCAGCAATACCAGTACCGACACTTGAGTCAGGGGTTTTCCTCCTCTGAGGCCCTCACTTGCCTGGGTCTAAATTACTGCTGAAAATAGTTTACAACTGCTCTGACCTGTCAGTGTTGTTCTGTGCAGCTGCAAAAGTTGATTCCTCAGCTAGGTTCCGCTCCTGAGCCGTCTACTGGAAGCACTGAGGAGCAGCACTGACATTCTCTGTAAATCTGAGCTAAGTCTCTGACAAGAGCCACAGATGTTTCCTACTTGCTAGGTAAAGGCGGATGCTGTGAGTTAGCGCACATAAGGAGTCCCGGGCCCCGGGACACCCACCTGTCCTACACAGGGTTGTAAAGCCGAGCGCGTCACACCAGCGGTAGCGCAAGCTTCTGCACCATTTCCATCTGCAGCCCGAGACCAGCTGCTCCCGGTCTGTCTCCATCTCTCCCACTCTTTTCCAGCCAGCGGTCCCTCAGGTTTGACCGCGGACCCCTGCCGGTGAGATCTGTATCTACAGATGGGTCCTCACTTTGGGAACCCACGCTCTCCAACACGTGTCTCTAAGGCAAGGGGTAAATCTTAAAAAAGTGTTTATAACCAATAACAAAAGCGCTCTTTGTAAACAAAACACACACACACACACACACACACACACACACACACACACACACACGTGTGAATCGTTCCTGAAATCAGACAGCTGAGGGCGTGGTGGCAGACCCTGGGGCCCGCTGCCTTCGCAACCTCCAGGCACTTAACCTCTGGGAGTGGAAAGGGTGCTCATCTTACAGGCAGGTGACGTACACACAACCAGTGCCTAGGTAAGAGTCTGGAGCTCGGAGTGTGAGCTGAGTCCTCACTACGTGCATCACCATACCAATTCAGTCCTCCACTTTAACCTGGAGTAGCTGCTCTGGGGTGGGTTAGCAAGTCCCTTCATGACACCAAGGCCAAGCTTCTCACCCTAAATACTTTTCATGCGCGGAGATTATAGTCCCCGCTAACACGGACCCTACTTCTCCAAAGCAGAAAGTGCGAAGGCGGCAGGTGTGCTGAGGGTGGGGAGTACAGTGTGTGCGTTGCAGTCAGGACCGCTCAGCACCATGAAGGGACAACGGGACAGAGCCGCTCAAGCAGAGTACTCTGGATATCCTGCCCGCTCCTGCCCTTAGGCTGCGGTCCCTGGGAACTACTTCCTCCATCACACGGCAGCTGCTCTGCCTCGCTCTGCACACGGCAGTCCAGTCTCTTACCCTCAGCTCACTTCTTCCTCACAGCAAAATTCACAAAGGACAAGCGCTCGGCACCTGAACAGTTACAGAAGCATTCACTGCCCCCATCCCAGCTTCCCTGGGTATTAAACAGATGAAAATCAGCGCTTACGTTGACCCATTCCATGTCCAGCGGCTGCCTGCTTATCTGAAGGCTGCGTAGTGCCCATAGCTCTTTTATCCAGGTTTTTGCTAACAAGAGGTTCTTGGACTTCAGCAGAACAAAGCCCTCAGCTCTAACCTGCAAACACTGCAAAACTAAAGTTGGCCTGGTCCCTTTTCTCACTTGAGAAAGCCCCACTCGGAGGAAAGGTGGGTAGTAGGGAGGGCATTGCAAAATCTTCTGATGTGGGTGCTCAAGTGTTTACATTGCGTTTCTCAACTCAAAAGTAAATCTAGAGCCCAGTGTGGTGGCACATTCCTGTAATCCCAGCCCCTGAGGCTGAGGCAGGAGGACTGCTTCAAGTCTGAGGCCACCTTGGGCTACATAGTGAATTGAAGACTAGTCTGAACTACACAGCAAGACTCTGTCTCAAAAAAAACAACAAAAAAAGTAAATTGAAAATCTGTGATGGGAATTCTTCAAAAAGGTCTCCCCATAGGTTGTATTCTGTCTTTTTGCCCCCAAAATGAATAGAACAATTTTAAGAATTATTTCAGCCCCCGCTTCCTTTCCTCACAAAGACCCACCAGTTTCCTGCTGCTCACAAGCTGTGAGCTTTGGACAAGTTACTCTGTGGTTTGGTTTCTGCTTCTGTGAAACAGACTGTGAGGACTGAACCCTGGCTACCAGGTTCCGCGGAGGGCAAGGTGAGGTGGGGGGTGGGGTGGGGGCGGTGGGAAGCACAATGCCTCTTTCCAGCTCCAGGCTCCCACCTCAAAGAAACAGCATGTGTTAAGCGTTACTGGGTCTTTGTTCCTCCATCACTCCAATCCCTCTCGCCCCCAACCTGGTTTTTGTCTCAACATAAATTCTGACGACATCGTGGGGAGAACATATATTCCCTCATTTACCTCTTCAGCAAATTTTATTGAGCAGTTACTCCTTGGTCACTGGGAATAAAGGTGCAAACTCTTCTTGGTTACTTCTCTGCTGTGTGACTTCAGGCAGGCTATCTAATGTCTCTGCAGTCAAATGCACTGCCACTGCGCCATACCCCTTACCTAACGTCTCTGGAATTCAAGGACTGAGCTGACTTCCATGTTTCCCCCTGGCTTAGGTATTTTTACAGAATCAGTGTCACTGCACCTTTCCACCTCCAGCTCTCTGAGAGAATCGTACAGCTCTGCCCAACAATTAATTCTACATAATGAACTCAGAATTTCTGCGCCTGTTGCATTTTTTTTTCTGGTTTGTTTTCTTTCTTTGTGCGTGTGTGTGTGCGCGTGCGTGCGTGTGTGTGTGTGTGTGTGTGTGTGTGTGTCTTTTTGAGATAGGGCCTTGCTTTGCAGTTCAGGCTGACCTTGAGCTCACTTTGTAGCCCAGGCTGGTCTCAAACTCGCAAGGATCCCCCTGCCTCAGCCTCCCGAGTGCTGAGATTACAGGCGTGCGCCACCACATCCTTTTTTCAGTTTCTTTTGAGAAAGGGTCTTGCTATGTAGTTCAGGGTAACTGAACTCACTATGTAGCCCAGGCTGGCCTCGAACTCGAGGCAATCTTCCTGCCTCAACCTTCTGAATGCTGGATATTAGGTGTGCATCATCACGCCCAGCTGCTTGTTCCATTTCCCCACAAAGATTCCAACCACATCACTGAGAGGGAATGATGTGTCACAAGATACGATTAGGCACATGAGTTTTATAGCAGGAAAACCGACTAAGAATCTGACTGACCGAGAAAACCGACCCCAAACTCCAGTCTAAAGGAAGGTATTTTGTAAGAGAACACATCATGAAAAGGGGAATTGACTTCTGACTTGTCAGCAGAAGGGAAATTAAGAAAGGCGAAGGGATCAGAGGGGACAGGGTGGGGATGAACGGACTGACCAAGATTAAAGGCATAAATAAACCTCAACCCCAGCGCTGGATACCGACATTCAGCGGTCTGCCCTCCAAACTTTAGAGAACTTCTGCAAGCGGTCCATTTCAGGAGCGGCCAGGGACCCCCAGAGCACTCGTTGCAAGGAAGGAGACCAAGTTGCGCGCGGTCAGGCTTGCTCCAGGCTGGTATCTTGTTCGGCCCACCCAGCCCACTCCCTCCGGGGGCAGGGTTGAGCGGTCCAGTTCGGGAAACCCGCCCAGCCCAGCCCGGGGCTCCCCGAGGCCGGGGAGGAGCGGGGGTCCTCAGAGCGCGCGAAGCGCGGGGCGCGGGCGGCGGGGGCTCACCGCAGTCCTTGTACGGTACCGGCTCAGCGCGGCCAGCGGAGAAGCACACCAGGAGCAGGAAGGCGGCGGCCAGGAGGCGCATGGTGGACAGCGAGGATCCTAACTGCAGGAAAGACGCGGCGGTCACAAGATAAAGTTGTGGGGGTTGGCCCTGGGGGGCCCAATCAGGCAGCCGGTCCCCAGCAGCCACCGCTAAAGCCCGCCCCGTCCCGCCCTGGCTCGGGGGAGCACGGCCCAGAGCCAGCTCGCTGTCCCCGCCCATCTGCCCACCTGGGGCTCTGCTCCGACCCGACCGTACCGGCGCGCCCACACTTCCGCAACGGGAGCATTTCTAGCCAATCAAGCCCCAGCTCGCCCGGCACTAACCAATAGACAGGCACGAGGGTGTGGTCTCGCTGGGTCCCGCCCACAGACCGCCCCTTCTCCCGCGCCCCTTATGGGCGGGAATAGGAACAGGCGCGGGGCGGAGCTTATGGAGGAAGATGGCGGCCGTCAGGCCTCCGTCCCTAACTGTCGCGGTGCTGAGGGCGGTCGTTCCTCGGCGGACGGGCAGGTACCAAGGCTGGAAGGGTACTTGGGAAGGATGTTCGTTACTTCCTCTGCGGAGCAAATGGGAGGGCAGGGTCTGGCGCGAGACCGTCCCGGCGGCGGGAAGCCATCCCGGCGAGGGTCTCGGGTGCCCCTTCTGCGCCTGGAGCATCTTTCTTGTGCGACAGGATCCTCGAGGCCTCTGCGGACCTGCGCGCGCGTCGGGCAGTGTCGTCCTCCAGCCCCGAGGCCAGTGAGGCGCAGATCCGCCTCACGGACAGCTGCGTCCAGGTAGCAGGGGACGCGGGGCGGCGGTGCCGGGGAGCGCCGGGCCACCCGCGCCCGCGCCCTTTGCAATCTTTGATCCCCTTTCTGCATTTCAGAGGCTTCTGGAAATCACCGAAGGGCCAGAATTCCTCAGGCTGCAGGTGGAGGGAGGTGGATGCTCCGGATTCCAGTACAAATTTTCACTGGACACAGTTATCAACCCAGACGACAGGCAAGGAGGAGGGGGGTGGGTCCTCGGGATCCGGGAGAGGAAGCCGCCTCCGGCTCGGGGTGCGCTTCGCGACAAGCCGAAAGACTGGCTAGAAATGGGCAGTAGCGTCCGTCTCACACTGAGGGGTGAACGTTTGCCGCCCTCATTCATTATAACCAAGTTATACCCGGAAAATTGGCTGCCTAGGTCCATTGCATGAACGGGAGAGAGGCCAGCTGGACGATTCCAAGCCCAAGCTCTTAAACTTGTTTTTTCAGTGTTCAGTCCCTTGACCCTTCAGAGGAAAGTCAGTACCTCTTAGAGGTACAAGGAGCATTTCCCCTGTACCTCAGAAGAAAGAGAGGGTGCGCCTCTGGCCTCGGGGCACTGCTGGTGTTGCTGAGGTTCAGCACTGCCTTCCTCCTGTCTTTCAGGGTGTTCGAACAGGGTGGGGCCAGAGTGGTGGTAGACTGCGACAGCCTGGCCTTTGTGAAAGGCGCCCAGGTGGACTTCAGCCGAGAGCTGATCCGAAGCTCATTTCAAGTGTTGAACAATCCTCAGGCACAACAAGGATGCTCCTGCGGGTCATCGTTCTCCATCAAACTGTGACGAGATGCCAGCACGGCCCGAGGCTGCCACCAGCTGTCGTAATTTGAGAAACCCAAGATTGGTAGAATTCTAGAGGTGTCTAATCATATCCTTTTCTTAGTTCTGTTTTCTTTAAGCCAGGAGTGTGTGTTTTACCACTATTATTTTCAAACTGTGAAGCTTTCACACTTAAGCAGAACAGCTGCCCGCCACCCGCCATCTGTACCACGCGAAGGCCAAGCTTCCAAATGTTGTTACCTCAGGCTCAGTTAGTGCTCGAAACCCAGTGTAGCCAAGTGCGGCTGTGCACGGAAGAAAGAAGGCGCACCTCTGGGCACAGAGGCCTCATGGTGTTGATGGCAGCACTTGGGAGGCTGAGGCAGGAGGATCGCCATGAGTTCAAGGGCAGCCTGGGCTACATGGTGAGTTCAGGACCAGCCTGAACTGCCTAGCAAGATCCTATCTCAAAAACAAACAAAAAAAACCCCAATATTATGTATAGCATCTCAGAGCCCCAAAATTTGAAGTGCCTTCTTTGGCCTTCAGAACTGCTTATACATGTTTGTCTAACTATGTGTCAAAACCTCATTGTAGAGAACGTCCTCGTTTGCTTGTGTTTTAAATCAGGGTCACAGATGATGTAGTTTGAACACCAGTTACTAGGCCAGAAAGGGCAGATAAAATGTTGTCCTTTTCATCTCACATACCTCGGATGTGTTGCTGCCCTTCCTGTCGCACAGCGTCGCCCATCTGCCTCTTCCCGTGTGGTAGGGCAGATGCATGTTATTGTTGTGCTTGGCATTTGCTAGCTTCATCAAACCAGGAGCCTCTCCGCCAGAAGGCGTGCCCAAACCCTCTGATACCCAAATTACTTGAACAAGAGCTTCTCTGTACTCAGATAGACAGTGAAGAGTCTGTGACAATTTTGCATCTGCGTCTTTTCCGGAAATGTTACTTGACCCGTCTCATGGTGGAAAATGTCTTTAGTCTCATGCAGAGCAGGCGGCAGTTACTTCACTATTGTAGATAATAGACAGTGGCCTGTGGGTTAGCAGAAGAACGCGCGATGCCGGGTTGTGTTTGCATTTCAGATAAACAGTAGTTCCTTCAGTGCCAGTGTGCTGTCCACTCTTTCCAATGTAAGCATGTCTCGTAGCTCAACCTAACAAACAGTGCTAACCCTGGGCCACAACTAGGGTGATTATGGAAGTGTTGGGTGCTAAGTCCATCTTTTGCTTGGGAGCCTAAAAGTTTGTTACAGCAGAAACTTACTGACCTGGGTAGGAATTAAGGTTACTCAGTAGGAGAACTTGCCATTTAAAAAAATGGAAATGTGAGAAAACCTAGAATTGTGGGGGCATGATTGTGCACACCTTTAATCCCAGCACTTAAGAGGCTGAGGCAGGAGGATTGCCTCGAGTTTAAGGCCACCCTGAACTGCATAGTGAGACCCTGTCTCAAAAAAAACAAAAAACACAAGACCTAGAACTTAGAGGAAACAAATCTATCATGTGGTTAGAAGAAAGAAGTGGATTCTTGGAACCCTGAACAGATTTCTAAGCTGCTCATGGTAGGAGGCGGGAAGCAGCCAAGAAAGTATCTTCATACTCACATTGCCAAGACGGAAAGTTACAGCCAGCACCTGGGCCTAGCAAGATTCTCAGTTCAGGCTACCTGAGTCTTTTCATCATTCTTAAAAAGATTTTGCTACACTTCAAAGGTTAGACCCTATTCTTCCAGAATAGTTTTTTTTTTTTGGTCTTTTTGAGACAGGGTCTCGCTATGCAGTTCAGGCTGGCCTTGAGCTTACTTTGTAGCCCAGGCTAACCTTGAATTCCCAACGATCCTCCTGCCTCAGCCTCCCGAGTGCTGGAATTACAGGCATGTGCCACCTCGCCCAGCTTCCAGAATACTTTTGAGGGTTATGGATTTGGTGGTTTTAAAACTTCAAAGTTAAGCAGCATCTCTTTAGTTGCTAAGCATATATTCCATTAAATTGAAGTGGCCAACTGGGCAGAAACAAGGTACCTTGGAGTGTAAACTTACCTACTATGAGTGGAAGAATTGGAATTCAATGTTTAGAGATAGCTGGATTAGAGCTGGGTGTGGTATTGCACGCCTGTATTCCCAGCACTCAGGAGGCTGAGACAGGAGGACTGCCGTAAGTTTGAGGCTAGCCTGGGCTACACGGTGAGTTCAAGGCCAGCCTGAACTGCACAGTGAGACTCTGTCTCAGAAAGAAAGAAAGAAAAAATGGGTTAGGGAGAAATCACCTTACTTCACACTGAGCGGCCTTCATGAGGCAACTGAAAGTGGCGAGCAGCCTGCACGTGTAGGGCAGGGGTAATGACAGCAGCAGGAGGACCCCAGGCCGCGAGCCTGACAGGCCAGCACTGTAAGAGGCCAAGGCTGTTCTGCAGGCCCCTCTGGCCAGATACCCTCTTCCCAGCAGGCCTTAAAAGCCAGCAGATGTCTCTCAAATTCTGTTCAGTGTGCAAATTCATTTAGGAAAACTTTATACTCTTCCTTACCTTACCTTTCCCATTACTTTGCAGGAGAGGTTGTCAAGGCCTTACTTGTTGCAGATTGGCTTTAACTTCTTAGGCAAACAGGTGGCTGGGTGTCACATTTCCCGCGCCCCCTCTTTTTTCCTTTTCTTAGTGCTGGGAATTGTAGCCAGGGCCAGGGCCTCAGGCATGTTAGGCAGTACACTCCATCTCTCCCTTTTCTCTTTCCTTTCCCTCCTTTTCTCCCTCCCTCCCTCTCTGATTAAACTCAGGGAACGTGTGGGAATGTTTCAAGGGATTAGGAGAAAATGTGTTCAGAGATTAAATTGGGCATAGTGGCATCTGCTTGTAATCCCAGCACTCAAGAGGCTGAGGCAGGAGAATCACGAGTTTGAGGCCAACCCAGGCTACATAGTGAGTTCATGGTCAGCCTGAACTACATAGCAAAACCCTGTTTTCAAAACAAAAACACAACACAAAGCATCAAGTACTGGCATTTGGCAGGAGCAACCAGGTATAAGGTTCTACCTTGGGGCTTGAACTCTGGCCCCAAGGTAATGCTGTGAGCTGGCCTTCAGTGGGGCCTAACACTATCCGTGGCAACATGATGGTTCCACATATTTGTGCAAAAGGCAAGAAACACCTTTATTTTTCTTGATATCTAGGATTGATACTTATAATTGCTCTCCTAAAATCCACTTGACCTCGCCCCTTAAAAATGCTACTGAGCTCCTTAATGAAAGGTTGCTTTTGTTGTTGTTTGCTTTGTTTTTGTTTTTTGAGACAGGGACTTCCTGTGTAGTCCAGGCTGGTTTTGAATGACGGAGCCCAGGCTGGCCTTGAACTTGTAGCAGTACTCCTGCCTCAGACTCCCGGGTGCTGGGGTTACAGGCGTGTGCCACCATGCCCAATGAAAGTTTGCTTTATGAAATTTGAAATATCGCCTGGCTTTAATTATAAAGTGTACTAAGATAAATATGTAGAATGAGGAGCATTTAAGCAGTCTGTGGCCAATAGCTGTATTTAAAAATATTTTATTTTTTGAATAGGTAATACATGTACACAAAAGGGTTTGAAGTGAAAAGTTTCCCAGTATTGTTCCTACCCACCCTACCACCCCCGCACAACCACAGTTGTTCCAAAGAATTTATCTGAGATATAATGTGAAATAACATGCGCAAGAGTATTCATTACAGCATTATGAGCAAAAGATTAACACTGGAAATGTCTGTCAGTGAGAAACTGGTCAGTGACTATTCGTGGAATGGTGTACAGCTACGAAGGAATGAGACGATTCTTTGTGTTAACTATAAAGTGAAAAAGCAGAGAGCACAGAGCAGCATATGTAACAGACCGTGTGGGTTCTTTGGGAAAGGAAATACATGCACACACGCAGTGTCTGGAAGGAGGAGCAGGAGACGGGGGTGGGGTGGGCAGCGGGAACAGCAGGGTGTGTTATGGACGGTGGGTGTAAGAAGGAGGTCATCAGCTCATCGCTTCTCCTTAGACAGATAGCCGCATATGTTCCCCATTGTTGTGTAACCTCCCCTTCTCTCTTAGTCTGTCTTTCCTAAGGCATTGGAGCTTTTTTTGTTCGTTTGTTCCATAGTAACTAATCTTTTGCTATTACAAATAATACTATAATAAATAACCTTTTACACATGTCATTTCACATTTGGTGAGGAAGTTAGCATCTGAAAAATAAATTCCTGGAAGTCAGTACTGTTGTAATTTTGAAAACCTTGTCACGCTGTCCTCTGGAAAGATGACACTGCTTCAAGCTCCCCTCAGCTGGTACGGGAGTCTCGTGCCCCTGGATGCTGGCCTGCCACCTAGGATGAGAAACTTAGAAAAGTTTCTCATCTTTGCTAATCCCTTAAAAAAGTGGATCACTGCATTTTAAGTTGGATTTATTTTATTACAAATGGAAGAATATTTTCACATGTATAAAACCATATATTTTTGTCTTCTAAAAATGTAACTACCCAAGCCGGGCATGGTGGCACATGCCTGTAATCCCAACACTTGGGAGGCTGAGGCAGGAGGATAGTTGTGAGTTCGAGACCAGCCTGGGCTACAAAGTGAGCTCAAGGCCAGCCTGAACTTCATAGCAAGACCCTGTCTCAAAAAGACCAAAAAAAAAAAAAACCACTACCCTAGTGACTTAGAGCAAATTATTTAAACTTTTCTGTGCCTCAGTTTCCTCACCAGTAAACGGGGAATAAAAATAAGAACTAGGGTCGCTGGCTGATCACGTGAAATCTGCACGACACTCGACACCGGGCCTGGCACATGGTGGCCAGCAGTCAGTAGCGGGAGGACGGGGCAGGTTAAATAAGAAAGTAGTGTTTGTCTTCATCTCCAGTCATGTGCAGCCTTGTTTACTGTTCATCAGAAATCGTCACAATTTTCCTTGTCTTCAAATAGCAAAGAACTTTCCCCCTTGGAACCAAATAATATACTATTGGCAGAGCTGGCCTCATCTCTGATTTTTAGACTTAGCCCATGTGGTAAAGAAAATTGGTCTAATGTGAAATAAAAACAGGAAATGGAAGCGTCAGGTGTATATTTCTGTCTCTTTTTTTTTTGGTACCGGGAATTGAACCTAGGACCTTGTGCTTGCTGGACAGGTCCTGTGCTGCTGAGCTGTATCCGCACCCCCTGGGTGTGCATTTCATTACCATGGGTCTGAGCTCCCAGCCAGCCTGGGTTGGAGTCTACCTGTAAGCCTGGAGGGGTTCCAGACATCCATTTCCAGAACAAGAGGACAAGCCCAGGCTCCAAGAGGAGAACAGCACTGGAAACCCGGCTTCCTCCCGACAGGGTCACACTAGAAGTAGAGCTTTTTATCGTTAGCAGATCAGCGGGTGTTCACCAACAAGAGAGCCCAGAGGAGGTCTGCGTCCTGTGAGAAGTGCGTGTGTTTAATAAAGGTCTTTGGAGACCAGTGCTCCAGTGGCAGCCCCTGCTGCGGGTGCCAGGGACTGTGGCTGGGTGAGCTCTGAGTGTTTATTTATCCAAAGCTACCGAAGATGTCTCTGGACCTGTAAAGGCCTTGGCTCCTTCCGTGTGGGTGCTCCCTGTGTTCACACTGCCTTCCTGTCCAGCTCTTTGCTCCTCTTCCTTCGCGTCTCCCGCTTAGCAAGCTCCTATCAGCCTTGCTTCTCAGAGATGAAGGGGTCCTCTGTCCTTCCCTTGGGCCACAAACTAGGTGGAGATGTAGCAAAATCAGGGCCCAGGGCAGACTGGCTGGGCGGGGGCGCAGCGCTGAGAGGGCCTTGGAGTCCTGCCCAAACTCCCAAACCCGGTCTGACCCTTCAGGTTCCGAAGGACCACTCGAAGGCAGGTGCAGCTTCTGTGGATGAGAGCGGGAAAGGGGAGCCTGCAGGGCGAGGCCGCTGACCTCGCGCTTGCACACCTGGGGGCGTCTTTGAGGGCCTCCCCCAGCCAGGCCAGGACGGGCGGTGGGCAAGGCCTCGGCCGGACCGAAGCATTAAAGCATTTGGTGGTGCCGGAGCCAAGCGAGGGCACGGAGGCAGTGACAAGCTCGCAGCCAGAGGCTGAGCTGGGAAAGACGACGCGCTGGGCTGCAGGACCCCAGCCTGGTGTCGCGGTGGTGTCTTCCCAGCCAGGACAGCATCCGAAAGGCCTCCGTCTGTGGCTGGAGGCCGACTCCAGGCAGCTGCCGGCACTGACCCGCACTGCTACTCCTCGGCACAGTGTGGCGGGTCTGGCATGGCCACGTAACCTGGGGAGCAGCGGCAGCGGTAGGAGCCCTCTGTGTTCTCACAGTGGCCGTGGGCGCACAGGGCGGCCGGGCCGTTCAAGTCGTCACACTCGTTCACGTCTAGGTGGGAGGAAGAAAACGCTGTGGGAGCACTCCCTGTCCTAAGCCCTGGCCCTGCCCCCGCCCCCGTGATGACAGCAGGGCTCAGACCGCTTCCCGACCAAGCAAGCGTGTGGGTGGGTGGGGAAGGGCAAGGCCCCCAGCGCGCTGTGGCCACGCCCCCTCCCGCGCGCCGGGCTCCGGGCCCGCTCAGGCCGCTTTGCGGGCCAGCAGCCACGAGGGGGCGGCAGCGAGCTGCCCGGCGCAGGGCCCGGCCGGCCCTCCCCGCCGCGCTTACCCACGCAGGCCATGCGGGCCACGTCCAGCTGGAACCCGTCGAGGCAGTCGCAGGTGTAGCCCTCCTGCACGCGCACGCAGCGGCCGTTCTCGCAGCCGTTCAGGACGCCGCACTCCTCGGCCTGCAGCCCTTCGAAGGCAGCTGGTGCGGGTGGGTCAGAGGTGTGAGGCCCACCCCCGTGGGAGGGGCGGAGGGGGTGATGTGGGTGCACACGGCGCCACGTGTGACACGCGAGGCGGGGAAAGGCGACGTCTCGGGGCCGTGTCTGCCCGCTTGCACGTTTCCGTGCAGTTGCGGCTTTGGTGTGGGCAGGGTGCTTTATTTACAACTTCGTATTGTCTTTGGGGTGCTGACTTGACGGCAGAGGGGCCTCACTGATCAGCAAACCTGATCCGCCTCACCCTCGTCTCTCCCTGAGCACGCCGCACCCCCTAGAAATGACCCATCTCCTACGGTGGGGGATCCAAGTCGGCCTGGAGTGGCCGCACCTGTGGTGGACACTGCCCACCACACGAGCCAGGCCTGACTCCTGAGGGTCTGAGTGCCGGGCTCACGCCACCCACAAACTGGGGGTCAGCACAGTGGACCATTAGGGTTCCTAGAAATCCTTAATTCACACATCAGGGCACAAGTTCAACTGCCAGGTCTCCTCGGAAGGCTGTTTTGCAGCCTGTAAGTGACGGATGGCAGCACACCACTCTCTGCCACTCCCAACTCTCACAGGGGGGGGCTGCTTTTTTTTTTTTTTTTTTTTTTTGGTACCGGGAATCGAAGTCAGGCCCTTGTGCTTGCCTGGTAGGCGCTGTGCCACTGAACTGTACCCCGGCCCCAGGGAGACTTTCGAGGTTCAGACAGTACTGTATCTCTGTCCCAGTGCTAGTGCGTTATGGGGAGTTGGTAGGGCCTGACCCAGGCATTTGGAGTTAATGTCTGAGGTGACTCAGAAGCAGGAATGTCCAGCTTCCCCTCGCCTCCCCTGACCCTGCTGCCCGCACCGGAGGGTGGGGGAGAGGGAAGGGGAACAGCCCAGTGCCCGCCTCTCCCGTTTTGCAGCACACCTGGATGGCTGGCCACATAGTGGGGCTGGAGTTCGGAGGGCTGCAGGCTGGGGTCTCCTGGTTGTCTGGCAGTGCTGGAGAAGGGGGCCTCTGGGACGCTGTCCTCAGGACCCAGGTAGCTGTAGAATGGGGCTCCCTCTGGGCCATAAAGGCTGTAGTGCAGGTCATCTGGGCCAGGGCCATACTCATAGCCTGGCCGGAAGTGGACCCCGGCCTCCCGTTCTGCCTCAATCCGGGCCACGTTGCAGAGCTGAGCGTAGACCTCTGTCAGGGAGGAGGGGGCTGCTGGGCTCCAGCTCTTGCTGGCTAGAGCCGGGCTAGCTAGTTTGCTGGGCAGACGCCCCCAGCCGAGGGAATGCAGAGGCCTCGGGTCTACTGGGAGCTCTGGAGCACTCCCCTCCCAAACAATGGGGTGGAAGACAAGGCCACCACCCTGCTGTACTCCTTCCCAAGATTGGGGTGCCCTCCCCAGCGTGGGCCCAGCCTGGCAGGGGCCCCTCACCAGAGCTCCTGGGGGGACACAGAGCACACTGCTGGCTCCAGGCCTCGCCACCCTGACAGCAGCACTCCGTGTAGGTGGTCTGGTGCCCGTGCAGGGGTTGGCTGCACACGTCATCGGTGACTTCTTTCCAGCAGATGTCCATGTGGATGTCATGGTCAGGCAGGTCCTCTGGTGGTACAGGACGCAGAGGCACGTGAGCCTTGGGCTGGGCCCACCTTCCCTGTGGCCACAGCCAGGGCCACTCACCCGTGCTGCCGGAGCTGTTCACGCAGCGCTGCCCGCTAAAGTCCAGGGTGAGGGGGGGGCTGCAGAAGCAGTGGAAGGAGCCCTCCGTGTTCACACACTCGCCGTCCTCACAGGCCATGTCCCGGCACTCGTTGTGATCTGCAGTGGAGGGGTGGGGGGAGGTGAAGGAGAGGCCGCCTGTCACACGCAGCCTGTGCGCGCAGGAGGGCTTTGCTGGGAGGGTCACGGGGACGTGCCCCTCACATCTTTCCAGGGGAGCTCTGAGGGCCCAGAGCTACCCCACGCAGACCTGCCTGCTGTATGGACACCCTCCCCAGGAAGGGGGCCTCCCCACAAAGGCTGGTTCCCCGGGGTGGGAGTGGGCAGGGCCAGGCCAGTCCTCACCCTCGCACTTCCCGCGGGAGGCGGAGTAGTGGTAGCCAGGATTGCACAGGCAGATGTAGCCAGGCACCGTGTTAAGGCACCTGCCATTCTGGCAGAGCGCAGGCCCAAACAGCACGCACTCATCGGCATCTGTGGAGGGCAGAGGAGGTTGGGGGAGTAGCGGGAGGAGGCAGTCCTTGCAAGCAGGGGCTCTGCATCTGGACGGTCTGTGTCTGGATCCCTGCCCTGCCGCTCAGCACTTGACTGACTTTGATCAAGCTGCTTATGTTCTCTTTGCTTCAGTTTTCTTAAAAATGTGGGTAACTGGGCCGGGGATGCAGCTCAGCGGCACAGCGTCTGCCTAGCAAGCACAAGGTCCTGAGTTCAATTCCTAGTGCCAAAAAAAAATGTGGCTAGCTACTTAACCTCTTCTATTTGTCACGAGTATTAAAGGCTCTAAAACACATAAAGGTACTTAAAATAAGTGCTTGGCACGAAGCTGCACTCAGGCTGATTTTGAGGCCGGGGATGTACCTCAGTGGCAGAGTGCCTGCCTCGCATGCCTGAGGCCCTAGGTTCTGGCCCCTGTTCCGCATTCAGACACACAAGCTATTTCCACCCCAGTTACTCCCTTCCCAGGACTAGCTTTTGGACTCAGGCGCTGAGTGGAGCCAGGGAGAGACGGGTTCGAGCTGCCCAGGCGCCATAGTTTGCTCCTGGCTGGGACAGCGCTGCGCAAGCAGGGAGACTGAGCTGAGGTAGTGTGGACACGCTAGCAGGAGCTCGGCTCAGCCTGTAGCCACGACTGCAGGAGTCAGCCAGAACCGGGGGAGGCTCCTGCGGCCGGGCTGGATGGGGCTTCCCTAGGGGCCTCCTGGAAGACCAGGCCAGGGCCACTCCAGCCCTGGTGTCTGGGGAGGGTGAGGGAGCTCACCTGTGTACATGGTCTGAGCAAATGTCCAGTCTCCCTCCACAGGGACGTAGCCCTTCCCACTGGGGCAGAGCGCGCTGAATTCACCTGTGAAGGGCGGTGGCTCAGTCTGGAGAGGGAGGGGCCCTTCCTCCTCCCTCTTAGTGTCACCCTGAATTGCCAGCTCTGAGGGTCGGCTCCTTCGGGGTCTTACCAGAGCCCTCAGGCGGGCAGAGGTCGCAGGTGTCCCCCCAGCTGGCACCTTGGGTGCAGCAGCACTCGGCCTGCGTGGAGTTCTGGCCCAGGATGCTGGAGCAAGGCGGACGGCCGTCCTGCCCAGAGTAGCAGGCCATGCGGGTGGGGCCTGAGGCGCGGTCCCCCGTTGGAGCCTCAGAGAGGCTCTGAGCTGTGTGGTGCATGCCCGTGTTACTGTCCTTTCGTGACTGAGGCATCCCACTCTGGAATATGTCTTTTAAACGTAACATTTACGCAGCGTTACCGTGTTCAAAGTGCTGTTACCCACAGTATCTCACTAGGTACTTTCAGCAACCCTGTGAGGGGATGCTGTATCCTCTCCCTGCCACAGCTGAAGGAACTGAGCTGACTGCAACGAGGCGGCTTGCCACAGCCACACAGCTCCTAAGGGCGAGGCCAGGGCTCAAGCCCAGTTCCTCCATACCAAAGCCCCCACTCTTCCCGTCCTGCCCTGCCTTCCTCCCTGGGGGCTGCTTGCTCCCAGCCCCTGGCATATAGCAGCCCTCTCATCTGTCTCACCTCGCAGGCACCCAGCCCTCCCACCCTTTTCTTTCTTTTTTTTTTTTTTTTTTTGTCTTTTTGAGACAGGCTCTCCCTGTGCAGTTCAGGCTGGCCTTGAGCTCACTTTGTTGCCCAGGCTGGTCTCGAACTTGCAACGATCCTCCTGCCTCAGCCTCCTGAGTGCTGGGATTACAGACGTGTGCCACCACGCCCGGCTTCTCCCATCCTTCCCTGTTCTCTACAAGGTCCCCTACTTCTCCCCCAAGTCACTGAGGCCAGTTGCGTCCTGGTCGAGCCTGGGGAGAAGCTGAGCCTGCAGCTCTGGGATGGAGGGGAGGGGGAGTGGTACAGCTGAGGCTCAAGTCCTCAGCAGGAGACTCGTGGGGTTGAGTGGGTTTAGGGCCCCTGTAAGCTCCATCTGAGGTCCCTGGGGCCACCCTGACTGTCTCCAGGTGGCGGTTGCCTGGTCCGGAGCCGACCTCCCTGGTCTCGGAGGGCCCATTCCCCGTCTGCTCTTCACACTGCCCAGAGCCCACCCGGCCTCCCTCCCAGTGGCCTGAGGACAGAGAAGCAGATGCCCGTGCGGGCTGTGGCGCCGCTCTGGGCGATGATGGGAGGGCAGGGCGCCCCGTGAGGCTCTGGGTCTCACCTCCAGCCGCCCGAGGACGGCAGAGCCCTTCTTTCGCGTCGTACTCCTCCATGTCACTGGCGCAGAGGCACAGGAAGGAGCCCTCTACGTTCTCGCAGAGAGCGGCCCCACACACAGCCAGCATGAGCTCACACTCGTTCACATCTGCCAGGCGGGAGGGAGGACGGGCTTGTGGGCAGGGGGCGGCAGCCCGTGCCCTGGCCCTCACTCCTACCCAGCCATGTCTAGTCCTTATCCCCAAAAGAGCCACCCTAGGCCTGGCCAGAAGGAAGCAAAAGTGGGTGTGAATTGCGGGGGGGGAGGCGCAGGTGGACAGAGGGCTGGGAGGAGGCGCGGAGCGGCAGAGAAGAGGGGTCACCCCTGGGATGCTCTGTGAACATGGCGCCTCCAGGCTCAGGTCTTCAGGGAAAGAGATGGTGGTAGTGGGGCAGAGGTGGGTGGGTGTCTTCCACCTCCTTGCTGCTTCTGCTGGCAGGACGGGGCCTTGCTTCCCCTTCCAGCCTGGCAGAGATGCCAGCTACAGGGGCAGCTGAAATTCTTCCTCCAGGCTTCCCTTTGCCCACCCACTGGGGGCCCATCATGGAGCCATGAGGCCCTGAATGTTTCAGGAGGGGAGTCCTAGGGCTTCCATTGAGGACAGTCAAGACCCATGGAGACGAGCAGGGCCCAAGAGCCTTCCCTGGCCCAGATCTTAGGTAGCCCGAAGGCTTCTCACCAACACAGTCCCAGCCTGAGGGTGAGGTCTTGAAACCCTGGTCACAGAGGCAGCGGAACGAGCCGTCTGTGTTGTCACAGAAGCCGTGGTTCCCACACATGGTGTCATTGGCACACTCATCTATGTCTGCGGGAGAGCAGGGGCCGGGGAGAGTGTGAGCGCTCCATCACTGAGGACAAACACTAAGAAGTGTGGAAAGCAATCTCTGAACATGAGACACGAAAGCCCCAACAGCAGCATCACTTTTCAGTTTTTGTATATGGTCTGCTGTATGGAAAATATACAAACTTCGAACATCTGCACAGCCAGTGTCCACAGGAAAGAATCACACGTAGCTCAATGCAGGGAAGAACAGATGCGCTCAGCGCCCGCCCCCAGCTCCCCGCGCCCACTCACCAATGCAGTCTCCAGTTGGGGCCAGGTAGAAGCCAGGCTGGCAGCCCAGGACACAGCGGTAGGAGCCAGGGCTGTTCTCACACCTCGCAGCCCCACACACTGGACCCCCGTCATCCTCACACTCGTCAACATCTGTCCCCAGAGCCAAGAGAGGGCACAGATGTGACCAGGTTGCATCTGCTCTGGCCACACCTTGCTAGCATCACAAGGTCATTGTCCTACAACCTCTAGTGTTCTTGAATTGTTCCAAATTACCGGGCTTATCTCAGCCCCATTCTGTCAGGTTCACTGTCCCCCCCTGGGCCCAGCAGACCTGAGCATCTAGGAAAGAGAACTGTGTGTGATTTCGGAAGAGCTCCTGGCCTTCTGTGCCCTGCTGCCCTCCGACTGTCTCCTGTCCTCAGCAGCAGAGCACTTTACACTTCCTGTGTTCAGCTCTCACTGTGGTGGACTGCAGGGAGCAGGCTTCCTGTCTGTCTCCCTCGCCCCATTTCAAGGCTGTCTGTAACTGTCCTAGCAAAAGACACTGAGCCCAGCAGGTATTTAGTGCCCATCAGCCTGACCTTTAGAACTCCATCTGGGCTCCGCCAGCATGAAGGATGTGACTGTTGTCATTCTGTCACCTGAGGTGGTCCCTGAGCCCACGGGGGGGGGGGGGCTAAGAAGTGGTTCTCCTCGGGGTGGGTAAGCAGCAGAGTGTTCTGCTTCCCTCTCAAAGGGAGCAACAGTTCCTTGTTCCGGGGAGCCAAGGACCACAGAGGGTGGGCAGACGTGGGCAGGGGCCTGTTCACTCCGCTGCAGCTCTTACCCACACACTGCCCGCTCTCTGGGGCGGGCCGGAAGCCAGCCTCACACAGACAGCTGAAGGAGCCCTCGGTGTTGACACAGTGCCCTCCCGGGCAGGGGTCTGTGGCTTCGCACTCGTCCACATCTGGAGTGGAAACATCTGTCAGCAGCCTCGGCAGCTCTCCCCTTGTCCACTCCCCAGGAGCCCTGAGGAGCTACCGGGAGGGCAGGGAGTGCAGAGGCAGGAAGGGGGTCCAAGGGAGAGGCCCGAGCTGGAATCCGGAGGCCGTGCTGGGGCTGGGGAGCTGGTGGGCAGCTCTGTCAGGGAAGCGGGGTGACAGAGTTTGAGGAAGGTATGTGCCTGCCTCAGATGTCATGGAGGCCCCACGGAGAGGCTCCAAGGCCCTCCCCAGGCCCCTGGCTCCCGTGCCTCTGCGTGAGGCCATGAGCATGTCAAGTTTTCTCAGCACTGTATTCAGACGGGCTCCTCTCCAGACATGGCCTCCAGCACCCCGCTGCCACCCCACCGTGGCCATGCTGGTGTCTCACCCTGGCAGCTTGTGCCCCCCTCCACGCTGGCAAAGCCAGGTGCGCACAGACAGAAGAAGGACCCGTGGCTGTTGAGGCACTCGCCGTGGGGCGCGCAGTGCTCCTGCCCCGCGCACTCGTCCACGTCTGTGGGGAAGGACAGCAGGGCTGTCTTGGGCTCCTGCCTCCCCCACACTCGCCGCTCCAGCCCAGGGGCACTGAGCACTCACCCTCACACGCGGTGCCGTTGGCCAGCTGGAAGCCCGGGGGACACAGGCACTGGTAGGAGCCTGCCGTGTTCCTGCACTCGCCGCCCAGGCAGCCGCCGCGGGGGTCTTCACACTCATCCACATCTGCAGGGCCGCACAGTGGAGGGGCAGCGAACAGTGGCACCTCCCAAGGGCAGCACCCAGGGCAAGGTGTCCGAGGACCTGTCTCCCGGCTGGACCCGTGGGCCCGTGGGGCCACCCGCCCTTGTGTAGCAGCAGTCTGGGGGAGCTGGCGAGGGCAGCCGGGGCAGCAGCGTGAGCACAGTGCTGCCCACTGGGCCCTGCGGGGCTGGGACCCTCCTCTGCAGGCCCCTCCCAGCAGCCCTGGGCTCTTACCTTCGCAGGCATGGCCCAGGGGGCCGGGCTGGTAGCCCTCGGCACAGTCTTTGCAGGAGAAGGAGCCCGCGGTGTTGGTGCAGATGCCCGCCGGGCAGACTCCAGGGAAGGTGCACTCATCTAGGTCTGAGTGGGCAGTGTGGTCAGGCCCAGTGAGGCCTGCACCACTCCTCCGGGCCCCTCTCTGAGCAGGGAGGACTCTGGGCCCCGGAGAAGGGCAGCCCCGGCGGAGGGCCTTCGGTAAGGTCCACAGGTTGGCGTGGGCCTCCTGCCTCACTCCCGCAGCTCCTCCCTAGAAAGCTCCACAGGGAGCTCTGCCTTCAGTTCCCTTTGTCTCTGTGACCTCCTGCGTCCCTGCCTCCCTTTTGAACTGGGAGCTGAGGCCATGTCCGTTCATAGGGCTCCTTCTGAGCTAAGCCGCTCAGCACCAGCCCCGTCGGGACCGAGGAGGCCCATCCAGTTCACTCTGCCAGAGCCTCCCCAGTGCTACCTTCACAGGCCGTGCGGTCTGCGTTCACCCAGTACCCGCTTTCGCAGGCGGAGCAGGCGAAGGAGCCCTCAGTGTTGAGGCAGAGGCCGTTGGGGCACGAGGCCCGGCTGGCACACTCGTTCACATCTGCAACAGGCCATCGCCCTGTGTGGGACTGCGGGGCAGACATCCCAGGACCCCCAGACTGGCACACGGCGGGCTGTGCTGGGGCCGCAGGCTTGGGGGTGTGCGGCAGGGGCACACAGGGTACGTACAGGGGAAGGAGCCCCAGGCCGGAGGTGCCTGCCCAGAAAGGGCGCCTCAGCCCCTTTGTACCTTGGCAGCCCTTCTTGTCTGCGGTGACCTCGAAGCCCTGCTCACAGGAGCACCTGAAGGAGCCTTCCAGGTTGATGCACTGCCCGTGAGCGCATACCCCAGGGGCCAGACACTCGTTCACATCTGTGGAGAGAAGCCGGGCTGAGGCTGGCACCTCCCTCTGCAGCTGCCTGTGGCAGGCTTCGAGCACCGCAACTGAGCAGCCGGCGAATCTGCCTTCAGAGGGGCTCGAGGCCACCAGGAAGGCCATGAAGCCACACTCCCTCATGCCACCCAGCAAGGCAGGATCCCTTCCTTGAGCGCCCCTCACGCCCATCTCAAACAGAACTCTGCATACACCCAGGGAAAGGGGCCAGGTTCCCAGGCTTCGGGCTGGTCTGGCCCCTCTGAGGACCCTGGGATGAGGTGTCCATGGCTGGCCTCCTCGTGGGTCTGAGTCTCTCCAGGCCCCTACCTGTCACCTAACAACCCATGTTCCCAGCCCAACAACCAGCTTCAATGAGCAGGTGGGCTGTGCAAAGGGCAGCCAACCAGGCTGGACAGCTGGGGCCGTTCCCGGGGCCTGGGAGCTGCCTGCCCGCTCCAGAGCCTCCAAGTGTCTACTGAAAACACTGTCCCCCCGGTATGCTGCTCCCCAGGTCCTTATTCCTGAGGGGTGGAGGGGAGAGGACACTCTCTCTCCTGCTCAAACGCACCCCTCTGGAAAAGGGGTTGACCGTGGCTACTGCTGCTGGACAGAAGCACAGTGGGGCCTAGCTGCTGGCTCTCAGCACCACCCTGCCTCATCCCAAGCCTGGGGCTCCTCGCCCACCCCAGAAGAGCCAGCCACAGAAACTCCTGAGGCCTCAGGCTGTAGCTTCAAGTAGATGTGACCAGAGAGGCCACACCCCAGCTGACTCAGAGGGCGGAGCACCATAATGGAAACACACCCATGTCATGCCCAGGGTCATCTGGCAACATAGCGGGATCATGAAGGACAACAGCCTCCAAGCCACAGCCCTCTGCCCACCTCTGCCCCTCCCTGTGTGTGGGCTCAAGCAGCAGTCCCAAGGCCAAACCCCCCTGTGGTGCCTTGGCAAGCAGCCCTCACCTACACAGCTCCCGCTCTGACCCGTGTAGCCCTCCTCACAGGGCAGGCAAGTGTAGGAGCCAGGGGAGTTGGTGCATCTCCCGTCGGGGCAGGTGCCAGGCTGACGACATTCGTCGATATCTGTAAAACAACAGCCCCTCCCTTGGTCACCTCTGGGAGCCACAGCCCACGGTAGCTCTGGGACACAGCGGATCCTTGACCTGCCCTTGGTTGAGAAGAGAGATGTCAGTGTCAGGACAGAGGAAAACAAGGAAAAAATGAGACTTGCCCTGTGCTCTCAACTCCACCTCCCACCCACTGTCCTGGACAAAAGAGACGGAAGAGCTTAAAAACAAGAGAGGGAGACTCTCAGGTGGGTGCTGTCGGCGGAGGTTACCGCCAGCCGTGGGAGGGTCACAGAGTGCTGTTTTGTGAGCTAGACTGTTTGGGAAGGGCCTTCACAGCTCCCTTGGTGAACTCCTAACCCTTTACATGCAGTGACCATTACCCGCATTGGTTGTGCCCGACAGGAACATGTTGAACTGCTGCCACAGCTCGCCAGAGGGATGGTAAACCAAAAATGAGCTTTCCTTCCTCAGGAAATGAGGACCAAGGATGAACCTCCACCTTGGATGTGGCCCAGCCCAGCCTTAAAGCTGAGAGTAGACCAAAGGGACAAGACTGCCATGGATGCCCTACTGGATCAGTGTCAGACCTTTCTTCCTGTCAAGAGGTATAGGGGTCTTGGAGCCCACTCTGCTGAGATCCCAGGACACCAGACAGAAAGGATGAGCCTGGGATCCAAGCAGACTGGCAGGGAGATGGGCGACAGCAAGGGGGAGGAGGGGCACCGTTCCCTTGGGAGCTGACTGCAGAATTCTTCCCCAGTAACTCGGCCTGCTGAGGAGTCCATCCTTCAATGTGCCAAGGGGATCTGGACGGAAGTAAAGGCTGAACTCAGGGCGACTGCGGGACATTATGCTCCTCTTGTGCAATGTCAAGTCTCCTGCTCATCATTTATGACAGCTCCAAAGGAAACAGGAGGATTTATGCTTCCTAAATGGATAATTACCACTCTCCTGGAGGAAGTGCACTGCTTGGGCAGATTCAGAGGCCTCCTGACAGAAGGAAGATCTGCTCAGCACCATGGAGAAAATGTAGCAGACAGGTCAAAGGGCAGAACACAGGCCTTTGCAAAGGGACTAAACAGCAGCTGGCACCGCAGAGCAGGACGTAGACCCAGAGACAGAGGGTGAAAACAGGTCCTGGCCAGCTGTTTGGTCTGTAGAAGTTAGGATACACGGAAGTTCTCTGTCCCGGCGAACAGGACGCACTTGAGCCCAGAGCTTGACCCCAAGGACCCAGAAGAGGGATGCACAGGGACGGTGGTTGTTCCGTGAGAATCTGCAAAGAGCTGCCCACAGCTCCTGGGTGATGCTGGGATATAAGGTTCATCTTTGGAATGGTAGAAACCATCAGACCCTAGTTGCGTTATGGCGACACCAGGTTCGATTGTTCTAAGATATAAAGACAAGATGGAGGAAATGAGACAGACATGGAGAAAACGAAGGGTTCAGGGCCACCAGTCTAGGCTGCTCTGCAAAGCGCCGCGTCCTTTCTGGCCCTGGCTGTGGTGCCTGGAGGAGGACCACAAAGCCACTGCTCACCTCAGGGACGTGAGACTTTGGAGATGAGAATAAAAACATTGACCTCGGGACCTTCCTAAATCCATAATGAGAAAAAAATAAAGTCTTGGGCCTCCCTTACAGGGCCCCATAATGCAGGGAAGGTAGGACTGCCCAGAGGAAGGCCCCTGAATCTGTCTTCCCCCTGATGTGCTGGGCACATCTGCCGGCAGTGACACAGGCAGCACCTGGCACTGAGCATCCAGGAGACCCGTGTTCACTCATGCTTTCTGCCTTCTGGGCCACAGTGGGCTATGCCCCTGGGTCCGTTGTGGTTGGGTGGAGCCAGGAGCCTGGGGCAGGCCAGTGAGCTCTGAGTGGACACAGGGTGTGTGACTCTGCGACACAGCATTTACTTATACACAGCCCTCTGGAGCACTTTTTCTTTCCTCTGTGGAGACTGGCCACATGCCAGAGACTGGCTACTCCAGCCTACTTCTAGAGTAAGAAAACAGGGCAGAATTCCCACCGACCCCGATGGACATGTGGCATTCATGAGATGGAAGCGGGGCTGCTGTGCGTCGCAGGAGATGGCAGTTGTTTGTTAAGGCCGCGTCTATCTCAGCGCACCACTGCCAGCTCCCTCTCTTAGACCAGAGCCCCAGGCAGCAAAGACCACACATGAGAGACTTGTCTGCAAGTGCAAGAGAGGGCAGGAGATGGCAGCCCTTGCTCCCCGCTGAGGCTGGGAGAGGCTGTTCTGGAGGAGACTGTATAAACTAACCTTTAGCCCAGCCAACCCAGGGGGCCTACTGCATGTGCTTGGAGGAGCGGGTTCCATCAGCAGGCATACTGAGGCTGTTCCCCCAACTTCTTGGGGCCTGAACTGGAACCAGTGAGGGGGCAGAGAATTTTCATCTCAGATTAAATGAATTTTAATTTAGGATTAAGAAGTATGTTCCAGGGCTGGGGATATAGCTCAGTGGAATAAGCGCTTGCCTAGCAAGCGCAGGGTCCTGAGTTCGATCCCCAGTACCGCAAAAAAAAAAAAAAAAAAAAAAAAAAAAGAAGTAGGTTTCAATTTTCTGGTTGGTGGCAGGAGCTATCAGTTTACTGCCATGCTCCCAGCCCACAGCTGGCACACAGCTGGGACTCAACAAAGGTTTTCCAAGCAAATAACACGCCCAGTGCTCCACCCGTCATGCGCTTGGGACAAGGCTTCCGGGGAGACCACTCCCAAGGGCCCACGGGAACAGTCATGGCAGAGGCCAGCCTGCCAGCCTGCTGTCTGGTGTAGCCCGCGAGGACCCCAACCCTCTCTGCCTAGGTAGAGATCAAGGAGATATAAAGGTGCCCGGGTTTGTTCTTGTGGGAACACTGGGCAGGGTGGGAAGGCCACTTGGGCAGGGCCTACCAGCTCAGGGGACCTCAGATATGGGTGGGGAGGTGGCGAAACCCTGGCAGAGAACCCCTCGCTGTCCATGGGAACCCGGAGTCCTGGTACGATGAAAATGCCACTGAGACTGTTGGCAGCTGCTGTCCAGACCGCTCAGCCTCTCACCAGAGACTCCGGGTTTCAGGGGAGGGAGCGGTTTCTTTGTTGGAGAAAGAAGAAAGAGGGAGAGGAAGCTGACCGAGCTCCCAGGGTGACGGGCCGGGTCTGCGGTTACTGACGGAAACCTGGAGAAGTGTGCAGACTACATCATTCTTGCTTTCAACAGTCTCCGAGTGTCTGCCCAGGGCAGGAACTCTGCCTGACCTCCCCAGCGAGAGCGCGTCTAGAACCCTCCTCTCGATCAGAGAGACGGGCAGAGGAGGGCGAGGGGGCGGCAGGGTCCGGGCGGGAGAACGGACGGCCTCTCCGACGGGCGTGTTGGGCCCTACTCACTAGGGTCTGTGGGCGCCCGGGACGGGTGCAGCGCCCTGGGTGCGCCGGCTTATCCGCCTGTCCTCGCTCCAGCTGCCAGTATGAACATGATAGTTTCCACTTCCAGACAGGAGACCAGAGCCAGAGCCAGAGCCAGAGCCGTCTGCGCCAGAGCCTGTGCCCTGAGCACAGACCGGTTCGGATAAATCTGATATTTTAATGTTCTGGTATTTCTTAGTTCATTTCCTTTAGTTTTTCTTTTCAGTGAAGTCTAATGTCAAATTCATAACATTGTTGTGATACTTATAAGAAGTTACCCGCCAAGCACATAGCTCAGCTCCTGGCACACAGTAGGCGCCCTTAAGTGGTGGGGGCCTGCCTCTCCGCTCGCTTGGGAAATGCCAAGTGTCTCTTCTGCCATCTAATGAGGACAGAGGGAGCAGGCTCTGGCTTTGATCACACAGAAGCCTGAGTTTTACACGGGGACATCTAAAGAGAGGCAGTAGGAGAAAGCAGCCCACTCGGGGTGAAGACGGGGGTTTGTCCTGTACCTGCAGCCACCTCTCCCCACTGCCGGGACCTCCAGGACTCTGGACTTTGCCTCTGCGGTGATGGCGCTGGGAAGGGGCACCGTCCCCCCCACCGCACAAAGCCATCCTGCATGTCCAGGACCTGGGAAGTGTGGCCGGACGCTCAGCTCGAGCCCCGGGCAGGCTGCTGTGGAGGTGGCAGGCTCAAGCCATTCCACAGAGACCAGGCGGCACAGTCCCACCATCACTGTTTAGCTCCATCTGGGAGAGGGATCTGGGATCTGTGCTTCCTCCTTCCTTCCTTTCTTCCTTCCCTCCTCCCTCCCTCCCTCCCTTCCTTGCATCTGTCATCTGTTGGAGGCTAATCAAGCGTCCATGCGTGGGTCATCTAAAGGAATGGTTGAACCTCAGCAGCTCAGAGTCTAACAAGCTCTAGCAAGGAAGCCAAGGCTTCCGGATAGGTGGATTCTTGCTCCATCACATAAGGAAAGCCCATTTTTCAAAGTAAGGAAGCAGAGATCTTCCCCAGGTGTCATGTAGGGCACAGACAGGGTGCCAAAAGGT
>PVLD010001147.1:77785-132893 GCA_004027595.1 Dinomys branickii
GGGGGGGGGGGGGGGGGGGGGGGGGGGGCACCGCCCGCCCCACCCTGCCCACCCCGGCTGCTTGGGCTCCTCTGCATCTGTGAACACACAGGACAGCCCTGCCTGGTGGGGGTCCTGAGGCACCTTTTGCAGAACAAGGACACTGTGCTGAGGCCCAGCTGAAAAAGGCAGGCTTGAGGGGAGAGGACTGAGACTGACCAGACTCCTGCTGACCCCTGACTTCCGGTCTCTCAGGCCGGCTACTGCTGCCATCTCCTCATGAGGACTGGTCTCATGAGCGTGCAGACCAGGTGGCATGATCTGAGGAGGCCAACAAAGTCCCCATCCCCAAGCCGGGCATGGTGGCACATGCCTATAATCCTAGCACATGGGAGGCTGAGGCAGGAGGATCATTGCAAGTTTGAGACCAGCCTGGGCTACAAAGTGAGCTCAAGGCCAGCCTGAACTGCATAGCAAGACCTTGTCTCAAAAAGCCAAAAAAAAAAAAAAGATAAAAAATGTCCCCAACCCCTCCTGACTCCATTACAGGAGACACTGGGTCCACTCCTATGGCTCCTCTCAAGGGCCTTCTTAAATGTTAGTTGAGCAGCCAGAGAGGTAGAGCATTTTAGGCAGCCAAGGATCTGCAGGGTGTGGCTTGTCCCGTTCACTGTCCAAAGCATACTGGTGCCCCAAGATGGTCAGTCACTCCCTGCCTAATTCCTCCTAGGGTGTCCCTGCCACCTCCAGTTCCACTTGCAACCCAGCTCACGGCCTGGCCCAGGCTCGCTACAGTTGCGGATGTGCACACACCCCTCGGGAAGCCTCAGCAGCAGCAGATTTCCACTGGTCCAGCCTCCAAGTGTTTGTTCACACAAGTGCTGGAAGCGTGCTTCCTCACTGCGCAGCCCGCGGATTCCTACCACCATGAGACACAGCGGCTGGCTGGATCAACTGTGGTCCCCGGCACCACTTTCCATTCTGCGCCCCCCAGGCATATGCACTGAGGCCTCACCTTTGCCCCTCCCCAGCACTGGCTTTAGGTCCTTCACAGAGCCCTAATGCAGATTAAATGAGGCAACTCAGGTGAAAAGTTTAGCACAGTAGCAGCCCGGCAGCAGTAAGCACCGAACTATTGGCTATTGTTATTACACTAGCAGCACCTAAGCTCCTCATCCTGGTGTGGGAGATTTTCATGACCTGCCCCTGCCAACTTCCCTTGTTTCCTGTCCCCCACGCAGTACTTGGCCACACAGGACCTGCCACTGTGCTTCCACATGTGCTGATCCCCTGCCTGGAGCTGCCCCACCCCCACCCCCGTGTCTTACTCGTCTTTTGCTGAAGTTGGCTTCTTCCCTCCTGCCTGCGTGCTCCCTCCCAGGGCTCCTTTCTGACCCACCCTGAGAGCCCCTGGCCTCTGGGAATGGGCTGATTGTCTCCGTGTCTGCTGCCTGGTAAACACTTACTAAAGGAGTAAGATCATGACCGTTTGTGCACGGACAGTGTTTCGCCCAGTGAGGCTTCAGAACCCTGCAGTGCATGGCTGAGTGTGGGCAGAGGCATCTCGTGCACAGCCAGGCCCCACCCCAAAGTGTGGGCCCAGGAACCTGCAGCAGCTCAGACCTTCACTCGGAGAAGCTCTAATCCCACTGAAGAGAGAAGGGGCTTTGGGAGGAGCCCCTAAACAGGGTCGGGGGCAGGACCACTGTCTGAGATGGTACTGGGAAAAGTGGCTCCTGGCGTGAGAAAAAGGGAAGCGGGGGTGGGGCTCTCCGTGACCACACCAAGGGCCCTCAGCTGCACTGAAGCATCCCATACAAGGGAAAGCAACACCCTAGTGAAAGAAAGCGTAAGGGGGCTGAGGGGAGGCAACTTAGCAAGACCTTCAATTTTTTTTACAAAAAAGGGCTGGGGATGTAACTCAGTGGTAGAGCACCCCCAAATTCAGTTCCCAGTACTGAAAAAAAGTATGTCTTTGTGATTTACAGGAAAGAAAAGACTTTTTGTGGGGGAGTTGAGACAAGGTCTTGCTATGCAGTTCAGACCGGCTTTGAACTCACTATGTAGCCCAGGCTGGCCTCCAACTCACAGCAATCCCCTGCCTCAGCCTCCCGAGTGCTGGCATTGCATGTGTACACCACCACACCCTGCAGGAAGGGAGACTTCTTATATAAAACCCCCAAAGCATTAAGCAAGGCAAAACGATAATTTCAATACATCAAAAGTAAGGGTTTCTGTTCAAAGAAGGACGTGAGAATGATGTTAAGGCTCAGAGCACAAGAGGGTGTGTCGTAACATCTGAGCCCAGCTAAGCACCAGGGGTGATGGGGAACTCCTGAAGAGCCACAAGGAAAGAAGAAAAGCAGCAAGTTTTCCAGCTGCTCTTGGAAACGTGAACGGAAGACAGGAACAGGGAACTCACAGATGAGGAGACCCCAGGGCCGCAGCCAAGGGCCTCGCGCTCGTGAGTCATGCAAACACCTGAAGCACTTACACTGATTATTCCCATGTATACATAAACAGTAATGGCTTCTGTTAATTAGTTATACAAATTAATTCATAATTAGCCATGAATTACTAATTCACACATTAAAAACTCATTCATAATTAACTCAGTATTAAATTAAGTCACTGAAATAATGAGGTATCACTTTATGAGACTGGCACAATTCAGAAAATGGGTCTTAATGCCATCAAGGGCTTTTTAAGTGGCAGCCAAGCCCCGTGGGAAAAGCACTTTAGTTGGCCTCAGCCCCTCTCCTCCTCAGCTGTCGGGGCTGGCAGAGATCCTTGGACACCCAGGCTGACGCAGAGCAAAACCCTCATCCGGGCCAGTCCTGGCGACACCGGTCCTTGGAGCAGCCACCACTCACCCTGGGCCAGTTGCCCGGGCTGTCTGCAGACAGCAGGGCCTCTGGCCACAACACCTGCTTACCCCCATCTGCCAGCCTGTCCGGAGCACTGCTGTCTGAGCCACCTCCCTGCTGGCCAGCTGACCGAGTCACCACTCCTGCTTACAAACTCCTGGCTGCCACTGCCCTTGGGACAGCATCCAAGCTCTTCAGCCTGGCACTTGAGCACTTCCCAAGCTGGCCTCAGCACCTGCCACTTCCTGCCTGGACCCCGCACTCCAGCCATACTGACTTCATCACCACTCCCAGGCCTGCCAGGCCTGCTCACTGCTCTGGTCTCCGCGGAGACGGCCCCTTTGCCTGGAGCGCCTCTCCCCCTGCTCCTGTTCCTGCTCCGTGGTAGTGTCTGATGCCCTGTGCACAGGGACTGTGTCGATGGAAGCAAGCCGTGCTTTGGAGCTGGAGTGACTTTGATTCTATTTCCACTGGTGCCATAACTGAGTGTGAGGCTCCTGGGTGTTTTGGTTCACCTCTCTGAGCCTCAGTTTGCTAAACTATAAAGTGGGTTTGAAAGCCGGATGTGGTAGTGCATGCCTGTAATCCCAGCACTCGGGAGGCTGAGGCAGGAGGATTGTTGGGAGTTTGAGACCAGCCTGGGATACAAAGTGAGCCCAAGACCAGCCTGAACTGCATAGCAAGACCTGTCTCAAAAAGACCAAAAAAAAAAAAGTGGGTTTGAATGATGAGCTTTGTATCAGAAAGTACTGGGATGTAAGTGCTATCACACTGTCCTAGTTCAAGCACCCTCCCTGAGAATGCAGAAATTCTTTCCTGTGGAGCAGGTGCTGCTCATGTGGATCCACAGTGTCACCGTTCACACGCACTCATTGCACACTCTCAGAGCTCTGCACAGCCCTGGTACATGGCCTGCATTCAGGACCTGCGTGCTCACTGAGTGGGCACACGGCACTCCCACCCCTCTGTGGAGCTGGGAACATCTCCTTTACCTCCCTCTCTTCATAATCCGGTAAGAGGACCTGGATGGCTTTGGCTCCCGTAGGCCAGATCCCCGGGAGGATCATGAATTGGGGGGATCCTGGCATGCAAGGATACATAGCGCCCCTCCATGCCCAGGGGGCTGTACCACTGGACTGCCCTGGCCAGAACCAGCAATGCGAACCCAAGAAGAGACAGTGCCACACCTGAGGTGAAGGCTTCTAGATTAGTTAGAAATCTTTTTTTTGTTTTTTGAGACAGGGTCTCACTACATACCTCAGGCTATCCTTGCCTCAGTGATCCTCCTGCCTCAGCCTTCTGAGTGCTGGGATTACAAGCATGTGCCACCACACCCAGCTCCTGGTTAGAACTCTTAAGGCGCTGCTTGGAAAGTGCTCCCTTATGCTCTTTGTGAATACATTTATTAAAATGTACGGGGACCACTGTTTGATTGTTTGTTTTTAGATACGGAACACATCAGGAATTTGCATGCCATCCTGGCACAGGGGCCACGCTAATCTTCTCTGTATTGTTCCCATTTTAGTACATGTGCTGCCAGAGCGAGCACCGTTCTTGTTAGTAGGGTCTGTGTTGGAAGCGTGCTTAGTAAGGGTTCCCCAGCAATGGGCCAGGGCTTCCCAGGGAGAATCAATGGCCCGCAGGTGCCTCGAGCTGCTAGGACCTGAGCTCCCTTCTCGAAGACTGCTTCCCAGTCTACCCGGAGCCCCAGTTGTGTTTCCTCCTTCCCCAAAATGAAAAGTAGCTTCCTGTCCCTGAGAGTTTGAGACCTGGCTTTGGTCCCATCTCCAGCCAAATCTCTTGACACCCTCTAGGCTCCAGCCACAATTCCTCAGGGCCTTTGCACACACTGCTGCCTTTTGGACCCTTCCCTCCTTGAGATCTGGGCCTAGTGTCAGCTTCCTCCCAGTCCCGTCTCTGCCCCACGCCTGCCGCACCACACAGAGCCTGATGGCTGCGAATGCCTGGCCCCCGCCCACCGGACTGTGTGGCCCAGCGCGGGTGTGCCTTTCTGTGCCCACTCCAGCCCTTCCCAGGCCTGCGGCGGCCTCCACGTACCTTGGCACTGCTGTGCAGCCGCCGAGGTGGCCAGTGTGTAGCCAGGGTAGCAAAGGCAGGAGTAGGAGCCCTCGCTATTAACACAGTGCCCTCTTCCTGCACAAGGGTCCCTCAGACACTCGTTGTCATCTGACCAGGAGACAAGTGGGGAGGTTAGGGAGGCCAGTGTACCTTCCTCTGGGCACCTGCCAGCAACCTGCCCACACTAGGTGCTGGTGCTATGTGGCATGGAAGGGTGAGGGGCAGAGGGGGCCGGGGATATGAAAACCTCTAGGCTAAGCCAGGCATGGTGGTGGATGCCTATAATCCTAGCACCTGGGAGGCTGAGGCAGGAGGATTGGCGTGAGTTCAAGACCAGCCTGGGCTCCACAGTGAACTGAAGGCCAGCCTGAACTGCAGCGTAAGACTCTGTCTCAAAAAAAAAAAAAAAAAAAAAAAGGAAGTTGCTAGGCTAAAAGCCACAGGGTTTGCCCATCACAACCACTGAGGCACTAGGATCCTTGGGGTCCTGGGTGGCTGCCAGCACCCACTGCTCCTTCTCCTCTTCCTCTTGTGGGCTTGAAATTACTTCCTTTCTCCTTCAAAACCACAGTGGATGTTGCCTTTGCATAAAAATATTGCAAGGGGAGGGATGGGGCCCACATTCGATTACCTTGGCCCTGATCCTCTCCCCCAGGCCTGGCCCTGGTGGAGACCCCGGTCTGCTGCGCAGCCAGCAGCACAGTCAGTCTGGGGTGGGCTGACCTTGGACCAGGCGCAAACACAGGTCTGCTGGGGTGGCTTCCCACCCTCCTGCAGTCTTTGTCCACAGGGACTGCATTGCTAAGCTCATCTTAAGCTCCTCAAATGTACAGCACTGCCTAGACCTTCTGCTGCCTGGACTCTTCACTCGGTTCTCTGCTCCTGCTCTGATCTACCTGGCCACTAAGTAGGCGTAAGACATCAAGTGAATACCCGTGCAATAGGCCTGGCTGGGGTGCAGCTGGTAGCCAGAGTTGCAGACGCATCTGTATCCATCTGGGAGGTCCACACAGGCTCCCGGGCCGCAGATGCTGGAGGCTCCAGCAGCACACCTGTCAGTGCCTGTGGGAGATGGTGTAAGCGGGGGTTTGGCAGGGTGGAGGCTGGGTGAAGGCAGTGGGGTAGGGTAGAGAGAGCCCTGGAGCAAGGGTCCAAGGGTCCCAGAAGACCAGTATGAGTCTGCCCACCCTTGCAAGCCCTCTTTCACCCACGTGTAGCATGGCCTTGTGTGGAGGCCATGGAGTTCCAAAGGCCAGGGCCCTGAGCTCTGCCCAGGACGGACCTCACTGTTGTGTGTTAACGCCCTTGATTAAGGCCCAACAGGTTCTAGTAATTTGAATTCACAGCAAATGGCCTCTCTGCTGAGGCCTGCAGGCTGACCTCACCCTGTGTGTGGGCACAGTTCTGACCCTGGAGCCCGGTGGTCCTACTTCCAGGGACGCCTGCCTGGTTTCTCCCCGGCAGATGACAGATCTGGCGAGGAAGGTACATGGGGGAAAGTATGGGGGCGAATGAGACAGGAAGGACTGGGCAGAGTGAGCAGGGCCACGAATGCCACATTGAGACTGGCCTGTGAGCCAGCAGGGCAGGGAAGGGCTGTGGCCAGAGCTGTCACACACAGCCACTGGAGGCACAGCAAGCTGGTGGATGCGCTGGTGCAGAGGGCCACAGAGGGCCCTAGAGACCCATGGCGCTCATTTAAGGGAGGGTCTGGCTTGGCAGGCGAAAATGGGGAAGAAAGTGGGAAACAGGCACTGAACTGAGAAACAGTTCAGAGGCAGAATTATTAGGGCTCAGGGCTGAGGCTGCAGAGAGGGCAGCAATTAAAGCTCCCTAATACTAGAGAGGTACCTGACCCCATGTGCTGAATGAATGGTGTTTTCAACCCTGAATCCACCCTGGGGAGTTAGCCTAAAGCCCACACAGACCCAGGGACCCCCGCCTGTTTCCATGGCTCTGAGAGAGCCCTGAGCCCCAAGGGCCTGGGTTGGAAGTAGCTTGTGTTGATACAGAGGGGATTCATGGTGTTTACTAAACTGTACAGACTCAAATGCGTACACTGGGCTTTTTGCAAGCCACCTCTCCCCTGGCCTTGTTCCAAGTCTGTGTCACCCTGGGAGGTCGCAGAGTCCCAGACAGGCTCTAATATTCACCCCCAGGGTGAGGCTGGAGACGGTGAAGGAAGGGCAATCAGGAAAAGGCTGAGGCTGCGCGGGGGTGGGGTGGGGGCTGAGGGTCCCCTCTGAGTCTGACTTGGCCTCCCTGCCGGCCATTCTCACTGGCAGACTCAGCACGCCTCTGCTGAGCCTTCCTGCCCAGCCTGTGCTCCCTGCTGGATGTAGGACACTGCCCGGAGCTCCAGGGAGCCTCTGAGCCCAGGGCGAGGAGGTTCTGGAAAGGTCCAGGGGCATTTGCAGTAAGATCGACCCCTAGCGCTACCCCCCAACCTGTTCCACCAGGCTGTATGAGCTCCCTCTCTGCGGGAGAAAATCCAGAGCTCCCTGCCCTCTGCCGCCCAGCCAAGGTGACTAGAACCTCAGGGCCCAGCTGGAGAGCTAAGAGCACACCCAGCTCCCGAGAGGGCAGCCAGGGGATGCACGGGCGCGGGGAGCCGTGGCCACAGCACCGGCCTTGCTTCTCCTGAGCCTAGTGCCAGAGTGCGCGCTCTGAGGAGGGCGCGTTCCAGAGCGGGTGCATTTGCCAGGGGCCTCCCCACACCACCTACATCACTGTAGCTGAGCAGAGGGTGGAAGGCAGGCCCTCAGGCCCTGAAAACACTTAGGCAACAGCTGTGTCCCTTCCCAAAGCAACCTTCCTTTGGACAGGTGGCTGCCGCCACCAGAGCTCTCATGGAGTCAGGGCAAACAGCCTGGGAAGGCCCCACTTCCCGCCATGTGTTCCCCTTCTTTGGGATCTCCCAGAAGTCCTCTCCCCTGGAGAAAGCCTGGGCGGAGCTCTCTGGACACTGTTCACCCCGTGGGAGAGGCAAGAAAGGGATCCCGCTCGCACTCCTGCCCTGCATCTGGCTCTGGTCAGCCACCTGCAGGGGGTGGTGGCAGAGAGCCTCCAGCGGCTGGCTACAGCTACCTGGGGGAGCTGAGGTCGCCGGAACATCTGTTGAAGGGGCCGGGTGCTCCTCCTCCTGGGTCTCTGGAATCTCCTGTCCGGGCGGCGGTGGCGTTGGCCTTCCAGTAGCATTGGCTGCAGAGGGCACAGGAGGGCAGCTGGGACCGGGGCCTCCTTGCATAGCAGTGGCCTCTCCTCTCCACCGATCAGACTTCCGAGGAGCAGGGGCGGGTCCCAGCTAAGTCACCTCTTGTGTCTCCTGGAACTTGGCCCACAGAGTCACCATTCTAGAGCAACTCAGTCTCACCCTCTACCTCCCAGGGGAGAACGAGACACAGCCACTTGCCCAGGCCAGCCAGCTGGTTGGAGGCAGAAGCAGAGCCCAGGTCTCCTGAGTCCCACTTCAGCATCCTTCTCTGCCTGCACTTTCTTAGTTTACAGAACTCTGCCACAAAGAGCAACATCTTAGTGCCTCAAGAGGCCACAGGACAGGGTCAGTGTCTATTCTATGGGCAGAGGAAGCAGAAGCTCAGCCTCCTGGCCTCTGAGCCGAGCTGCAGTGAGAGGCAAGTGCAGGTTTCAGAGGGGACAAGAGGCCCCTGGGGGAGTGGGCTCTGGGGAACCACCAACTCGCTGCTCCGCCCGATGCCTCTTCTCTGCCCTGATTTATGCGCGGAGCGGCACCGTGACATTGGGAGTGTGGTGGCTAGGAAGATACTTGCAAAGCATCATGGGTCTCTCACTGACTTCACAGACCCTTGGGGGTCCCTGAGCTTCACATGCCCTGTCATGTGCGACCTCTTCTGGTTGGACCCAGGGACCAGCGCCTGGGTAGGACCTCCACCCCTGGACTAAAGGCTTTTGCTTCCTCCCTTCTCCTTTCTCAGACAGCTGGTCAGAGAGGGACTCACCTGGGACCCAGGCAGGTTCTCGGGTGACATTGGTTGTGTCCTGCTCGGAAATGAGAGAAAGTCACTTTGGATCCTTGGTCACCGTCACGACAGCTTCCTCCCCCAACACGCGCCCAGCCTCAGCCTTCCTGTCTGACCCTCTCGTTCACTCTTCACTCATTCCAAGAATGGCCAAGTCCTCACAAGTGCTGGGCGTTTGCTCTGCACGTCAGACCATGGCCTTAGCGAACAGCTGCACTACCTTACATCAGCGGGCCACAATGACTAAAGAAGCCGAGGTGCGTGCTGTGCCCGCTGAGTGTCTGCGCACGGTGCACAACAGCAGTACAGATTCGAGGCCGCGGTCCCCACGCTGCAGGCAGAGCGCAGACGTCCACAGCTTAACTAGAGCTGCCAGGGCTCCAGAGTCAGTGTGTGAAGCCAGGACGCGGGACCGTGCGGGGTGCCCCTCATCACCGCGGCGGACAGAGGCAAGTACACAACAGCGAAGAAGAGGAGAGGATGAGAGTGCTTGGGCGTAGCAGAGCTGTGAGGCCACAGAATGAAAGCGGCAGTGTGGAACGTGCTGGGGTGGGGGCAGGCCACTGGGATAGAGCATTAGAAGTTGGGTAGGTCTGCAGCGGGAGGACCAGCGGGCCAGCAGGGTGCGGCAGGCTGGGGAAGGGTGAGGGGAACCACCCTTCCAGAGTGGTTTCTTGATGTTTTTGTACTTGTATTTTTTTTAAAATAAAAAAAAAATACAGAGTGGTTTCTTGGGGGAAACCAGGGTTGGGTGCACAGAGGAATCCTGGGCCCAGGGAAGGGAGTCGGATGTCTCCTTCTCCATGAAGTAAGTGGCCTGAGGTTATTCACAGCTGTGGCTCAACTTCTCCAGGAGCAGCTCATGAAGGCCTAGAGGGCTACACTCAACCGGCTCAGGCAGTGCTGGAGCCAGAGTGAGCCAGAACTGACTGTGCTTTGGGCACAACATGCAAAGCCTGACTGACAGCGGGGATGAACGGGACAGCTCTTCCTTAGGGGCCTGGACTGCCCTGGATGACAGGCTGCTTGCGCAGTGGCTGCGGACGTTGTCACTTCCTTCAGGGTCACTGTCACCTCTGCAAGTAGACGCTCTATCCTTCTCCCTCTCCTCCCTCGTGGGACACCGGCCGGGGCCCCAGGGGCTGCAGGGCCTGCTCTCCCATACCCGGGCCCACTCACCTGGCCAGCCTGAGGGTCACCTGGGAAGGGAAGGGTGAGCGCATGAGCTCCCTGGGGAGGTGCCGCGGGGCCTCCACCGCGGCCTGGCTCCTCGTAGGCTGCACCCCGACTGTGTCCCCAGCGGGGCAAACCGTGAGCAGAGCTCCGCTCTTACCTGCCCCCACCCCCAGCCTCTCCCTTGGTGAGAGGAAGGCTCCTCCTGCTCCTCCTAGGAGTCCCGCTGCTCCGCCCCAGCAGTTCTGTAACCCACCTCCTTGCACTGCCACCTACAGCCAGGACAGGAGACTGAAAGCCTACAGACCCCCGGGATCCTCCTGCCAGCTCCTCAGGCCTTGCGGGAGCACCACCCCAGAGGGCCTGGCCAGCCTCGGATAAGGGAGCCTCGTCACCCGTGTGGGAGAGGAAGGGGCAAGCACTCCTGCGGTGCCAAGCCAGCCACCCTTCCTAAGATCCCAGGACAAGGTCCCACGACCAAACGCCCCATGCCTCTGGGACCTCAGGGGAAGGGAGACCGCTGGTCCCGCCCACAGCCTAGATACCCTTGTCAGGGATGGTCTCAGCCTCCAGCCAGGAGTCGGTGGCCGCCCGCAGTGGCTGCCTCTCTCCCGGCCCAGGCAGGGCGCCCCTGCTCTTCTGTGCCTGCGCCCTCGAGGGCGGGGCCAATTCTTCCTCCTCGGCTTTCCTCAGGGACAGGCGGATGTCTGAAGTCGAGTAGGTGTAGCCGTGGCCAGCGGGGCAGATCTCCCTGAAGGCCTCTGAAAAGCCAACAGCCAGAGGACAAGTGAGTGAGGCCATTCCTGCAGGAAACCAGGGTCCTCCTTCCCCCCCTGGGGGCCAGCAGTGGGCAGCAATGAGGGAGGGAGCCCCAGGTTGAGATAAGTGCTTGAGCAGCGAGGGAAGACTTGTCTCTGCCTTGAGGGGCATCTACCAGGATGGGGGAAATGGCCACTGGCCTTGAGGTAGACCTTCGATGGCCAAAGCTGCGATGGGGGTTGGGGGTTACCTGTGTCAGGCGAGGGGCATTTCTCACACTTGCTGCCCCATGCTTTGCCCACACGGCTGCAGCAGCATATCTGCTTGGTGATCTTCTGGGCCAAAGGCAGGGCACAGGTACCAGGCCCCAGTGACCGGTAGCACAGTCCCTGCTGCATGGAGACAGCCTTGTCCGCTGCAATAGACACAGTACACGGGGATGGGCTGCGGCCAGCCCGGCGGGAGGGCAAGCGGCCACAGAGGGGCACAGGTGGAGGCGCGGGAGGCGCACGGCTGAGACCTGCCCTGCCCATGTCTCACTCTGGAAGTGCGGGGCCCTGAAAACATTCGGGAGAACGGAGTAATTGGGAGAATGGGGTGGGTAATTAGGAGTGACTGCCACGGTGGAATACAGCAGGGCTGGCGAGACCGGAAGAATGTAGGATTAGGGCATCTGGCAGCCATCTTTGAAGAATCTATGAAGCCAAGACAGGAAACTGAACAAGAGTCATCCTGAGGACACTGTGGCTGCCTGGATGCCACCGAGGAGCCCACACCTGCCCCTGTACTTCCTATTTGGGTCAGTTCATTTGTTTTTGCTCACGGCAGTTTGGGTTGGGTTTCTGCAACTTGTAGCCACAACTCCTGCCTCAGAAACCTTCAGGATGCCATGGAGATTAAATGGAGCGAGGCCAGTGAGGGCATCTTGTCAGAGGTCACCGTGCTCTGCACAGCCGACTTATCGGTGGGGTCCTGGGCCCTGGCTCATCAGGTGTGATCTCTGCCTCCGGGGACCGCTTTCTTCGGGATGCTGTGCCCACTGAAGCCCAGCATGGAGACCACCCGGGGGAATGTCAGGAAGCTGACAGCCCACAGACCACTCTACTGCCCTGGCCAGGTGGCAGGGAGAGAGCGTGACAATCAGAAACATGCCTGTGCTCAGTCCTACAGGAGACAGATCAGAGGAGGCTGGAGGGACTAAACTGGGGGACGGGAGAGAGAACGCGCAGAGCTAGCGCAGCTTCTTTGTTTTGGGGTCTCTTCCAGGACCCAGTAAGTAAGAGTCACTTAGGGCATTAAGCACGCCTGCCTGATACAGGCACCCTAAGCGATGTACAGGAGAAGGTAGGGCTATAAGCCCCGTAAGGCTCCGATTACAAACCACCACAGCAGGCGGTTTCTTGGTCATGGCCTGGTGTGTCGTCCTCGTTCTGGGTCCCCTCACTCACTAGGCCCTGGGGCTCCTACAGCTTCCTCTCCCTGGAGACACTGGGTTCAGGCTTCCTTCCCTGAGGTGCAGCCTCTGGGTGGCACCAGCGTCTTCTTCCTCCCCACAGCCTCCCCAGACCCAGTACCAGGCGGTTTGCAGACCGAGGGCTCAGCCCTCCACAGGGCACTTTGCTGAGTTGGAGGTGGCCATGCCCCAGAGGCCAGTCAGGACTGGTTTTGTTCAGCTCTGGTCAGGTCTTCCTGCCCAATGAAAGTCCCATCTGGGCCATGGCATCAGCTCTGCCATCTGGGGCCTGCCAGCCTGGGCCTCCTCCAGCTGGAAACCACAGTGGTCACTAGAAACAGCTGCTGGGGTGTGCACGCCACACACACACTCCTCCAGTGCTAATGCTCAGGACTCACAACACGCATGTGCTCATGGGCTTGGAGACACACTCAGAAGGGACTGTGGGGTTACACCGAAGCTCCGGGATGAGGAAGCAGTGCCACTGACCTACGACTGTCCCTCAAGAGAGGGCACTTCACAGCCAGATGACCAGGCTTCTAAGCTCAGGCACTGGAAGGGCAGCCAGGGCTCAGGCCCACTCTACAGCAAGGCAACACACACACATCCCCAAGGTCAACAGGGCAGCAAATGGGACAGAAATGGTCAGACAGGAAAATAGAACACGCACCCTCACGCCAAGCCCCAGAAGGAAGACCTGGAGTAGAAAAGCAGGTGGCAACTGCCTGTTCCAGCAGGAAGAGCGGGTCAGTTTTGCACACCGGCCTGACTCCAGGTTGAGGAGGGTATGATTTAACACTCTGGCGATGGCCTGGGCACTGGGAAGTGTCACCGCATCCGGGCCCCATCAGCACTCACACACACAGCGGCTCCGCGATGGGTCCAGCATGAGGCCCGGTCTGCACGTGCACAGGTAGCTGCCTCTGGTGTTCACACACTCCAGGTCCCTGCACAGGCCCGTGATGAGGCACTCGTTGATGTCTGCAGGGCAGAGAAGACAGCTGCGCGCCCACCCCCAGGGCTGCGGGCGGGAAGTGGCTGTGCCCACGGGTAACGATGGCACAGCTGCTGTTTACTGAGAACGCCCCTTCTTGTGCCTCAGTTTCCTCTTTTGTGAGATGGAACAAAGACAGTGAGTGAGAAACATCGCAAACCACTCGACTCCCACCTGGCCTGTAACGGTGGCTCTAAGCTCAGGTTCATGGAGCACCTGCCATGCGGTGCACATTCACCATCCGTGCTGGGAATGTGCTGCATGATACCCACTTCATGATCACATGCAGTTTTAGCAAGCAGGTCCTCACTTCATAGAAGAAACTAAGGCTCCAGGAGTAACCTGCCCAGAGTTGCTTAGCTCTGCTCACTCTGGCAGATAGTAGGGGATGGGAGAGATGGGCAAAGGGGTCCATCTGGCTGGAAGGTGGAGAGTGGGCAGCCGAGTCTCTTCTGTTTGGCTTTTCTGAGAGGCTCCTGAGCCCCTCTGCAGGACCCCAGACCCAGGCGAGGGCTCTGCAGGCCCCGGAGGCAGAGGCTGGGGCAGTGCTGGGGAAGGGGGGGCGTGGGGTCAGCAAGGGGGCTAGGAGGCCATGCCTGAGAGCTTCCCCCAAAGCGATCACGCAGACTTCTATCTGGGGACTCGTCCAAGCTCTCAGAAAGGGAGTCGTTTCAGCTCCTCGCTGGCCCTGCCACCCCCGGAGCCCCTGACCGGCAGGAGGCCTCAGCTCGTATCATGTCCCTCAGCCCAAGAAAACTCCTGCGTCTGCTCAGTGGCAGCAGCTGCTCTTCATGACATGGTTCCACCATAGCCCAAGCCACATCCGTGTGGTGACAGAGCATCGCCAAGACCCTCCCCTTCCCTGGGCCTGGCCCCTCTGCGGCCTCGCTAATGCAGACCACCCTGCTCCCGCTGGCCCACAGAGCATTAGCCAGGCCAGCAAGGCCAGGGCAGGGACTAAGCTTCACGACACCCATCTTTGCCACCTGCACCCCACTGCTTGGCCCTTCTTGCTGTGGGTTGAGACAGGAGGCAGGAGGGCAGGAGCAGCTGCTCTGCTGGGAAGTGCGGAAGTCCACACCATCTCAGGCTGACTCGGTCTCCTGCCTGGGTGGAAATTCCTCCCATTCCAGGCAGGCAGGTGAGTAGATGTGGGAGGCCAGGTGACTCCTTCAGACACAGCGCAGCCCTAAGAAGCACTTAGCCCACCCTGCACAGGGGCAGGTGACAGTGGGGGGGGCTTTGGCTCCTTGTCTCACGCTGTCACTGTCAGACAAGGCCCCGACTTCCTAACGCAGACCGGCAGCTGCCATGCGGGGGCTCGGAGGCACCCAGTGGAGGCCTCAGGCAGTGACAGATGCCCCTCTTTTCTGGGGGTGCTTGTATCTCTGCATCACCAGCCCCTTCACATCCCCTCCCTGCCCAGCTCTTCCAGGCAGTTCTTACCTTGGCAGTGAGTGACGTTCAGGCGCCTGTACCCCAGGGGACAGTCCAGGGGGCCATCTTCAGTCATCAGGGAGGCTGCAGAGTGAAGATACAGGCAGGGCTCACTGGAGGGCCCATGGGCGCCTGTGTACCCACGCTGGGAAGTGGGGTGCAATGTGGACATCCAGCCACCGAGCGGCTCCGAGCCTCCGGCCCCCCACGCCACCACCCTGGGCAGCTGCAGTGCCTGGCCCTCAGCAGGCTCCTCTCAGCTCACCTTGCTTTTATTATAAGTGACATTGGGTGCCATAAACTAGACACACACACATGCAGCATGACCTCATTTCTGCGCAGACTCGGCAAAGGGGAGCCCCAGGGGCAGAGAATACCATGGTTCCCGGGGCCGGGGCAGGGTGGGGACAACAGACAACACAAAAGTCCAGCAAGCTGAGCACTGTGAACCATGCTATGCTGTAATACGACAAAGACACAAGGCGGCACCACAGCCTCCTAGACGGCCCCCTCCCTGAGGACACTGTCACATGCCAAACAGTACATGTGACGGCCAGTCTGACATATGGACAGACCAGGTAGGGCATATGCTAGTGAAGCTTTGTATTCTTCAGTACTAAAAAACATAAATCGAAGCTGTGCGTGGTGGCACACTTCTGTAGTCCCAGCACCTGGGAGGCTGAGGCAGGAGGATCCTTGCAAGTTCGAGACCAGCCTGGGCTACAAAGTGAGCTCAAGGCCGGCGTGAACTGCATAGCGAGACCATGTCTCAAAAAGACCGATAATAATAATCAAAGTCCTAATACTTTTCCCACCGTGGCCTGTCTTGCTCTGGGTGTGGTACTGGTGCACCATGGAGACAAGGCTCTGGCCTAGCAGCCCTTCTCATGGAGGAGAATGTGGGCTGGAGAACGCTGAGCTTGAGACCAGCGTTTGTGCCCCTGGCCTGGGGTCTGAACTGAGGACAGAGAGAAGGGGGGATGGAGGGCACTGTCTGAGGTCAGAGAATGGGCTGGTTAGGTGCAATCCACTCCCACTGTGAACAGCAGGAGGGCAAGATTAGCGCAGGGCAGCTGCCCGAGGGCGGAGGGGCGACCGGGGCAGGGTGGCAGGGCTGTGACGCACGTCATGCTGTGCGTCTCTCACAGCACTAACCCTCAAAGGGTGCATTGCTTGGCTCCATGTTACAGACCAGGAAAGCAAGGCCCCAAGAGGCTAAGGAACTTGCCCGGGTAAGGAAGCTGGCTGGAGCTGAGTCAGGGTTGGATCCAGGCCTCTGGCCACTACCCTTCGCACTGCACTCTACTCCCCTAGCTAACACACACACACACACACACACACACACACGCGCGCACGCAGAGGGAGAGAGGCGCAGAGAGACAGATGGCAAAGACAGAGAGAAGTCAGGGAGATGAGGATGAGCTGGCAGGCAGGGCGGCATCATTTTGCAGCTGTCAAGGGGTAGCAGAAGTTAGGCGAAAGGTCTTTGCCTCTTCAGCGACGGAGAGAAGCAGCGGGGAACGTGGACAGAGCTCAGAGCAACGGGGGAACCAGCCCCCAACGCCTGCAAAAGACTGGGAGAAGCAGAGCAGTGAATCAGCAGAGAGCCCACAGCTACCTTTCTTAGTCTGCAAATGTGCTTTTTTTCTTTTCTTTTCTCTCCTTTTATCTTTTCTTCCTTTTCGTACCAGCGGGGATCGATTGAACCCAGGGAGTTATACCTCACCCTGTTTATTTGTTTATTTACTTACTTAGAGACAAGACCTCACTAAGTTGCCCTTGAACTTGCAGTCTTCCTGCCTCAGCCTCCCTAGCACCTGGGGTCACAGCCACGCTCCACCACAACGTGGCAACGTGTGGTTTTTCTGTGGTGATTCCCTCCCTTTGGAGGGGGACTCTGTGCTCCGTTTGAGCTGAAGAGAAAGGTTTAGAGGGGCAATGCTTTGTCAGCGCAAGCTTCTAGAGAGATAACTGAAAGCCATTGTCTGGTAAATGCCATTTTTGCCAATAACCTCCATCTCAAATTGGGGCTATGAGTGCCGCTCCTCACAGTGTCACAAGCAGTCAAAAGGGCTGGTTCCCAGCTGCTATAAGACCAGTGTAGCATCCAACTAGAAAGTCCCTTTGGGAGAAAGCAAGAAGTGCACAGTATGGGTGGAAGACTCAGCAGCCCCGAGATGGGTGATTCAAGCGACGGGCAGGGGAGGGGCAGGCGCCCTCGCCTTGCTCTCCGTGCACGACCTTCCCTGGCCAGAGCACTGCGGGCGCTGGGCTGTGCCTGTGGCTGCCCGCCCACCACCCACTAAAGGGGAGCTACACGAGGGCAGGGTCTGGTCTTCGTCACTCGTGTATCTCCGGTGCCAAGTGCAGCACCAGGAGCACATGGGCCCCTGTCCAAAGGGGGACAATAATAGCAACAACTGAAATTGATACCAAGGAAAAACTTTCTTTTAAACTCTAGCATCTTGGTTTGGTACCACAATAGCACTTACTACAGACCAGGCCTTATTGCATGGGTCTTACAAATGTACCAACGTCCTTAGTCCTCATCATGGCCCTTGGACGTACTTGTTAGTCCTTTTTTAATTTTAAATTTTTACTGGTGCATGTTTGCAATGCATGCTGAGTGCACTCACCGCAGGGAATTGGTGCGCACACAGAACACACCTTTCTCCCGCTTGCTCTCCACCTCTCCTCTTTGGCCCGCATAAGATTTATTTATTTTGTAAATCCTTACAAAGTTAATTATCATACACACAGATTAATAAGTAGATGAATAGGCCAAAGACATACAAAACATGTAAGATGACTGCAGTAAACCAAGGTGCTCTTTTAGACACATTGTCCATGCTGGGTTATAATAACTTTCTTCTCTTTTTCGTTGTCTGCTTTGATGTTGCACTTTCTTTATATATTGAGTTTCTCATATAAAGGAGACCAGGCTATATTCAAGCTTGTGTCTGGTCTACTTCGCCTAACACTGTGCTCTTGAGGTGCGTCCGTTTTCCTACAAACGGTTCACATGACTTTTTTTCTTTGTGGCAAAGTAGTACACGGGTGCACAAGCACCGTATTCTCTTTATCCGTCCATCCGCTGATGGACACGTAAGCTGATTCCAAAATTTAGCTGTTATGAATTGTGCTGCTATAAACGTGGCCATACGTACACCACGGTAGTATGATGTCTTTAAACGCTTTTGGGGAGATACTGCCAGGAGGAATAGCTAGGTCACTTAGAATTTCTACTTTAGTTTTTGAGGAATCTCTATCCTGATTTCCGTGGTGGTTGTACTAGCTTGCACTCCCACCAATAATGAAGAAAATGAAGAAGTCCCCCGCAAAGCCCCACCAGCATTTGTTATTGGTTGATTTCTTGATGACAGCTACTTTCTGGAGCGAGATGAAATCTCAATGTTGCTTTAATTTGCATTCCTCGAGTGGCCAGCAATGTCGAACACTTTCTCATGTGTTTATTGGCCCCTTGTACTTCTTCATCTAAGAAGTGTCTGTTCAAGTGTCCAGCTTTGGTTGGGTCTTTAAATTTGGGGGTCTAATTTTTTTGAGTTCTTTGTATATTTTAGATACTAGTCCTTTTCCTAAGGAGTAGCTGGCAAAACTTTTCTTCCTATTCTGTGGGCTCTCTTCACTTGTTGGTGGTTTCCTTTGCTGTGCAGAAGCTTTTTAATTTGATCTGATCCTATTTGTTAATTCTTGGCATTACTTCTTGTACAGTGGGGTTCTGTTCAGAAAGTCTTTGCCTACACCTATGTCTTCAAGAGTTTTACCTATTTTGTCTTCCAGTAGATTAAGTGTTTCTGATTTTTTGGGGGGGTTAATTTTTTTGTTTTTTGCTTTTTTGAGGCAGGGTCTCGCGGTGCAGTTCAGGCTGGCTTGAACTCACTTTGTAGCCCAGACTGGTCTCGAACTCATAATGACTCTCCTGCCTCAGCCTCCCAAGTGCTGGGATTATAGGCGTGTACCACCACTCCCATCAAGAGTTTCTGTTTTAATGTTTAGATCTTTGATCCATTTTGATTTTAGTTTAGGACATAATGAGAGATAAGGCTCTGTGTTCAATCTTCAGCATGTGGATACCTGGTTTTCTTAGCACCACTTGTTAAAAAGGCCATCTTTCCTCCAGTGAAAGAATTTGGCTGCTCTGTCAAAGATAACATAGCTGAGTGTGCCTGGAGTACTTAATAATATTATCTTTCCTTTTTTTTTTTCAGTACCAACTGTTGAACTAAAGGCCTTTGTACTGACCTACATCTGCAGCCCTTTTTGAAGTTTTTGAGACAAGGTCTTGCTAAGTCTTTAAATTGCACAGATTGGGCTCAAAATTACAACCCTCCTGCCTCAGCCTCACAGAGTGGTGGGATTACAGGCATGCCCATTCACACCTGGCTAATCTTATTTCCATTTTACAGATAAGCAAACTAACACAGAGATAAATTAAGAAATGTGCCTCACCACACCCACCCAGGTATGTGGGCCTGAGATTACAATTCTAGTCAGTTGGGCTCCAGAGGAGATATTCTGGATAAAATTCAGCATTATTTTCTTACCAGGACAGTTCCTCATACCTGCCCTCCATGCTTCACAAACATTTTGCAATGCCAGACTCCTTGGAATTCAGGTTGGTTCCAACTGGCGTTGGCAAATGCTTTGGCTTCATCATGTCTCTGGCCCTTGACCTTGGTCCTGTCCACCCACTGCTGTATCCCCACTGCTCACAGCGGGGAAAGAACAAGGACCCCAGGGCTGCAGCCTGCCCTGCCTCCTAACTCCCTGTCTCAGCTCTCGGTTACCTCCAAGGAGGTCTCAGCAAAGGCAAACAAATTACGGGAGAGTTCTGCCCCGACTGGGGAGCAGAGCGGGTGAGGACAAGGTGAAGACAAGTCTGGTGACAGGGCTGTTTACAAGCCCGCCCACCCCAGCCTGCGATGACAGCAGCAAGGTGTGGCTGGTCTTGCGAACTCTAAGTTGCCCACACTCGGGCCTCGAGCCCAAGCTGGGTGCCACAGGGACGTGTGAGCAGGCTGAGGCTTTAGCCCCTTGATTGCGAACCTTAGGCAGGTACCCAGAAGTGTCTACTTCCCCAGACAGCACATGTGTGGGCACCTGGACCACAGCTGGTGCCAGGCTCCGCTCTACTCCCCCCTAGACCTAGGGCTTATTTCTAACACTTTTTCCGCCTGAATTTGTTCATCTGTAGAAGTATAAACAACTCAGTTTGTGGGATTGTCATTAGAATTAACTTTGCTGAAACAGTGAGTGTTAGGCCAAACCTAGCACAACGCCTGGCACAGTCTCAGCAGATATTTCGTAAGGTTCAGTTCTTCTTTCCCCGCAAGCCTTAGTCTTCCCTCCCTCCCTCCTTCCTTCCTCCTTTCTACCAACAGTCTAGGCACAGACTGTAGGCCCACTGCCTGCCACCAGCTGGATGGATCTGGGCAAATTACTCAACCTCTCTGAGCCTGGTTTTCTTATTAGTAAAATGGGGAAGCCAAGTGCTTGCTCATGGCGTTACTGTAAATATGAAATAAACACGTAACGCTCTGAGTACAACACTCATCACTTTCTAGCAACATGCATTATTCATGTTTCTGTTGGCAAGGTGTCGCAGGCTCCCTGCCTTGGGGACAGGCACTCCCTCCAGCACAGCCTCTGATGCCTTCCTCAGGGGGCACTAGAGCCCACATCCCACAGTGAGGTGAGAGTGGCCTGGGAGACCCCTAGCTCACACAAGAGCCACCCAGCTACACCCAGGCACCAGCCTATCCGGGAGCCCTGCAGGCCAGAGCGCCACGTGTCAGGAATGCCACCCCTGTGGGGTAGGGAGGCGCTAACAGTCTGGGACACAAGTCCCAGGAGGTTTCTAGTTACTTGGAAGAAGCTCTCAGAACACTGCCCAGCCACAGGGACACTGCTTTACTGGAATTCTGAAAATCCCATCTATCCAGGGCAGGAGACTGGCTGTGTCCCCCAGAGTTCCAGAGGACAGGAGCCCCACCCAGTGCACAGGCAGCCTCTACAGAGAGGCTTAAAGAAAGGCCTGGAATCAGGCAGACCTGGGGTTCCAGGCTCGACTTTCATATCTGTGGAATGGGCACAGTGGCACCCAGGCCTAGAGACAGCATCAGCGAGAACCCCTGAGTGTGGGGGGCACCTCTGAGTGCTTAGGATAAACAGTGGTTACTGTTGGCAACAGGACAACAAGGGCCCTGCCGCTGTGGCTTGCCCTAAGGCTCTGTTCCACGCATGCACACTCCCCTCCCCAGGGGCGGGTCTCACAGCCACACCTAGAACACTCCTCATGGCTTGGGTCAGGACAAAAGCAAAGCAAAGCTTTTATGTTGTTGAGAGTTTCAAGTAAATCCTCAAACATATGTAAACCCTCATCCCCTCAAAAATGAATGTATCCTTCCCAAACCCTCCGAAAAAGCTGCTCTTAGGTGGGGAGCTCAGTGCCTCCAGGCAAGCACGCTCTATGGCTGGGCCCGTTTGCTTCCTCCGGTTCCCTTCCCCCTTGATCCTCCTCCTCTTCCTCCTCTTCCTCTTCTTGTCCTCCCTCTCCCTCTCCTCCCTCCTTCTCACCCTCCTCCTTCTCCTGTTTCTGCACTGGGAATTGAACCAAGAGTCTTTTCCCTTTAAAACAAATGTTTTTAAAGACAGGATCTTGCTAAGTCACTAAGTTGTGCAGACTGAGCTTGATCTTATGACACTCCTGCCTCAGCCTCCCAGAGTGCTAGGGTTACCGTCATGTGCCCCCATGACCACCACCCTCCTGTTGTTTTTAATTTTTGTTGGTACATGTGTGCAGCACCTCTCCAGTTTTCAATAATCTGTCCCTTGTACTCACGTTCAAGTTGTCCCTGCTTGCTGGAAACATCTACGCTTTGGCTTTTTTTTCCTTTGGAAGCACAGCAAACAACCCCACCCTCTTCTGCCCGGGGCAATTCTTTGACCCCATCTCTGCTAACTTCTAGAATGAATTTACTGTGTGCTGCTAACCTGTCCGTTGGTTCATCCCCATTTTCCTGAAGGGTATTGTCCAGGCATGAGTAACCTCTGATTATAACCCTCACAGGCGCCCTCTCAGCTATGAAATTCCAAATGGCACCCCGAGTCCTGCTCCCAGAATGAAAGAGGTGCTGGGTCAGCTGAGCACCAGGCATCTCGGTCACAGTCCTGGCCCCACTTGTCGGAGCCAAGTGTGCGCGGACACTCCCTCACCCCTCCTGGTGCTGTGCTCCTTCTCATGCCTGCATCCCTGCAAATTCCGAGAGGATCCAGGCACCAGCCCGCACAGTGCAGCGGCTCAGCACCTGGCAGCTGGTCTTGTTTTTAGGCGGGAAGAGGCAGAGAGAGAGCTGGCTCTCCCCGGAGACCCGGGGAGGGGCTGAGCCTCCAGGGAACTCATCCCAGGCCAGGCTGAGGGAGAGATGGTCTTGTGGCAAACAGCGGGAGCCCACCACTGCGGGCTGTAAGCATCGTGCCAGCCTGGGCTGTTCCAGCAAAGGGGCCTTGGGGTTGACACGGCCACTGCCAAGCCTGATGGGGCAAGGGCCAACTTTCCAGCCAACCCACATGTCTGTCTTATATGGAAACTTAAAAATGTGGCCTCAATCAAAACGGTCTTTGAGAGCCGTTTTTCCAAGACTCTGGCAGGGGCACCGAAGAGGCTTTGCGCCAGGACCTTTGATAACTCTCAAAGGGTCAGGAGGGCTCAGGCTCAGCTAAAGTCCCCGGAGGTTGGAGGGGGACACACAGCTCTCAGTCAGAGGAAAGGCAGAGGAGAGGGACCGCAGGCGGCCTAGACGGACTCCTGGGGCCGCCTCCCTGAGGAGGGGGGTCTCCCAGAAGAAAAGGGGCGCCATGCAACTGAGATTCCAGGTAGCGCTCAGCAGTGTCAGAAGCAGCAGCACTCTGCAGTGACCTTTGAGACTCCAGCATGGACCCTCAAAAGACCCAAGGCAACTGAGAGGTAGCCACAAAGTCACATGGTTCCCGGCTGCCCACTCCAGCGGGTCCTTCGTGATTCTGCCAGACCACCTTGCTTAGGTCAACAAAGCTTGAGAGGTACTGCCCTATTTCATCAGAGGAGAAACGGAGGCAGAGCTGCTTGTGGCCAAGAATGTTCTAGAATCTAGACGTCCTGGCTGGCTGCCAAGCGTGCCCTAAACCACCGGCCAGCAGCCTGTCCCTCCCTCTCCTGATGCTCGCACAGTGGCCTGCGTGTCCAGTCTACTTCGCACCCCCAGCCCTAGGCGCGGGCGTGGAGCTCGGTGTCTGCCTGGCTCACAGTCAACACAAACAAGTTTCCTCCACATCTTGCCCCTCCTCTAGACAGTGCCCACTGCACTTTCACGTACTTTAAATGTTTATGTTCCCTGATCTTTGTTATTTCAGCATGCTGGAGTGCTCTGCATTGCAGGCTCCACGCCCTGGTGCCCAGCTTGCTGAGCTGCATTGAATCCAGGAGCAAGGGAAGGGAGAGGGGCCCCAGCCAGGAGACAGTCGGGCTGGGCCTGAGCCGTGTGTGGGTGCGGCTGGCGTCCTGCACCCACACACACACGGGGCACCTGACCCAGGGCAACATGCCGACTGCCCTGGCTCCAGAGCCCACCTGCACAGAGTTAGCTGGCTCTGCTGGGAGCAGTGTTCTTGGTCTCCAGTGGGCTTAGCTCATGCTGCTGGCTCAGAGCTAGGACAGCAGTGGGGCTGGTTGGCAGGAAGCAGCCCCTGAAGTGCAAGTTTAGCCTCCTCTTCCATCCCCACTCTCCCAAGTGAGGTCTCTCATATTCGGAGTGGATTCTAAGGTCTGGGGACATGGCCACTGTGCCCACCAGTCCTGGATGAAGGGTGAAGGCCCAGCACCTTTCACGACCACAGCTGTCTCTGGCCGTGGGGCTCACAGCCTGCCCCTCTGGATCCCTGATGGGCTGCCACATGCTGGGCAGCAGACCCCTGTGGTCCTACTTAGGCTCTATAAGCAGTGGGTTTGATGTATAAGTGAGTTCCGGGTGACTCTGGTTCCCATTCCACTGTCACCTGACAGGCTCTGGTCGCTAACATCACTGTTAAGGTGTTCTAGTGAATTGAAGAGGAAAAACCAGCCCTGTGGGACCCTAGTGCTACCTCCTACCCAGCAGGCTGCATTTCAAGGACTCAGGATCCTGCTAAGAGGAAGCTACCAGTGAAGTGAGGTTTGGGGGCCCCTCTAGATTCTCTTCAGCCGTAGCTCCAGTCTGTTCCTTTGATACCCCCAGCCACTGGCAGGGGAGCCCACTCTTCCCCTCTACATACATTCCCAGACACCAGAGGCACCACCGTGAAGCACCCGGCCTAAAAGAGCAAGCAGGAGATCCTCAGGCTGCTCTGGAGTTGCCACTGGGATGAAATCCATGCTTCCTCTAGGGCACCCCTGCAGGGCCCGGAGGTTCCTGGGCAGGTCAGCACCTTGGCCAGCAGCAGCCCAAGGCGGGTTGATAGACCCTGCTTGCCTGAGGCAGCTCTTGGGAACCAGATCATGCCTGAAAGAAGGTCTTGGGAGTCCTGAACCCACCTGGACCTTCGGGTGTGCCTCTGTTTGTTCAGGAAAGCCAGGGCCGGGCAGGGCCAACAACAGACATACTCTGCTTCAGGAAATGCTGCTTGCTTTCTTGGTCTCAACTGCACCTGCAGTTTCCCTGGGTTGTTAAACTCTTCCCCATCTCTTTGCCCCATCCTCCTAATCATTCTTCAGATCTCATCTTGGATGTTACCTCCGCAAAGAATGTTCAATCCATCAGTTTAAAGCAAGGCTCAAGCTGAGCGTGGTGGTGCACGCCTATAATCCTCAGTTTTCTTGGGAAACTGGGGCAGGGGGACAGCTGTGAGTTCAAGGTCAGCCTGAGCTACAAAGTGAGTTCAAGTCCAGCCTGAACTGCATAGTGAAATCCTGTCTCAAAAAAGACCCAAAAAGTAAACAAATAAATAAACCTAAACAAACAAAAACTAGGGCTGATTTCCTTACCATGTACAGATGCACTAAAAAACAGGACCGCTGAAGGGAATCACTGGCAACCTGGACTTATACGCCTGCAAAGCTGGTCCTGGAAATGGAAGGTACACCTTTTCCTCACTTGCAGGAAGGTGTTTCAGGGCTTGTGCACAGTCCGATTTCACTGTCTCTGTACCCGCAGCACTCGGAACTTGGCCAGTTCTGTGCTGCCTCTTTACTCCTGATGCCACCAACAGTCGGTGGCGCCCGCTGCACTGCAAGCTTGTCGGAAAGAGGCACCACTTTTACCTCTCGCCACTGCACACAGCATGGCTGCTTCAAGTGGGCCTAAAGAGAATGTGGGAGGTGGAAAGAAGTCTCAAGAAATGGCCTGACAGGAAGGAGAGAGGGAAACAAGGAAAGAAGAACTCGGCAGAAATGTCTCTGGCCTGCAGGGGAGATCCAGAGCAGCTCTTCACATCAGTAGGCTGGACTTCCTTTCCCTTTCCTGAGGGTCCCTCCTATTACGGTTTGGATCCAAAGTGTCTCCCAAAAGGCTGGTGTGGGGCTTTGGGACGGTGATGAAGTCCAGGGGCACTGACCTCAGCAATGAGCCCAGCATAATGGATGAGTTCACAGCTGAGTGTGCTCTCAGGAGGTGCAGCCTGGCTTCAGGGAGTGGGTCACTGGAACTGCACCTCTGAAGGACGTATCCTCCCTCGGACGTCTTCCAGCCCTCTCTTCCTCCCAGCTGCCCTGAGCTGAGCAGCTCCCCTCTGCCACACCCTTCCACCACGATGTACCTGCCTTGGAGCCAGTGACCATGGACCAAACCCTCCAAAACTGTGAGCCAAACGAACCTCTCCTTTAAACTGTGTGTGTTGGGCATTTTGCCCCAGCAATGGAAAGCTGATAATACACCATCTAATAACCGCTATGATAATAACGGGACAGTCATCCCTCAGTATCCAGAACCTTGGCAGTCATCAAAAGCCAAGGATACTCCAATCCAATCCCGAGCCTATGTAAATGGGCACAGAGCTTGAATATAATCCATGCAAAGCCTGCTGTAGATTGTAAGTCATCCCTACATTTCTTAAAACATTTAACATAATGTAAACTCCATGCACACAGTGTTATGCAGTATTCTTTAGGGAATTATGACAAGAAAAAAGTCTGTTCAGTAAACATGCTGAGGGTGGAGGCAGCCACCATAGGCCTAAAATGAGCTGGGAGACAGACCGAGGATCCAGGGAGCGGCGGAGAGTATGAAAGCACATGACTACACGCCTCTCATTTGTGTGGATTTAGCACGGTGCTTGGTGCAAGGCAAATTTAAGTTTGACTTTTCAGAACTTTCTGGAATATTCCCCCTAAACATTTTTGACCCACAGTTGGTTCAAACTAAAGATGCAGAACTGCAGGCATGGTTATAATCTGCCACCATGTTCTAACCTAGTGCTAAGCACGTAAATCATCTCACTTCAGCTAGCGTCTAGGCAGAGAGGTCAGTGGGCATGGTGGGCACTGGGACCTGGTGTGTGTCAGACGCGCAAGCCTGGAAGCTAACAGCTATGCTTTGCTGCCTCCCTAAAAATCCCATCACACTGTGAAGCCGTCTGCACGTATTTTTAGTTTGGAAACTGTAGTCACTGCCCCGCTGCTGAGTCTCACGCTGGGAATAGCCCTGTCCCACCCAACACTGGGCTCTGCTCCAGGCTCCCACGGAACCAATCCCCTGAGCTGACTGCTAACTAGCAAGAAGCACACGTCAGGCGCAGGCCCAGGCCCAGGAATGAGGCCCAGAGGGAAGACAGGTTAAACTGGCAGAAGCGAAGGAGGTGCCCGGTCACCCCTTCCTGGGTGTCAGACCAGGTCTTGGAGATCAGCACTAACGGATATTTTGCTGGCTCCAAAATCCTCAGTGCTTGACACGCAGGAGAGACGGGAGTCCTTGCTACCCAAATGAAGGAATGAATGAATGAATGAATGTTTTGTTTTCCCTACCACTCATAGGAAGGCGGGAGCTGGGCTCCTCACGCCCCATGCTGAGGACACTCTGGGACAACCAGTTCACCTGGCCCAGAGCCTGGGAGGAGCTGAGGAATGAGGAGGCCGGGGCCCTTCAGAGAGAGAAGGGGGAAACACCGAATCACGTCAAGGCCTCTGGCGCCTAGGCAGGGGTGTGTGTGGGAGAGGAGGGTGCTGGGGCCCAGCATCAGACAAGAACCCTAAAACCCCCTGAAGAAGGAGTGGCCCTTCACAGGCAGGCAGGCAGAGCAGCGGGCCAGGCAGCTCGGCAGAGGGCTGGCTGAGCCGTGGGGCCTGGTTTGCTAGCCAGAGGCTCCGTGAAGGTCGACCTGGAAGGCACGCATGCTTACCTGTCTGTTCCACCTACCTGGCCTGTAAAACCCTGAGACGATTAGGGTGGAGGGTGTGTTCTGCAGCAGGGAGAGCTTGCCCACCACCAGGACCTTGACACCAGCACTCACCTGGTCTCGGTGAACATGGGGCACATGAGGTCACCCCCCAGAAGGCACCCACACCGCTGCAACAGTCCTCCTGGGAAGTCAGCTCCAGCAGCGGGTTGGCACACTGGAAAAGAAGCCACGGTCACCTGTGACCCCCACTGCCCGCCCTTGCCATGCACAGAGATGTCCCAAGAGAGCCCAGGACATAGAACAAAGCCTCTCCCCTTCGACCAGAGGATGCCCCGAGGCAGGGGAAAAGGGCTCAGCCAATGTGCTGGAAGGAGGAAGAGAAAGCTGTGGTTCAGTCTGCCAGACCCAACCTCACACTGGAAGGGGCACAGTCCAGACACACAATCTTCCCCGTACAGGTCTGCACATTGCTGATGAGCCTGAGATGGGCTTTTCCCAGCAGCCTCCAGGGAAGCAAACGTGAAGACCCTCCCCGTGAGTGGGGCCCCAGTCTTGGGGACATCACAGATTGAAGGCCAGGAAGGATCTGGGACTGCAGCCCTTCTCCCTTGGTCACCCACTTCCTCAGAACTCCTGGCCTCAGAAACCCCAAACTGCAGCCTTGTGGAAAGACAAGTCTCAGCCACCCGAGTCTGGCCTCAGCCCTGCTCTTGGGTGCCGGCCTGGACCTCCCATCGAGAGCTGAGGATGCCTTTAGGGGAAAATGAAATGTCTCTCATCTTGGTACCACCAGGCCTTTGAGCTGCAACCTGCATTTACCAAGTTCGCATTCTTCAGACTGAAGACCAAACTCCTCACCAGACGCTAATGGTCCTCCTGTGGCTCAGCTTTCAGAGAGCCCAGCACTTTCTGGGGCCAGACATCTAGGCTGCTTTGTCTGGGGCTGCTGGTGGTGACGGCTCCTCCACAGAGGGCCTTCCTCGCTCCTCTTCTGTCTTGGCACCATCGATACCAAGCTGGGCCAGGACAAGAGGAGGCCCGGCCTTTCTATACTCAGGCACTTCTGTGCCCCGGATGCTCCCATCTGGGAAGGCGGAGCCCGCAGACACCCCACAAGAAGGAGCAGGAGAGAGAGAAGGGCAAGCAGGGCACCGGCTGTTCTGGAAGCTCCAGCTCAAGGCGGGCACTGCTCTCACCTGTCCGTACACAACGTTCAGGTAACACCGGCCCAGCAGCCCCTGAGGCTTGGACACCACCTGGGGTGGCGGCTGCGGGGGCTCCCCAGCCCGCGCAGAGATGCTGTTGCTGTCCCGGCGGCCTTGCTGGGCTTGGGTGGGGCGCCGGGGCGGACCTCTGGTCTCCACGCTGTTCTCCAGGGCCCCATCGGACTCGGCCCGCACCCGGGCTACCTGGTGGATCTGCACAGAGGCCTCCGGCGGGTGGTGGATGTGCACTTTCACCAACGAGGGGTTCACAGAAGCTGGGCACGGGGGCTGGCGTCAGAGCCAGGAAGCGACCCCACCTCACTACTGCCTCCCCAGAGAGCACCCACAGCCCTGGGCCAGGCAGGCTGGGTGCCTGTGCAGAACCGCTTCCATGTCTTGGCTGCCTGGGACCCCAGAACCCTTCTCCCTTGAGGGGGGATGAAGAGCAGACTGCTTCACCGAAGGGTACAAGTTGTAAACTCCCTGACCCTACCTCCACCCACGCGCCTGCACAGCCCGAGCTCCAGCCACTGACCCCACCTCGCTCCGCTTTGAGGCCCCTGTCCACGCCATTCCTCCCTCTAGGAACCAAGTGCTCCCCGCTGCCAGGTGCCCAGGGAAGGCGCGCTCTCCACACAGCACGGCAGAGCACCCAGGCCCAGAGGGCCCTCCACCCCTTGCCTCCTATAGCATTCTGAAATTCTCTTTTTATACCCTTAATTTGCCAGTTACTGAGATAGGGAAATGAAGAGACAGGGAGATGGGAAAATTAAGTGCTGTGTTTTATGCTGAAATCTGTACGTCCAGGACCATGGGCAGCTGAGGACACTGCTTTGTCTTTCCCAGCACAGGCCAAGGCAAAAACATGTAAGCCACTGAGCTGGGAGGGGAGAGAAGCCGGGGGCCGGGCAGAAGGGAGCCTGCTGTGGAGCAGAAAGAAGGTCTGCCACAAAGGCAGGCAGGAGATGCTTCCCCGGTCCCAGCTAGCACAGCAGGTGGCAGGGCCCGCCATGCCTGATGACACTCACCCAGCTGGTTGGAGAGTGGCAGTGTGAAGGTGGACTGCTGCAAGGGGCCTCCCAGCAGGGCCCTGTGACGGGAGCCTGTCTTGGGAGGCTCCCTGTCTGGCTGTGGAACTGGCAGGTGACAGAACTTCCCTGTGGAGTTGCTGGGGCACCAGCACTCATCTCGGCCAATACAGCGGCCCCCATTCAGGCAGGGGATCTGGCAGAAATCTACAACATGAACCAAGATGACAATGGTGGGAGGACAGCAGTACCCACCATGTGGCCTTCCAGTGACAACAGACAAGTGGGTGGCCTGGGGGCCCAGCACCCTCTGAAAGTCAGGGACTTCCCATGAGGCTCTGGCATGAAAGAGGGCAGTTAATAATCAGCCCTGGCCCTTCCAAAAACTCCTTTCATGTCTCTCCCTGGTCCCCACAAGAACCTAGACACAGGGCAGGAGCATCATTAACCCTTCTTCACTTCTCAGTGTTGCTAGCTTAGACTCAGAGAAGTGTGTGACTTGCCTGAGTCACACAACCAGGCTTTGACAAGCCCAGGAGATGACTCGGCTCTCTGTATGGCCTGGGACAGGAGCAGAGCAAGGTTTCCTTTCTACAGCGGAGCTGGGCTCCAGGCCAGGGCAGGCCTGTCCCTCCAGCCACCCCAACTCCCAGGACCGTCCAGGAAGCATTTGTGGGGAAAGGGACTCACAGATGCGGAAGCCAGACTTGGGGTCATGTCCATGGCCACCCTGGCTGTACAGGGTGGTGGTGTCGCCCCGCTCACAGCTGTTGGCACAGTGCCCATGGGTACAGGTCTGCTTGCAGATGGTGGGGGTGAAGACGATCTTGATCTTCTTGATTTTCTCAGTGAGGTTCAGCCCTGCGGACAGAGGGCTTGGGTCCAGGGGGCAGGGCTGAGAGGCACAGCTGTGACCTCCAGCGCCTAGTAAGAAAGGCCCATGGGATTGTGAGTGTGGCCATCCCAGGGCATCTCTTGAGTTCTTACAGGATGCCAGTCTACAGTGGGGACAGGGTAACCCCTTTTTTTAAATCAGAGAGTTCCTCACTATGTAGCCCAAGCTGGGCTGGCACTCACGATCCTCCTGCCTCCGCCTCCTGAGTGCTGTGGTTATAGGCGTGTGCCACCACGCCCAGTCTGAGGCAGTAACACCTTCGAGAGGCAGCCACTGTGCCCACATTTTGTGTACATTAACCCTCAGCCCTCTCGACGGGTATTACTTTAGGCTGAGCCCTCAGAAGTTGCCAGTTTTGTAGGTTAAAATGGCTGAGTATTAGCAATTTTCCTATATCCAGTGACAGCTGGGCTTTGAACCCAGGGTCCTGGAATGGAATGTGGCTCAGAGAGGCTCCTAAGAGAAATGGAGGAAGGTAAAAACTGAGGAAAGATTAGAGTCAGGTCTGCTGGGGCCTGAGCACCAAAGAGGGTCAGGCGCCTTGTCTGGTGCATGGTGGGGAAGCCGCTGAGAAGTTCCCAGCAAGACATCAAAGGGGAAGTGTGGGAGGACCGTGATGGAGTGGGAGGCTGGGAGGTCACTGGCACGGGTGTGGCCGTGGAAGCACAATGGAGGGCTATTCATCCAGAAGGGGACCGGAGGCCAGAGGCAGAGGGCTGAGGCAGGATGGAGGCAGGAAGCGTGGGTGAAGAAGCTTGCCTGTGCAGGGAGGAGGCGCAGAGGAGCTGGCTCCCCGCTTCTGCAAGTCTGGGGCCAGGAGCAGCCTCTCTGCGGAAGGGGGCGAGAACGCCCAGGCAGACGGGGAAAGGGTGTGGGCAATGACAAGGGGCACACTCTGGGGCAAAGCCAGAGAGGCTGAGGGGTTTCCCAGGAGGAGAAGCCCAGAGTCAGCGCTACGGAAACAGCTGGTTGGCCAGTCCAGGGGGATGGAGTTAGCAGGAAGGATGGGGCGGAAGGGCCTGCACTTGCAAGGTGAGTTCAAGGTCTGATGTGAAGAAAGCGAGGGGAGGAGGGGACAGGAGACCGGCCGGCTACAGCGGCCAAGTCCCAGGGTCTCAACAGGGGCCAAGGCCAGGTCAGCTAATCCAGCACCCCGGGGGCCGGCACAAAGGCAGGGCTCAAACACTGTCGCTGAAAGAAGAGAGGTGAGGTAACAACTCAGCCCCGCTGCAGAGTGGGGAAGACACGGACGCAGACGTGGGGCACAGAGGGCTCAGGCTTTAGTGCTCCAGGCCCCAGGACGGTGTCTCCTTACCCCAGGGGGATGAGAGGTAGCCCAGATGTGCTGCCTGCTGGGTGCCATCCCTCTGTTCAAGTCCTGCAGGCAGAGCATTGGAAGTCAGCTGGCTGCTGGTGGCAGAGGCTGGGTAACGACGGACAGTCCGGGACGGCCCCACGTGCTGCTGGGAAGGACGAGTCTGGCTGAGCGCACTCAGGGTCCTGTGGACACAAGCACAGGGTTTGTGTCCCAGAAGCATTTCTCTGTGGCTTCCCTCACTGGCCGCCACCTGCTTGCGCTTGCATTGAAACAATGCATCAGTTTGGCTGACTCCTGGCCACGGAGGTGCCCAGGACAGAGGGACAGAGCTGAGGGTGGCCAGCCATCCCAGGAGCATACCTACCTACGTTGGTTTGGGAGTTACTGTGACGGTGAAACAATATAACACAGGACACACACTTTATGTGATTATTTATAATAATCATCCAAAGAACGATATACAGAAGAGCGCACGCTGGTGTTAGTGTCCACACTAAGACCAAGGAGTCTAGCCAGGGGCCTGGATCCCACGGAAATGTCCTGCATGAGTCCAGCTGAAGACCTAGAGCCCGTAACAGTGCCTCCCAGGAATCCAACTGGAGGACAACATCTCAGGCAGGCCCGTTTCACAGATCTGTGCTGCGAAGGCCCAAAAGTCAGTGGTGGAATCTAGGAAGTCTGTGCCAGCGGGATGAAGGATCTGTGCTAGCAGGCTGAGGGATCTGCACTGGAGCCGGGAAGCGATGCTCAGAAGAACCAGAGCTCCCCCAAAAGGTACCACAGCCATCCTCAGCAACAGTGAGGTCCCAAGCTCCTCTGATGATCAAGATGGCTGAGTTCCCATCAGGGAAGCTAATGCAGCAAGCTTCTCTAAGAGACCAGCTGTGCACCATCTTCCCCTCCGGAGCCAGGAAGCGATGCTCAAGGTGAGGACCAGAGCTCCCCCAAAGTGAACCAAAGCCATTCTCAGTGCTACAAGGTCTCGAGCTCCTTGGAGGATGAAAACAGTCAAGTTCATCAGGAAAGCCAGCATGACAAACTCCTCCAACAGAACCAACAGCTTCCAACAGCTCAAACAGCCTTTCTGCACTCCCAACAGCTAACTTCTCATTCTCCAGTCCTGCTTCTTATGCCGCTGGCAACCATCCCCAGGCGGGCCTCCCACACCCAGCACGGCGCTTACTCAGTACAGCTGGGGGTTGTAAGTTGATCACCAGTTATCAATCCACTACACTGCCCCTGCATGGAATAGCCAGGCTTCTGGTAGATCAAACTGAGTAAGTCACTCAGCCTCTCTGGCCCTTGACTGCAAAATGAAGGCAGCTCTGACATTCTGAGAGTCTTGAGAGTTCTGGGCCAGTCCCTGCCCTGAAGCCAAGTCCCGGGTCCTTCTCTGGCCTCCCAATTGCCCAGGTGGATTTTGCCTTTTTTTTTTTTTTTTTTATCTTTTGAAACAGTCTCGCTATGCAGTTCAGGCTGCCTTGAGCTCACTTTATAGCTCAGGCTGGCCTCAAACTCGTGACAATCCTCCTGCCTCAGCCTCCCGAGTGCTGGGATTACAGGCCATCATGCCCACCCAGCTCTGCCATTTCTTAATACAACCTGATTACCTGTGGGGCAGAGACTAGAATCTCCATTTCATTTATTTTTGTTGTAAAAAATAATATAAGAACAATATTCAAGGAGAATGACATCATCTTCCCCTCCAACACAGCAAATGCTTTCGTGTATTTCCTTTCAACCTTTGCAAGTGGTACCTATTGGTAAAATTTAAATTCTAATGTTTCACTTAACATTAAAATCACGCTTCACACGATTCCACGTTTTTCTTAACATTTTCATGGCCCTGTGGCAGCCGACCTGCAGGTGACTCACAACTGACTCATGCTGTTTTTAATTTTTAACCGTGGCTGCTCTCACACATAGGATTTTTTTTCCTTATGTTAAAACATCCCTTAACCAGGCGTGGTGTTGCCTGCCTGTAATCCCAGCACTCAGGAGGCTGAGGCAGGAGGACTCTTGAAAGTCTGAGAAGCTAAGCAGGGTTAAGAACTTGCCCAAGGTTATACAACAGCTACGCTGGGGCGCCCAGATGCCAACCAGAGCAGCCCGACTCCAAAGCTGTATTCTGTGCCACCTAACAAACCGGCCCAGACCACAGTAGTGTTCCTTCCCCTGCGAGGTCCCTTCCCCAGACTCCCAGCTGGATTCCTTGCCCTACTGGGATAAAGTCTTGGATTTCCTCTCTCTCTCACTGCCATGTCAGGGTTGGCCCCAGGTGCCCAGGCCGTTAGCAAGCTCCTTCTGATTCTTTTCTGTAGAAGTCAACATCAGAGCCTGGTCACCCTTCCACCCCAGTACCCACCCTTGCACCTTTATGTTTCCCAACAGTGAGGCCCTGGGACCTGGTTCCTGTGAACTTCAGCACTGACCTGCACTCCTGGACTACCTGCAGCAACTCTTCACCTTCCCCTGATGCCCAAGTTTGAGGGCTGGAGCAGGAGAGTGGTCCTGCCAACCACCATGGAAGTAGGCTTAATTCAGAGTTCAACCCACAGCTATGTGCTCCTCCCATCCAAGAGAAGGTCAGCGTACTCACTCCTGAGAAAGCAAAGTCCTCCCATGACTTCCAAGACAAAAGGTCTCATGTGAAAGGAGCAGTTCACGTTCTGCCTAAGCCACCTGCCACACTTTTTAACTTGACGCTGACAAAGAGCCCTGTAATGTGGTCAGGATGGGAACTCAGCAAGCTCTTTCTTGGTGACTGGTCACTGCTAGATCTTTGCTGCTGTCACTTGTTCCTCTCACTGGAATGGCATGAAATTCCCCAGTATAAGTTCCTGAAGGGCCGGCTGGTTAGCTTTGGGGGGAAGAAAACCAATCAAACCAACCGTGGCTTCCTTGCGGGAGGGAGGACCTGGCTGCCAGGGAGAGAGGATGCGATTTAGACAAGAAAGGGCGTCGGTTGTGCTTCTTCCCAGCAGTGCGCCCTCCAACAAGTCACTGGGCTCCGCTGCGACCCCGGTTCCCCATCGGTGAAACAGGAAAGTACCTGTTCCACCTCCCTGGGCGACCAAGAGGATGACGGGAAAAGGGAGGTCATGCACTTTGTTTTTCAAATACAAGTGGGTAGTTACCAGTTGAAAAGTACAGTACACCAGAATTTTAAAACTGCCTGAATCGAAGGACACAAAAGGGTCAGCTAGAGTTGGGCGACCCCCCCCCCCGCAACCAAGCCAACTACGACACTGTGACTGGGTCACTTAAAATTCTTTCTTCTTCATCTGTGGAATAAAACCACTCAAAACAAAGACAAACAACAAAAAACTTGTCACTGCTAACTAAGCACCCTTATATGCAAGGGCCAAGTGTGTAATCTGCCATGAGCATGTTTTAATAACCAGAGTCCTCTGAACCCAATTCATTGTCACTGACTGCTGTGTTGGAGAATTTTTTTTTTATTTTATTTTAAAGACAAAAGAATGGAGACATATGAACCAGAAAAGCCATAAACAATACAGAAAATACAAAGTTATACAGAATATAGTAGGGAATTAGCACTGGATGTTGTATTACATAATGTTATCTTCACATTAGTTAACACAAAAACATGAAAGGAAATACCAAATTATAGAGAAGATAGGGAATTTGCACTGGATGCTGTATAATATAAAGTTATCTTCACTTCTGTTAATACAAAAACGACTGAGGAAATACAGAATTATAGAGAACATAGAAGGGAATTAGCTCTGGATGCTGTCCTACATAATGTTACCTTCACCTTTGTTACTCAGTTACCCAGATGATGGCCCATTTGATCATTCAGTTTTTCTGCTCCCTCATCTCCATTGCCCTACCACTCAATCAGTCATCTTCCCTGTGATAATAACTGTACTCCTGGGTTTATCTGTACCCCTGGACTCTCGCCTTGGGAAGAGATATAGCTGCCTCAGACTATACTATAACATACATGGGTGTATACAAACTGCCATGGTCAGAGGTGGGAAAGCACATATGCTCACAGCAGACCGCCTGGCTCCACCCTGTCATTGTGCTATGGGTGGGGGTGGGTCCAGTCCATGAGGTGCCCTGAGCGGGGCCCTCAGCAGAGCAGCCACTGGGCCCACTGCAGAGCAGCAGAGGAGCAGCCGCAGGGCCCACTGCGGGGCAGCCGCGGGGCCCACAGTGGGGCAGCCATAGGGCCCACAGCGGCATAGCCACAGGGCCCACTGCGAGGCAGCCGCGGGGCCCACAGTGGCGCAGCCGTGGGGCCCACTGCAGATCATCCACGGGGCCCACAGCAGAGCAGCCGCGGGGCCCGCAGTGGCGCAACTGCGGGGCCCACTGCGGAGCAACTGCGGGGCCCACAGTGGTGCAGCCGCGGGGCCCACAGCGGATCAGCCGCGGGGCCCACTGCGGAGCAGCCGCGGTGTGTTGGAGAATTAACAGTTAAATGGCAGAGCTGGGCGTGGGGGCTCACATCTGTAATCCCAGTACTCAGGAGGCTGAGGCAGGAGGATGGATGGAAGTTCAAGGCCAGTCTGAACTACACAGTTAGAACTTGTCTCAAAAAAAGAAAAAAAGTTAAATGGCAGAAATAGAAAAGCCTTGTTACCAAGAGTAGCAGAGTAAAGGAGGGGCCTCCAGGCCTACGTATTAGACTGAGAGCACCCACGCTGTGTTCTTCACACACCCTAGCGCGTCTGCAGGGGCCAGCAAAGAGAGTGGGCAGTGTGGGGGCGGCCTCTGGGCTCAGCTCCAGCTCCCTGGTGACCTCTGACGGCTGCTGCCGCCATCACCAGGTGGCGGGGCACAAGCAGCTGGGGGGTTAGAGACGGAACAGTGTACTTCGTAAGCTCAAGCATCTGCTGTGTGTTATCTTTGCCCTCCTTCCCCTTAAACAAAATCCAAAGCCTTCAGCCACGTCTGTTAGTGTCTTGTCTTGGTCTCAGGTTATGGAACCTGAGCCTCCCCTTTGTTCTTCATAAAGAGAAGAATCTAGCATCGTGTTTGGTCCAGGGTGATCCAAAGAAGCACCGCAACCCCCACCAGGGCAATGCAGTGATGGCAGCAGAGGCAAGGGAGACTCAGAGGAGAAGGTACCTGTCTCGGGCACTAGTCCCTGGGGAAAGGCCCCACTGACCATCAGCCGTGAAAGATCTGCAGCTGTTTCAGTCAAGACATAGCAGTTCCCAAACTTACCCAGCACAAGAACAGAACCTAGTCTCTCTGTGTTTGTTCCAGGGAATTTCTAAGTGAAGCTGCCACAACTGACCAAAACAGCCACTGCAGACTTTAGGATTTCATGGTTGAGTATAATTTTGAAACAAACTTGGGGGCTAAAATAAAGTCGCCAACTTCTTACTAGACAAGGTGGCCCATTAATCACAACTACTGATGTGACTGGATTAGGAAATGCCTCATGGACTGGTAAGCACATCTCTGGGGAAGTCTGGGTGCATCATGGAGCTGCGACTTTAGGAACTGTGGTGTTGTTCAGTTTCTCAGCTGCCCTGAACTAACTAAGCACCTTTCTCTTCCATGCCCTTCTGCTGGGATATCCTGGCCTTGAGCCTACGGACCACAAACTGAATCCTCCGAACCTGTAAAGCAAATCAAATATCTCCTCCATTAAGCAGTGGTGTCAGGTATTGCATCCCATCAATGAGGAAGCTAATACAGTAGATAAAATACACACACACACACACACACACACACACACACACACACACAGTATTCATTACCAGCATAACTGCATGAAAGAAGACATGTCAATGTCAAAAAAAGAACTACTTGAAAAGTTTAACTTCATGGACAGTTCAGTCTCTACCCACCCACATGGAGTTTCTTTTCTCTTCAGAGATCATGAAAAGTTCATCAAAGACCAGCACTAAGCCAGAGGGGTTCCTAGATTCACTAAATCCTGCTCTTACCTGAGAATTCCAGGACTCTTTCAACCAGTTTAGCAAGAAAAAGTGCCCATCCCAGCTACCCAGGAATGTCAGGTCCACCTTGTGGACAACATGCACCAATAGTGATGCCTCTCAGTTAAGTGCTCAGGGTGGCCCATTCCCTGGCCCCCACACTAAGGCTTTCCAGTAATGACCCACCCATCCACTGTCACTCCCACCTGGCAGTGCCACAGCATCTCATCTACAGAGATATAAGGAATTTGGACTTCCAAAGACTACTTTGATTATCTTTGCTGTTAAAAGAAAATTGAAAAAATATCACTCCAAGTTCACAGGACAGTTCTCATTACCACAGACTGAGCACGGAGCCAATTGCTTTAAACATGTCACATTACCCACATCACTTTAGTGAATGAGAAAAGTAAGCTGCGGAATAACATGGAGAGTACACCTCCAGTTTTGTATTTTAAGTTTATGTGAAATATCTCTCCCCCACTACATATATTTATACAGTCATGAGAGGTCTGGAAGGATCTGTGCACAGTGGCTATTCTTTGAAAACAGGAGTTCCTGTGTACAATTACAGGTTAAATACTTTCAGAATTTTAAGCAATAAATATGCATCACACAGAAATACGTGTATTTATTTTATAATCAAAACAAATATTTTCCCCAGGAACCCCATTTTATAGACAACTGAGGCTCAGAAAAACCATGGTAAATGTGTATAAATAATGAGGGGCCCAGGTGGACAGTGAGGGCAAACAGGTGTAGGGTGCCGAGGCAAGAAAAACCATAGAGTCCTAGAAAGACTTTAGAAAGCTTCAGGAGGGAAGTAACTTTCAAGCGACTGCCTAATAGACAGATAGAGCTTCAAGAGCTCAAAACAAGGAGAAGGAAGATCCCCAGGTTAAGAAAAAATGATGTAAGAAATGCACAGAGGTGGAAAGAACAGGCTATATTTAAAGAAGAATAAGGATCACTACTTATATAAAACACAGGATGGAAAGGAGGGAAAAGAAAGAAAATAATAGTAATTTAGTGCCTAATGGTGGCAGGCATCGTTACCATCTATACATCAGTACCTGATCAAACAACTCTGACCAGAAACCTTTGCTTGACTAAAACCGTCTTAAAGTAGTAAGACAAATGATCAGGTGAGAGAACCATGTCTGTATCACAGACAGAGACAAATGCCCACATTACCTGAAGAGTTCCCAGAAATGGAAAAGTTCCCAGAAATGGAAGTCAGAGACTAAGAGCCCTAAAAGAAAAATCAGCAAAGCATAGAAACAAAGTTCACAGGGGAAAAAAATCAAATGTTTCTTACACAGAGAAATGTGTTCGACCCTTCTCCTTACAAGAGGCATGCAAATGCAAACCCTGGGGTAGCACATTTTAATCAGCCTGGTAAAACTTCAAGCGTTTAATGACATTCATTTGCTGAGACTGCAGAGACAGGCGCTCTCAGATGTTGCTGGCAGGAGTGTAAATGGACATGACTCTCTGGACAGCGATCAGGCAGTACCTACTCACAGCACAGCACGTGGGTGCTCTGGCCCTGCAGGATAAGCCTGCGGTGGTGGGGCCACTGCTGCCCTGCTTGGGGCCACTGTGCAGCTGGAACATCACAGCAACTGCATTACTGTGCTTTTCTCTTGGCCAATGGGAATCACCTGGAAAACTTCTCCCACTCCCACGACTACACAGCCAAGTGCTGCTGGAAATGGAAGTTCAAAGCCCCTGGTCCCTCATCTCAAGGGGGCACAACATTGTACGCTGCATTCAAAACCAGCACAAAGCTTGATTTTCTGAGACTTCATCTTTGCTTGCCTCACTCCCTTAACACAAGCCCACCCTCAATCAAATATACCCAGATTCTCCCTCCAAGGAGCCTGATCTAAATCACTTGTATAGGTGCAGAAGGACACACGGACAAAGGGTATTCACAGCAGCACTGTTGGGTAACAGCAAAATATTTTGCACAGAGCAGAAACAGCCGAGGTGCCCTTCAGTGGAGGATTGGTTAAACAAACGAGAATCCATCCACAGTGTGGAAACAGAAGCTGCTCCTTCACACCAGTAGGGAACGCTCCCTGAAACAGACTGAACGTGAAAAAGAACAGCACAAACCCCACCCTCATGCGCTGCTTTTACACAGACTGTGACCTAACAATGATTTTTACATTTTTAAATAGTTGGAAAAAATCAAAAGAAGAATATTTATTGACAAAAGAGAATGAAATAAAATTGAAATTTAAGTTCCCCTGAATAGAGTCTGAGTGGGCCACAGCCACAGCCATGGTCGAGGACTGCTCCTGCTCTCGACGGCGCCACCGAGCGGTTAGTCATAGAAGCCATGTGTGAGAGGACCCTTACGATCTCCAAATTTATGGAAGAAATGTACTGCCTCCTGAGGTGACATACCAGCTTTTGTGTGAAAATAAGGACATACGTTGTGTTTATTTGCACACCCATAAGGCAAGCATGGAAAGACAGCCTGCAAAGTTAGTACCCATAATAGTGGCTGCGTACGAGGGAGGGGCAGCGAGTGAGGACGCGGAGACTTCATCCTCTCTAGGGGCAGGGGGCCAATGAATGCTTACTCTGTGCCCAGCTCCGGGCCAGTAACACATGTCGTGTGCATTCCATCACACATAGCGCGGTGAGAACCTCACCAGCCCCTCTGCAGTCAACAAAACAAAATGTACACAAGTTCTATACCTTGCTAAGTCTTGCAGAACCTGGGTGTGGAAGCCAGGCCACAAAAGCAGATTAACTTCATCCTAAACCCACCCACAGATGAGGACACTGAGGCTTTGGAAGATGAAAGAATAGGTCTGGGCTCCTACGGCAGAAGGCCTGAAATACAGGGCGAGAGATCTGGGTTGTGTGAGTAGGTAAGGGAGAGACATTCGGGATCTGAGGGCAGGGAATCAACACGCTCTTTCTGTCATTCAAGAAGCACCTACAAAGTGTCAGTCACATGCCAGCCCTGGGGCCCAAGGACAGCACGACCTTCATTCTACCTCAGCTCCAATGGAGACCGGACAAAGGGACCGGCCTTGCTGTGAAGGTCGGGGGACCAGAAAGGAGCCAACAGACACCTTAAGACCCTTGTGGTCTTCAAGTAGGTCTAGGCAGGAATCTGGTTACTGTTCCGCAGAGCGGAAGGACCACTTGGTGACAGAGACTGGGGTAGGGGCCAGAAGCCTGCTGGAAGGCGTCGGCTGTGCTCTGGGCTAGCAGTGGGTGAGACTGAGATGAAGGTATGGACTCAAGGGATATTCAAGATGCAAAGATGCAGACAGTTCCCAGCAGCGGCTTAGACAACAGGAGGAAGGGGTTTCAGGGGCCCAGAGCTCAACCTGAGCGATCCAGGAAGGGGCAATGGGCTTGGTGTTGTGCATGATGGATGTTCAGCACCTCAAGATGGAGCTCAAGAAAGAGACATGCAGGAGGAGGAGGCAGGACTCGGGAGAGCGTTCTGGCGGCTGTAGACACGTCCAGGTGTGGAGGGTAGGGTGAGGGCAGGTGCTTCTCAGTGAGGATGTGCTCTCTTCACACTTAAGGGGTGTTATGGTTTATGTCCAGATGCCCCCAAAGCCTCATGTGGTCCTAGGGCTTTTTCAGATTTGGCTGAATCCAGAGGATGGGATATTGGGATTAAGGGTGTGGGGTTAGTGGATCTGTCCACTGATTGGCACAGTTCTGGCCGGGATTAAGGGTGTGAATGCTACACCTGCCCCAGGGCACGTACCCTGCATACAGTACAAGGGACAGAAAGCGCCTTGTTCCTCCCTTGCTGCTTCTGCTGTCATTTGCTACCACGAACAGGTGCCCTCGGCCACACACCACGCTGCCTTGGAGCCAGCCGAGTATGGACTGCAGCCTCCATAAACTGTGAGCTAAGTAAACCTTTCCCCCTTTAACTCTGGGTGTTGGGTATTTTGTCTCAGCAGTGAGACAAGTAACTAAGACAAGTGGGGAGTCTGACACTCCATGAGGACAGCGTGCGGAACAAGCTGAGCCCAGCCCTGGGAGGCCCTCGCCTGCTCTGCTAGCGCCTCCCACATGAAGGGGGAGACCTGTTAATAAACAGAATGGTCAGGTGTTAAGTTTTGCTCCCATAAATCCTTCTCCCACCACTGGCGCCTGCTACCACTTGTCCGCCAGTGCACGATTAAACATGTGTGCAGGCAGTAAACCAGTACTAGTGGAAAGCTGTTGCAACAGCCCATCGTACGTCACTCAGCAATTTGCTCTTCTTGTGGGCACAAGTGTATGTGCTACGGAGCTGGGGCGGGGCTTTTCCCTTTCTGCATACACTGACACTCATCATAGTTTCTGCTAATAAAACTGTTTCCAGCTCATTCTAACCATGGAACTAACTGGAATGATGGTTCATGGTAATCTCTATGATCTCCAGGTGCATTGACACCTCGACACTTCAAGAAACATAAGAGCAGTGAGGATGAAGAAGGGTGGAAGAGGGTTGGGAACACCAAGGTTTAGGGGGCAAACGAGGGAGGGGCTGAAGGCAGCAGGCAGAGCAGGGAACGGGAACAAGGAGAGAGCGGAAGACAGTGCTGCCAGCCAAAGCGGAAGCGACACCCCTCCCTCCCGGGACTGCAGGCCAGCTCCCTGCGGGGTGGCGTGCCCTGGCACCTCCCAAGTGGCTCCGCTCCTCCTGAGGACCTGGGTGCTGCTAAGGCCGGGGGAAACTCCGGCAGAGCTCTGCTCCTTCTCCCCTTTAGACGGCCAGGCACCCAGGTTCGGACTCGCTTGGCTGCCACACGCGGGACCGAGGTAGAGACCCGCAGGACGGCGCCTAAGGGGAAGCCAGCACCTGCCTGTCGCTTGGCACCCTGACGGGACACCAGCCTGCACTGGTCTCATTCCCCCCACTGTCCTGAAATGCTGACAGCCACCCACCGGGTGTCCTCCAGGGGCCTCAAGATCACGCCTCTGCTGCCTGCCACACCCACCTCCCAGCCCTCAGCCTCACTGGTCACCTCAAGGTCCGCCCTCAGCCCCACCCTGCTGCCTGTGAGTCACACCCCCAGCTCTGAGCCTCCAGACTTCCAGCTCTTTCTGTGGCCACACCCAGGTCTGAGAGGCCTGGAGCTCTGGCACCCAGACCCCAGGGGTACCCCTGCCAGGATGTGGGGGGGGCACAACCCTGGGGGTGTCTCTCCTGCCTGGAACTCCACCCTGCTCTGCTTCCCAGCAAGGTGGGGAGAGAACACAGCATCCCTGTTTCCAGATAGGTAAATAAGTGGCTGGGGGAGACTGGGCTCTGCATCCAGGGGCATGCTGGAGAGGGGGACAGCTACGCCCTTTCTGGGGTTCATCCCCACGCCAAGAGCAGCTACCAAGTAAGTTTGGCCTCTGTTTCCAAAGGGTCCAGAGCCTCCTTAGCACCTCATGCATCCCCTCCGCCCTGCACAGCCCTCACACTTCTACAATTGCGAGCACTGCTCCACTGAGCTGCCTGCCTTCGAGGTGGCCAAGCCCTCAGCCTGTTGCATCGCCCATGCTCTCTCCTGGCCAAGCAGGGCCGCTGAAGCAGGCTGCCGGGGCCCTGGGCTCACACCTGGGCCCTGGGCTCACCCCAGGAGGACAGGCAGGAGGAGAAGGCGCCCAGAGGCCAGGAAATGTCCTTTGTTTTTTGCCAAGCTTGCCCAGGGTCAAGCTCCTGGGCAATGGTGCTTTCCTTCCCACAGGAAGAGGAGCCACTCCCAGACCCCTCTGCCTTCTGGGCCCAGCAGGAGCCCCTAAAGCTGGCAGAGGACACAGACCCCAGAAGGGAAGGGGCTGGGTCTTACCCTCTTCATATCTTCTGTGGAATCACAGTGCTGGGCACACAGTTGCTCCCCCCAAATGTTAGTTACATGAACCCTGAATTTCTCCGTGGCTTCTCCAACTCTCCTACCTCCCCGGAGCTGCTCCTCAGCCCAGGCCAGGCTCCCTTCTACAGCCAGCCAGGGTTCCGGAAGCTCTGGGCTCCGAGTTCCCCTGGGAAGACTTGTCAGCACATGGGAAATCCAGATTTCATGAACTCATCACTCGGCACTGCCAAGGTACACCTAGGTACCCTTGAAAGAGCACGGACCCGCTGGGCGCTAAGGGACACACCCTCACCCATGGGCAGCTTACAGCCCAAGGTCAGGTAGCCACAGCTCACAAAGCTGGGGATCAGACACAGGCGTTCTGCAGACAGACTGGCTCCAGAGCCTGTGCTCCACCTAAACTGCTAACGTTATCTCTACTTGAGAACTGCACTCTGGGACTGAGCTACAGAAGACCAAGAGTCTGGGCTTCATTGTGTGAGATGCTGTGTATAAAAGGGAACCCTTGAAGAAGGTACTTTTTTAGAATGAGGAAGTAACAAGGTTAAAAACAATCTCCTAGAAAGAGGATTGCAGGAGAAGCTTCCTTGGAGGTCCTCCGCCTGCGCCCGTGGCACACACTGCCCGGGGACGCCCCCCTCCTCGCCTCCAGACACACCCAGGAAGCCTTCCCCCGGGCCAGGCATGCATCTGTGCTGGTGTGTGCTGGTCCCTGGCTTTGAGTTCTTGCAGTCTAGCACCCCTTGTGCCTAGAGCAAGCAAGGTGAAGTGGAAAGGGAGAATGGAGGGCAGGAGGGAAGGGAGGAAGGCAGGCAGGACGTGCTGGACAAAACCCTTTCAGTTGTCTGACTCAGGGATCATCCCTCTTTTGAGCATCCTTTCCTCCAACTGGCCTAAAAAATCCATCCGGGACATACGCCACATGTAGCTCTGCTTTACTATGGTAAAGGGATTAAGGTGAGTACAGGATTCGTGAAGAAGAAGGTTATCTCTGCCTGGTTTACCCTTAGAATGTCTCCTGGGCTGTGCAGCTACGGGCGCTAATTGTAGGCGATCCCCTTTAGTACAGGATGCTGGTGGGGAGACATCTGGAGATGTTGAAATGCAGAACCCAAAGCGTGGGCAGATGTGCTGCCAGAAACAGATCATGAACTGTGCCTCCTCTGGCTGTTGGAGCAGGACATCTGCTTGTACTGAAGCGGGGGTTACTGCTCTCAAATCCAAGGACAGGAAGCCAGCTGAGGTGAGACCAGACAGTAATGAGACTTGTCTAACAGCGTCTCCTCTGGATATTTGCCACCCTAAGGGGGAGTGACTGGGGAGGCCACCAAGTCTCTGGGGGGTGCAGTACCCCCCACAGAACCCATCTTGGTGAATCCAGTAGCTCCCCTTGTTTGCAGTTTTGCTTTCTGTGGTCTCAATTACTTGATGTGAAACTCAGTCTGAAAACATTAAATGGGAAATTCCAGAAATAACTGTAATTTGTGCACTGTAAATTGTGCACTGTTTTGAGGTATGTGATGAAATCTCTCATTATCCTACCCTGTCTTGCCCAGGATGCGACTCACCCCTTTGTCAGGGTATCCACACTGTAGGTGCTACCCTCGGGTCAGCAACCAGCTATTTTGGTTGTCAGACCACCTCTCTCGATATCACACTGCTTGTGTTAAAACCATAGCCTTATGTTACTCAGTGCTGCCCCGGGTGCAAGAATAGAGACCGCAATTCAGACATGCCACAGAGAAGCTCTGTCAGAGAGCTTGCTGTAAGGGGAGAGTTCTCGATTTAATGAGAAAAGAGAAAAACATTTGACGAGGTTTCTAAGCCCTACAAATCTGCTCTCCATAAAACTGTAAAGGAAAAATAAATTGGTTCCGGTTTACTGCCACGCCTCAAGGTACAGCTTGGTCACAGCGTGTGACAAGGCACAGGGAAGGTGCAGCGTACTAAACTAGAGTTTCAGAGTACCCAGTGGGGGTCTAAGAACACGTTCCCCTGAGATGAGGAGGGGTGACAGTGACAGCCGCACTTGCTGAACGCAGGCTGTGTGCCAGGTACCAGACGTACAAGGCCTTATCAAGCTCCGCACCACAGCCTGAGAAGTAGGCGGCAGCGCCGCAGTGCGGCCTTTGAGACTGCGTCTAAAGCAGGGAAGCGGCGGGGCCCGGGTCAGATGTCTCAGTCGTGCCCAGGGCTCTAATGCTCAGTGTGACAGGCCCTAAAGCTCTGTGTGCCCCTCCCATCACTGTAGCCCATTCTCAGCTCTCAGGCTCCAGCCACACATGCTGTCCCGGCGGTGCTTCCTGAACGAAAAAGTGCCCCAACTCTGGAAATGTTTGGAAATCCCAAGCCGTGAAGGGGAATGAGAGCAGAAGGTAGTCGGGAGGAACCTGCCAAGTGCTGCAGGAGATCAGAGGGCAGCAGGGGCAAGGAAGAGCTCGAGGCTGCAGAACTTGAGCGAGGACCATTTCCCACAGCCACACAGACTGGTAGACGGCCTCCTACCCTCATCAGCTGGGCCGTGCTGCGTCTGCCTCCGGACCCCAGCTGCATGTCAAATATATTATTTCACAGTTCCTCCTTCACACTCCTGCGTTCTGCGGGGCCTCCGACTTCCTCCCAAGAAAACCTGTGGAATTCATTTCTTCCCCAAAGAAGGGGCTCTGACAGGGTGTGGCCTGGCCAGAGACTTGAAAGGATGCTGCCTCGCCGGCCATACCAGACTCTGTCATGACGCCTCTGATGCAGCCCACAGCCCGCAGCCCTACACAGGCCCGCGTGGGTGCACAAGTGTGCCGAGGCCAGGGCTGAGGCCCAGGAGGAAAATGTGTGGGGCCTGTGTGGGTGACCGGCTGGGAGCAGAAATGTAGTAGCTCTAGAGGTTTCGATTTGTAATCTTTGTTTTGCAAGGAACGGGGATTTTTCTCTTCAAGGAGCATTCAACTTCCTTGAATTTTAGACTTTTCACAAATATTTTTTTAGGAGAAAAAAAGACAAAAAATCCTCACAGAATGCCTGTCCCAGCTACTCACTTCCACAATGAATCACAGACACAAAACCACAGCTATGTGGCTAACAAAGGAACTGTGTGTTTTCCCACTTGGTTATTGGAAATCATTTAGCAATCTTCACTATGTCATAGGCAGACAGAGGGACAGACAGGCAGACTGACATAGCCCTCGGGGTCCTAAAAGCACCCATTTACAGCAGGGTCAGCATATAACTGCACATGGGTGTGCACACATGTGCGCACACACACGCGCGCGCACACACACACACACACACACACTTTTCCCCCCTTCGAATCCTTTTCTGGGAAATTATGCCCTCAGGCCCTCTGCACAAGCATTTGCTCACACGTGTGTGTTCACGTGCGGTGCCTGGGGAGGGAAAGGGAGAGGGAGACACCGCTAGTAAGTTCTGTGGTGGGAACAAGTGTAGGTTTCAGCTTTTTTTTTTTTATTACTGCTATCATAATACCACTTCACTTTGCTGAAGCAGTTTTCACCTGGGAAGCTCACAGTGCCTTTCTGACAGTGGCAAATGAATTAACCGATGGCAGATTTACAGATGGAGTAACTGGAAAAACTACAGAGCCTATAAATCAGAAACTTCCTCAGTATTCCGGGCGAGGCATGAAATCTGATGTTTGAAAACCTAGAGCTCAGAAGAAGGCGCAGGGTGTGGGAGCCTCCTTCAGGAGGTCTAGGCAGAGTGTCTCTCAGTTTTTAACCCCGCCTGTGTCACCTCCCCGCGCCCGGGCTGACACTGGCTGAGCAGAGGAATTCTGTAAAGTGTGGTCAGGTCGGGCAGACCTTCCCAGGGCTCTGGCCCTCCTTCCTCTCCCTCTTGTTCCCTCGCTCCCTAACCTTCTCCTTCCAAACCGAAGTCCTAGCAGATTTAAGTCTCATGGTGAGTACAGCCACAAGTGTGCTGTTTAGTGTTACTGCTTGTCCAAGCCTGCTGCAGGAAACTGCACACGGGAACATTTTCCCGAGGCCAGCCAGTCCCTGCGCTCCACAGCTGGCCGTAAGGGTGGTGTGGCCCAGGCCCTCAACTGCTAGATTTTCCTGAGGACGCCCTGATGCCCACCGCCCCAGCCATCCTCTGCAGCTCCGAGCCGGAGCCCGGATTCCCGCACTTGCCCCGCCCACTTGTCCCAGAGGCCTCCAGCAAGATGTTGGCAAGGAAGGCTGCCCTCAGGGTCTCTGTTGTAAAGCGGGTGACAGGAATCACTGCCTCAAGGGCATTGTGGGGACTGGCAAGGGTGCTAGAGGCCTTCTGCTTGCTCCCGCTGACTCCGGGGAGCGCCCCCCTCCGCCGCCCCAGCCTGGCTCCGTCAATGCCCCGCTAAGAAGTCAGAGGTAGCAAGAGTGAGTGCAGGTCCCCCTGCCACTGTCTCTCCATGGGCACTTCCTGGGGGCCCTGGGGGGTCCGCTCTGCTACTGGGGTTCCAGCGGCTGCGGGTCCCATGCCCCTTTAGCCCTGGAGGCTTAGAGCTGTGCTGCGTGGCTACCCACGGTGCCAGCATCCTTTGCAGCTCTGGGCACCCCTGCCTGTGCCTTTGTAAAGTGTCCCTGTGCAGCGCACCTTCTCCTCCCTACCAGAACTTAGATCCAGATAAGAAAAATTATCAGCTATGAGTACCCAGCGCTCAACCTTGTGACTCAGCACTTTCTCCACAGTGTTGTTATTCCGACCACAAAACTGCAGCCAGCATTAGCAACAGCACTTTACACCCAACCCATAAAAGCTGGTGTGCAACTGAATCCTGTGAAACTGAGGCCTGTCTGACTCACGACCCCCGCTCACAGCCCTGTGCCACAGTGTCCCCAGCACTAAGCTAGGTGGACCCCATCCAGTGCTGGCTCCTCACTAAAGCTCCTCAGATGGGAGGGTCAGACAACAACCACACCACACCCAAAATGCCATGGTCCAAAATCCTGCTTTACCATATCCCCAACCACAACCCTCAGACCACACCAGTGTTGCACCCCTAATCCTATCCTAACCACCATTCCATTGTTAAGCTGAATGTCCACTAACCACAACGCAGTACCACCCACTCCCACCTAAGCACCTCCTACCATAACCATACACCCAGACCCACCACAGGGCTCCCTGAGGACCTGGGCCTCTCCCTGCCCCTTGGCTGCGAGTGTGGCCCTTGTCCCGTGGCAGGTACCCACCACCTCCACTCGCTCCCCACTCCGTGGACGTAAGTGGCCCAAAGGCATTTGTAGAAAGCCTGCTTCCTGAAACCCACTGAGCTGGTGACTGCTGTGGGCTACAAGGGGGAGAAAGAGAAGAGGGCCCTTGGCACCATGCCCACAACACAGCAGGGGTGGAGTGAGTCCTCCTGAGGGTGATGATGGCGACCATGGAGAAGAGAAAGATCTGTAGCAGCTACAGGCTATGGGGAGCAAGGGGCCAAGAGCTCACAGCTCAGAGATCTGCAAAGGGCTGGGCAAGGGCTAGGCCAGGCGGACTTCCCGCTAGAGTGTGGATCCTGAGTGTCCCCTCCAGGTCCAGGTGCTAGGCCTGGTCCCCACAGCAGCTCGGTTGGGAGGTTAGACATTTAGGAGCTGGGTCCTCATGGTCCTTAGGTCCCCGGGGCTGTGCCCTTGACGGCTGTCGTGGACCTCTGGTCACCCTCCTTCCCCTCTTGCCTCCTGGCCACGAGGTGAGCAGCACGCTCTGCCCCTCGCCCCCCACTGCTGAGGCCTGAAGCAGTGGGTGGGTCCTCTCCATCTTGGACTGGAACCTCCAAAACTGTGAGTCAGAAAAACCCTTTTCTCTCTATAAGTTAACGACCCCAGGTATTTGGTCACAGTGATGGAAAGCTGACCAGTGCAGCTCTCTTCCGGAACCAAACCCAGGGAGGGCTCCTGTTATGGTTGATACGTGTCAACTTGGGGAATTTAAAAGGTTAACTATGTGATTCAGCAGGAAGCCAGGGTGCTTACTTTGTACACATCCTGAGCCTGTGGAACAGGAGGGCATGGACACTGTGTGAGAGCTACATGCCCCCTGGGTGGGGGGAGGCTGTTTACAAGGGAAGGGAAGGGAAGGAAAGACGCTGCTTGCAGCCATTCCTCCCTTTTGCTGGTTGTTTTTGCTGTGCTCTGCTGCCATGAACAGTTTTCCCTCTGCCATGTGCCACTCTGCCTCAGAACCAGCCAAGTATGGACTGAAACCTCCACAGACTGTAAGCTAAATAAACCTTTCCTTTCTTCATTTTGGGCGTTGGGTATTTTGTCTCAGCAATGACGAAAAAGTAACCAAGACAGCTCCCGATAATCTGTAACACTCAGAGAATTTAGCAAAGGGAGGTGCCTGATCTTCATCCAAGACCTTGGGACAACTTCTGATCAGATGTCTACCTTCAGGCCTAAATAGGAGAAGGGGAGGAGAGAGGAAGCATGCAGGAAGCAGGCACCATTTCCGTCCAATCTGCCCAGCTACACTGTGTGGGGAGCAGGAAGAGGCCTTAAAAGGCCCAGGGCCACCTTCTCCCCTCAGCACTCACAGGCCTGAGCTCAGCCTCCTCACCAACCCAGAGGTGTCGGCCCTGAGTTGAGCACGCAGAAGGAGGAGACTCACCAGCTCTGCCACACGGCAAGAAAGAAGATGCCCTGGCCCCTGCCTTCCTCACAACCTGTCCTGGGGCCCAGAGGCCCAGGGCCAAAGATTATCCAGAGGCCCACCTCCCTTTCAGAAGACATTTAGCTGCAAATCCAGCTGGAGCGGCATGCTTTGTAGGGGAGATGAGGACAACTTTCTTTCTCCCAGAAAGAAGCCATGTACATCGGCTGTGCTCTGCACAACTCTTGAGGAACCTGTCCTGGATGCTGTAGTGGTGGGTCTTGAAGCCAGGGGTCCGAATCAGAACACCCTGCCTCCCTCCTCCACCAGGCTGGAACGGAATGCTTCTGCCCCACCCAGTCTCTCCAAGCGGCCTCTGCCGGGTCGGGGGCATGCCCTGAGACAGGCAGGATTGGCTACCAAAGCACCAGTCCCAAACCTGCACATGGCCTGTCTACACTTCCAGAACATACCCTGTGTGAACTGCAAGGAGAGGGGTGTGGGTATTAAAGAAAGCCCTCAGCTGAGACCTCCTCCCAGCCACCACAGCCCCTCCGCAGACTCTTGGCCCTTCTGCTCCTGCTGCCTCCTGCTCCTGCTTATGCACCCGCCAACCTCAGGAGGTGAAAGTACCCTCAGCTTGCCCTGGTTCTCAGACCCCCTCAGCCAAGAGCACCAGGCAGGCAAGTGTCTATCTGCTGGAGGGGTGGGAGTGACATGCTAGGGGCAGGCCAAATGCTGGCTGGAAGGGAACGGACCCACGGCCATCACCCGTGCTCCAGACATCCAGGGGAAATGTGCCACAGCAGGGAGGTCCTTTCGGCAGACAGTGATTTGCTGAGGGCCTGCTATACGCCGGGCACTGTTCTAGGAGCCTGGGCTGTCTCAGCAGCAAGACAAAGGTCCTTGCCCTTGAGGAGCTCACACAGAAGCCAGAGAAAAACAGACATTAAACAAACATAGTCAGAAATGCCGTAGTTTCTCATTGCTGAGACCAGATGCCCACAAGTTAAAGGAGGGAGGCTTATTTGGCTCAGTCTGTAGAGCTTTCAGCCCATGGCTGGCTCCGGGCAGGGAAGCTGGCACAGCTGGCAAGAAGAACGCAGGGTCACGGAAGGAGGGAGGCAAACAGGCCGCTGTAGGCCACAGCCCAGCAACCCACTTCCTCTAACCAGGTTTCCCCTCCCAAACCACATTTAGCTATCACACCCCAATCCAACCCTCCCCAAACCCCCACCTGTGGGGGGATGTCTGGATATAAACAATAGGTAAATTATATGCTTTGTTAGAAAGCGGAAATGAAAAGTCAGTCAGGTGAAAGCTGGCTTTCAAACTGCAGGCTGGTAGCACTGAGCAATGCAGAAATGGGGGATGCCTTCCTCCTGAGAGGAAGCCAAGTTCAGGGTCACCACACAGCCGCACAGGCTTCGTACTGCACAACCTGCGGAGACACCTATCACAGAGAGGCTGCTGTAAAGCACATCCCCCAATGGTGTGTCCGGCAGCTAGAGTTAACCCTAAGGTGGAAATATTGAAAAGGTGTTGGCGGGGGCCTCACTGAGGGGTGCACGTGAAGCACAAGCACACCCCCCACTCTGACAAGACCTCTGACAACAGTAACGAGTATTTGCCAGGCACCTTTTGGTCCATGAACCAATCTTCCGCACACACTGCCTTAGTGAATCCTCATGAGGTCCCAGTGGGGAAGGAACTGTCCCTGCTGCTTTACAGGTAGGGATGTTAATGCTTCGTGCAGTTGGCAGCTTGCCCAAGGTCAACCGGCAATTAGTGGCCCAGCCAGGAAGCAAAAGAGGGTGTTCAGCGTCTGTGTCCATTCCAATGGTGTTTTCAAGGTCCTAAGGGCTGAGAAATTTCAGAAAACTCCAGCGGGGAGAAGGCTGGGATTCAGAGTAATAAAAACAAACCAGGAAAAGGGGGAACATGCTGAAAAAAGATGGCACTCAACCCTCAGAGTACCCCAAAAGTGCAGAGTGCTGAGCCTGGCTGGGGGGCACCGCTCAACAGCCGTGAAGACAGGGAGGGCACAGGAGAAGCAGACTGCTGACCACCGCCCTCGCCGGGAGGACACGAGGCCAGGTTGTCAGGGACAGCTATGGTCCGCCCTGTGAGGGCCCATGCATCCTCGTTATACCTTTGGAAATGGGCAAAAGGGGCAGTAAGCACCTTCCCCATCTGGGACAGAAAATGGCCAGGAAGGAGGCCAGAATCTGAGACCACTTAGCTCCTGCACCGAGGGCAGGGCCAGGAGATCCCTCTGCTTTACAGATGTGGAAACTGAGGCTGGGGGGTAGAGGCCTCCCCAGGGTCTCCTAGCACAAATAGGTCTCTCCTCATCGGAGAACGGTCTCGGGTGTGGGGGCCTTGCATGAGGCGGAAAGAGGCCAAAGGGGCCACGCTGTGCTCGGGAGCAGCAGAAGCACACTGAGGCTCACACGGGGCAGTGGGAGGTGGCCGAGGCAGCGCCCGCCAAGCCTTTGGACAGGCCTGAGTCGGGATCTCCTGGATCCCCAGGACAGGCCCAGAGAGACCTGCCAACCGCTGAGCTGCCTATATAAGCTCAGGCAGTAAGGCAGAGAAACCAGGTAAATGGGATACTTACACTGATGTGTGGCCGACACGGAGGTAGGCAGGTAGGTGAAGCAGTTTAGCATTTATTGAACGTACTGTGTGCTAGATACCCCGCCTGTCACTGTACATGGAGCATCTCCATGAATTCTCCCAGGCTTTCTGTGAGACAGTGCTGTGGTTCCCCGCAGATGTCCTCCCAAAGTTTGGTGCACTTGTAGGTGGGGCTTTCTTTTTTTTTTTTGTACCAGAAATCGAACTCAGGACCGTGAGCTTGCCAGGCAGGTGCTTGTGGCGCTGAGCTATATCCCCGGCCCTAGGTGGGGCTTTCTGGGAGGTGATTACATTGTGGGTGTGATGCTCATAGTGGAACTAATTTAGTTCACAGCTCAGTGGGAGGTGGGGAGGTTAAGCCCGGTTGGAGGAGGTGGTCCCTGGGGGCGAGGTGGGGAAGGTCTCCCTCCCTCCCAGCTCCCACAGTCTCTCAGTTTCCTTTCTGCCGGGCCATGGGCAATGCTCCTCTGCCACGCCCTTCTGCCCCGCTGCCTCCCTTTGAGCCAGCCCGCTCTGGGCTGCAAACTAAAATAAACCTTTTCTCCTTGAGGCTGTGCGTCTCAGGGAGGACAGCGTAGCTAAGACAGATTTGTGTTCGGTGCCTGTATCAGAGCCAAAAATGCTGAGTTTTAGGGAGGTAGAGTAGCTTGCATACCTGGTCTGAGAGGGCACTAGGGCTTAAATTCTGCCTAACGCCGAAGTCCATGCTCCTCCCAACGCACACTGCTTCCTCCCTGTAATCCCATCCGGTAGTGACTATTGGCTCAGAGAGATTACGATGCGTGCCTAACGCCACACAGCTGATGAGTACATCTGCGTGGACACCTAGGATTATCTGAATCCAAAGCCCAGGCTCTAGCGCTTAGTACTGAGAATGTGGCCTGTGGGCCAGCAGCATCAGTCTCTCTCACGTTAGAGATGCTCATCCCAGACCTTCTGGATCAGAAGCCGCATGCTGACAACTTCCCAGGAGATTCCTGCCCCGGGTGCACACTTGCACACGCCACAGTTCTCCAAGCCTGCTGCTCCCTGATTCCTGCGATGGGTCCCCTCAGGCTCACTCAGGCCCCTTGCCCAGCTGGCAGGCTGTGCCTCCCTAAGTGAGGATGGCCCTCTGCTACTCCTGGGAAAGAAGTCTGGAGCTGCAGGTCGAGGGAGGCTCCAGGCTCCAGAAGCCTGTAGGACATCAATCTGCATCTGGCCTGGAGGGCATCCTGCCTGACGCCAAAAACTCACTGGCCACTCCCTCTTGTCTGCCTCTGGGACATGGCTCTTGGCCCCTGCCTATGGCACTTCTGAAGGAGGCCTCTGGCCATCACCAGTCCTCAGTGTCCCTCCGCAAACATCTCCTGCCCCCTTCCCCTCCTAACATCTTCACTGCATCATGTCGCTCCAGCGTCTGGGCACTCAGGGCCTGTCCAAGTCGCTATCAGGAGAGAGCGGCTGCTTGAGAAACCAGGCCAAGCTCACAGGAAATGTCTGACACCATCAGGCATGCAAGACTTGGCCTCTCAAAGCAAAACACAGCTGGGCCGACAGTGGTGTGGGCTTGGACTTTCCCAGATTTCACAGCATGGTGGCCCCAGGGCAGAGAGGGACTGGGCTGGCCCTGAGGCTGCAGCTCATTAAGAACATCACAGTAGCCCCTGGCCAGGAAGGCTGTGAAAGTCAGAGGGTGGCCCTGCAGCAGGCCAGAGGCCGGAGACCTCGCCCAGGACCTTGGCCCTCCCGTCTCTCGCAAGCCCTGGAGGCCTGGACACTCAGGGCTCACACTTCTCATCTCCATTCAGTTTACACTGGCTGGGCAACTCTCGTGTGCCAGGCACTGTGCTAACGCAGGGACGTGCCCACGACCAAGCATGACGCTGCTGCTGCTGCGCTCAGAGCACTGCTGGGCCAGGGAGCACACACACAGACCCCGCAAGGCACCGTGGAAGTGGTGCCTGAGGGGAGCATGGAGCGCCTGCTTGGGAATCAGTGGAACTCACCTTCTCCGGGCCTGAGCAGCACATAGGGTGGCAGCCCAGTTCCAGGCACAGGGTAAGCCTTCAGTGCTGAGGGGCTCTTTTGCCAGGCCAACTCTGCAGTTTGCAGAAAGCGTTAGAAAACAAATGCGAACTGAGGACCTTCTGGGAGCCAGGCATGGGGTAAAGAGCTAAGAGGGTCACGGCCACCCCAGGCACGGCCACAAAGGCCAGACCCTCGTGCAGGGCAGAGACCCTCCCAATGCAGTGCACTCCAGTGAGAAAATGCTGCCGGGGCCAGAGAGCAGGGTAGACAGAATCAGGGGAGGCTTTCTGTGGGAAGCCAACGGGGCCTTGCAGAACAAGGGGCAGGATGAGCTGGAGGAGGGGTAAGGGCACCGACGGCTCTGACTTGGAGGCAAGGCTCAGAGTGACTTGCCCAGCAGCATGAGCACACAGGACAAGGTAGCACACAGACTGAGCAAGTCCCACGAGCAGGAGAGACATGCGGAGGGAAGCCGGCTGCCGGGACCGTGCGCCCACCCCGCCCCGGGCTGGCCCTCACCCCAGCCCGCCCCCCCCCCGCCCACCGCCTCTGCGGTTT